>SSNS01000135.1:1081275-1333151 GCA_006937985.1 Aphyosemion australe
GGTGAACATGATGTAACGGGGCGTTGGTCCAGAACTTTGCAGAAGCATGACCATATATGGAGAATGTGCAATTTAGGGCACCGGCTGGCTCATTATGGCCAGATATTAGCCAGGATATCCAGCATCAGACAGAACCCAGGGACTAGGAGGGAATGGCAGGTTGTACGCTGTCACTGTCCCAGATGAGAGTCTGCTGAGAAGACGCAGACGAGGGAGCGTATTGTTGTCCGTGTCATCTGTTGGGAGGGTCATGTTTTTATTATTAGATTGTTGTTTCTGTTGGTTGAAAAGCTGGCCTAACATGTGCTTCTCCTGCAGCTTCTACTGTTTTTCAGTATTTCTTGTTTTGTGTTATTGCTTCAGTTGCCTGTTTTAGTTGCAGTTATTTGTTTTGTTTTATTTTATGATGTGCTGTAGGAGTGAGCCTTGCTGCTGTTTAATAAATTGTTGACTTAATAAACCTAATGTTATTACTGTGTTATTTTTTACAAGTTTACTTTTGGGCTTTAGGATAAGGTATCCACTCCTCTAGGTTGTTGTGTTTGGGTTTTTGTTGTAGATGTCCCTCTCCTCCAGCTGTGGCGGGCTCTTCCTCCTCGGCTGCTGATTGGCTACTTTGACAGAAAACATCGAGCTCGGTCCCTGATCAGCGTGTCCCAGGATCTCACGGACCGAACCATGTAGACCAGTGTGTGTGGGGGGTGTAAGAGAAAACAGCAATTGCTTTATGTTATGTTTATTTTAGTACCAATAACGTTTATTGAAATGTAAACAAAATGTGATCTACGTGAGTTATAAAATATGCTTGCGGCGTAAAAGAACCGAAAGACGTATTAATTAAAGGGCCAGTTTAGTGTGACCCCTGCCGGAGCCAGCGGATGGTTTGGCCCAACATGGCTGCTGGGAAACGGTGATGAGGATCGGAGGCTTTGCCAGATTTGTAGGAAAAATGAGTCTCTGTGATGTTTGAAGGTGCTTCCTCCTGATAGCTGGGCATCCAGGTGAGATATGTTTTAAATCACATCTGCATCTGTTTCCTATCCGCTCATTTAGACTCAGAAATGCAGCTAAACTAATCTCGTTTGCAATCTTGTCACGATAGCTTCATGCTCCAGGAGTAATCTATCCTTTCTACGGGCTACAGCCTCTGTAATCCCGGCGTTAAACCCGCAACCCGGCTCTTTTTGCATTAAGAGGCCAATGCCTTCAGGTTTGGTGGCAGTGTCAGGGTTGTTGTGCTAGCAGCTAGCAGCTGGTGTAGAGCCAGCCTGCGGCTAAACCTGCAGCTGTGCAGCGCAGAAATACGTCACCAAACAGGATTTCCTTCAGTAACAGCGTTTGTCCACAGATCAGAACCAGAACCAGAACTCAGGGCTGTAGAAAGAATCATGCAGTCAGTGGTTAAATGTTTGCTTTAGGCGTCTAAAGGTTCTTGATGTTCACGAGTACTACATTTGCTCCTGATGCGAGTGAACAACAACAACAACAATAGGGCTAAACAGAATAAAATATCGTAGTTCAAGAAGCCGTTTCTTGCAGTGATATCCAATATCTGTCCTTCAGGACCTCCATCCTGTCAGGGTGGTCCTGGAGGGCCTCCATCCATCATGTTTTAGTTGTTTCCCTGCTCCAACACACCTGATTCAGTGGCTGAGTCACCTGTTCAGCAGCTCATCGAGCTCTGCAGAAGCCAGTTAATCACCTACTAATTAAAATCAGGTGAGTTGGAGCAACAGTCAGACCCATCCAACGCAGCTTCACCGTCACAAGACTGAACAACTAACCTCAGAGGAGCACCTTTTCTCTGTGGTGGACAGATACACCGGGTTCCACATACTCGGAGCCACTACGGGTAATAAATCAATCAATTTAAAAATAATGTAATGACTCTGACTCTCTCGGGTTACTCGGTTAGGGGTCTTTTATTCTGGCTGCTGTCAGCAGTAACCCACGCCTTACAACTTCTCTACTTATCCACAGAACAGTTGGTAACAGAGCAGCTTTAGGATAACACAACAGCCGCTGACCGGAACCAGAAACAACCTTTTCCTCCTGCTGAACTCCCCTTCAAAATAAAACTAAATCATAACATTATTATCGTATCATTACCTCTTCAAGTTATTGTTTTTTATATTAGGGGGGACCCCGCATATATTAGTTTCAGAAATTTAGAGTTAGACAATACCAAGCATCCCTAAATTGTAAACATTACGAGATGATTTATAACAGGTAATGGTGTGTTACACATATTGAAGTAATGGTACATGAGAACACTTTTACACTATTAAATGGGTTAGTAAACAGATTTTAAAAAATCTGTTAATTAATATTAAATTGTCATTTACCAATGTTCAACAACCTATTTGTTCAATATTAACAAAGCATTTACTAAACTTTTATAAATGATTAGTTCATTATTAGTTCATTAGTTACTAAGTGTTGCTAAAGCATCTGGTATTATAAAGTGATACCCATTCATTCAACTAGGACTGGGCGATATGGCCTCAAATCTATATTGCGATATAATCTGAAGCATGTGTGATAGTGATATATATTGCGATATATTTTTTCGTCTGTTTATATGTCAAAATGACATGCTTTTAAAAATCCTCATATGGCAAATATATTACAGCACAATAAAGACGTCCAAAATCTCTTGTGTAGAATGCTCCTCGTCCTCCGCCCGCTCCTTGCTTGCAATCACTGCCATTCTGTTGTCCCAATGTCGGTGCGGGTGCACATCTTAGTGATGTCATGTGTTATTGCAATATCGCGATAGAGCCAAAAACTCTATCATTACCCAATTTTATATCGTTTCTACCTTATATCGTTTATATTGCCCACCGCTACATTCAGCTCTACCTGCTTTCATGTCATAAAGTCGGCCAAAACTAGCTGCTTGAAACAGACCAACAGAGTCGGGCACAAAAACACGTAGAGGTCAAATAAAAACAAATGTGATCTTAAGAGCCTTTTCTGATCTGGATTCAGATTGTGGTACGGGGGTTAGGAGACCTGCTGCTGTGGATCCTGCTGTCTCCTTTAAAAGATCAGAGCTGGTTAGGTTTGCCTTGCTTGGGCGATGGTTGCAGAGGAGTTAAGTGCCCGCTCTGCAGGTCGCAGGTTCGCGCCCCGCTCAGTCTGTCGCTTTCGTTGTGTCCTTGGGCAAGACACTTAACCTACATTGCCTGCTGATGGTGGTTGGAGGGACTGGTGGCGCCAGTGTACGACAGCCTCGCCTCCGTCAGTGCGCACCAGGGCAGCTGTAGCTACAATGTAGCTCATCATCACCAGGGTGTGAATGACTGATTGTGTTGTAAAGTGCCTTGGGGGGTTCTAGGACTCTGGAAGGCGCTATATCAAATACAGGCCATTTACCATTTACCATTTTGCTTGTCTGGATGGATAAAAACACCAACCAGCGTGAGACTTGTGTGCAAATTAGGATTTTTTTCTTTTGCTGGACTGATTTTTCTGTGACGGTGGGTGATGTAGGGATTTAAAGCCCTGCTGGGTCTGCCAGAGCAGAGACGTCATAGAATCTTCACGTTTAAAGATCGTTAACAGAACATGTTTCAGTCACATGTAACACACTCTGAGCGTTGGTGCGTAATCAAACAAATAAACAATGCTAAGGATGTTTTTGCTGATTGTTAGCTTTTGTCTGTTAACATGACCTAACAGCGATTTGGTGAGTTCCACTCTGATTGGCTTGATTAGCAGCTGTTGTGATGTGTTAGCGTTAATAAAGGCAGCTCATTTTGGGAAGTAGGTGTGGTGGTTTAGTTCACATACGAACTAGTTAACAAACAACAGTTCAAAATGAACAAATAATCATAAGAATGGGATCTCTGTAAAATATGATGACATCACATTTTTGCCATACAGCCCAGCCCTGAGCGAAGGGATTCTGTGGTTTTTAGAAGGACTCACCCTGCTGTAACTGGGTGATTCTGCCTGGTAAAGACTCTTATACTGTAGTTGGAGGTCACTGCAGTTCAGCAGCCAATACATAAAGTATCCACACACACGCACGCACGCACGCACACACACCAGCTTTATCTCAAGGACTCCCCTTCATCAGCTTCACTGCTGCTCCAACGTTCACTCACTTAGGGGGTCAGTGAACCTCAGCAGCTTCATTGTAAAGGTGTTTGACTTAGAGCAGCTTCAGAGCCCCCCCCCACACACACACACACCCACATCACCCAGAGAGCAACATTTGGCTGACAGTCTCATTTCATCACAGCTCACTGTGGGAAATGCCTCATTGTATAAAGGAGCATTACACCATGTATGATCTGGATAAGGAAGGGGGCGGGGCATAATCCTAGCATCCAGGCTAAACACGTGACCAGAGTGTCTAGTTTGTGGTTCCACATGTGGTGAATGGTGGAAGCTGGTGGAGGAAACTCAGATGCTTTAACATTTCCGTTCAGTCATAACCATAACGCACGCACACACGCACGCACGCACGCACACACACACACACACACACACACACAAACAAATATTGCATTTAGGTGCTCAAGCGTTCTCATCTCAAGGATTTTGCGATGTAAATGATAAAGCAGCAAGAAAATGGAAGGAAGATGGGTATTTTGAAGCTTCTTACACAGGAGGTGTGTGTGTGTGTGTGTGTGTGTGTGTCCATTAGAAATCTAAAGTTCCTGCACTAAACAGGAGAGGCTGTTCAGCCTGTTAGCCTCCTGGTTAATCTGTATCACATCTGTAAAGTGCTGCCTGCAGAGCTCTGCAGCGGTGGTTGAAGAACAGGGAAAGTGCATCTCTGGCTTGAATAATAAATGTGGAACACATTGTGGATGGAAAGAGGAGGATGTGGTTCCGTAATAGTTGGTTGAACATTTGTTTTTCGGCTAAATTGTTGGTCTTATTACGTTTTTGTTTCCAAGAAAGGTTAATGAAGATTACATGTGAAGCCCGGTGCCGGGGGGAGAAGGTGTATTTTTATATTGGCTTACTGCTCTGAGCATCAGCATCGTTCCTGGAGGTGTTCCGACTCAGGAAAGACTTTGAGTTGAGCGTGGGTTCAGATGTGTAGCATTGACCCTGGCTGCTAGCTGGAAGATTTAACGTTACATCAGAACTCTCCTCATCAGACTGAGTAATGAACTGAGTTATTGCATCGGGGTTGTTGTTGTTGTTGTGTGTGTGTGTGTGTGTGAGGGGTTTAAAGGAGACATATTATGACTTTTTAAAGTTATAACACAATAATTCCATGGTTGATATCAAACACATTGATGAAGTTTTCTGCACTAAATCCCTCTCCTATAAAACCATTTCAGCAGTTCTGATCTACCTTCCACAAAGAGCCACGCCCACCCACACCCACTCGGGCTGGGACTTGGGATCACCGCATTCACTAAAGCTGCTCTAGCTATTAAAAGCCCTTTTTATAAGACATACCATGCCGGCAAATCAGCGCAATATTACCGCAACATGTTTTTTATGAACGCGCCATGGCGGTATCATGTTGCGGGAATTTTGTGGCATTCGTGCAGCCACGCTTGGTAGTAATATTGCGGCTTCACCGGTCTTATAAACGCACATTAAGCGTTGGCGCAATAGAGGGAGGTGTCATGACCATGTGATGAATTAATGCTGAGCTCCGGCCGGGAAATATATTGAAAATGAAAGTAAACACGTGCTTAAGTTTCACTTTTGTAAACAGAATCAGCTGAGATGATAATTTGGGGCGTTGCGGTGCTCTGGGAGCTTTTCTCCGTTAGATCTGCAGCTCAGATCATCTGACAGCTCACAGGGACGGTGGATGACACACACCTGCGCAGCTTCGATCGCAATTAAAAGCAAGTTATGTCCAAGATACACGGAAGACCGCCCCCATACCCCCTTTATGATGCCATCGCGTAATCTTTTATAAAACGGACATGATTGCGCAACATTACCGCCACGGTCTGAGCTCTTATAAACGACCTAACGCTCCCTGATGCCGCATCGGCGTTGCGGCAAATTGGCGGCATTGTTTTATAAAAGAGGCTAAAGCTAGACCAAAACAAGCCGGCTTAGCCTAAAATTGCTTTATTTTGTTGATTTCACCATAAAATGGTAATAGCATGGTTGGCTGCACTAACAAAGGTGTAAACTGAACTTGTGTTTTCTTCGTACAACTTTTGATGGAGACCGAAGACGGCAATGGATAGCAGCTGTCAATCAAAAGGACTGGCAGCCCTCCAAGTATTTGCAGCAGAAACTTTTTAAGATTCACACTGATATAAATCAGGACTAAGACAAGACAGGCAGCGAATGTGATAACCTGAAATGATACATGTGATGTGTTTATATTCATTTGGTGAGCACAGTCTTATATTTCAGGATACTGGATCTTTAGATGTTCTGTGCAAAGTCCAAATGTTCAAGCTCACATTGTGTTGTACGCTACAGGTTGGTCCATTTTGAAACATAATGACCTTCATACTTATTTTCTGATGCGGTGTCTCTGCTCAGTCGTGGCCTTGGACAACACACTGACAGGTTTGTCTATCATGGACATTGTTTAGGTGTTGTGCTATAAACGTTGTTCTCAGTGATAAATGTTGGCTGTCGGAGGCCAGCAGGCTGCTGCAGACCTCTTTTTTTATTTGAAAACTACCGTTCATATAACTGAGAGCTGATGCAGCCCCATTTAAATTAAAGTTCACTGCTAAGTTTTGAGTAAATGTTTCCTGTTCAACATAAAAACTTTACCATCCATCTGATGAAACGTTATAGACGTGCAGAGCCACGTAGCAGCCCTGATATTCATTTCATTTCATAAAGGTTGAGAAGAAATCAACAGAATGGTGGCTCGTGTCTGGTAGTAGAATAAAGGAGGCGTATACTTTAGATTAGCTTTGGTCTGGAGGTAAATAAAAGATTCCTGGTTTGTTTCTGGACCGTCTCATTCCTGCTAAACTCTTTTGTAGAGGGAATTCTGGGCTAATGTTTATCATTAGGGTTTTTAGCTGAGACATCAGGGAAACAAAGTCATTTTGGGCTTGTTAGTTCTGTCTCAGAGCAGCTTGTGGATCTAAACCCACGCCTCATCATTGCTCTCAGGCTCCTCCCACTCAGGCATGGATGTGCATTAAAGACCGCACGGAGGCATTTGCTTTCATCTCCTGTCATCTGGCCATCTCCCAAGTCTCAGACACCCCCCACCAATCTCCTCAGCCTCTCCTCTTGCTGTGTATACATCCCCCCCCCCCTCCACGATTTAGGCGTCAGCGTTGCTCCCTCTGAGCCTCGGATCACGTTACCCTGCCATTACTCAGTCGTTCCCCTGGTGAAGGTGTTCCATGTCAGGCGTAGCGGAGCCTTCTCACTCACTTGCTGCCTGCCTCACTTGAACCGCAGACGCCCCTGGTCAGTGGAGTCCCTCCAGCCATGGCACACAGGCCTTGGAAAATCCGGTCGGTGGCGAGCGCTGGTGTTCCAGAGCCGCATTTTCAATTTCATGTGGGATCTAAGGAAAGTTTTTCTGCACCAACAGGACATTCTTTACCCTAAACTGCTGCTGGTCTTTTAGCCACAAACACAAGAATGTTTGCTGGAGTTGTGAGTGGCATGGCGAGCCCGGCCCCAAGTGTCACGTCATGGTTGTTGGTGGGAGTTATTTTTTTTATGGTGATTCTGGTTCTTTGAAGAGTAAAATGTCTCATCAAACCTCACACTGGTCCTCCGCTATAAAAACAACTGATGTAAGCCTTTGCCGCTGCTATCCCGTCTCCCATCCTGTTCTGTATATCATGTACCTGCATGGTTCTGGATGAGCCTCTGTGGGCCTGTTCTGGACGGTTCTGGTTCTGGCCGAATCTGGTTCTGAATGGGTCTGGTTCTGGATTTGGATGAGTCTGGGTGGGAACGCTTTAGCTGGCTCAGGTGAATTCTAATTCTGCAGAAACTCTGCTGGCCTGGTTCTGTCACTTGACCCGTGAGAGGAATGACTACATTTACTGACGAATTTGGATCTAATGGATGTAATCTATGAGGAAAGGTGTGTGCTTTCTGTCGCTAGGCAACAGCATCCTTTTATTATTCACTCGTGTGCACTCAGGTGGAACGATAACTCCTTACTGCTCCTGTTCTACCAACCTTTCAGCTCCTCTAATTTATTTAGGGTTGACATATGGGTGTTCTGCACAATGCTAGGTGGCATGTTGCCACCCATGAGGGCTTGCTGAGGCTAGGCTAATCCTTACTAATGGAGATGAAGGTAGCGTTGTGGGCCAGTGGCTTGTATTATCTCTGGCTTGTTTTACAGTAATGAGACATCTGGAGACGGTACACTTGGCTTCGGCCTGTTGCTGACAGAACGAGGCTTGGTGGCTTGTTGAGGACACTTTGGGACAGTCTCACTCAATATTGCTTTACCTGGAGTAGATGTACAGTATAGTAGGAAAATACATATAATATTTCAGAAATGGTAATTTTTTTTAAGGAAACTGGGATTTTTTTTCTGATCAGCGCCACCTCACATGTGCTGTTGTTTGGCTATATCCTATATCCAGATTGACAAAACCATTCAGCTTCCCTAAACCTTAGCAGCAAAGATCATTTAACTGTGATGAAAAATGATCCTGATGTTGGAAGTATCGGCTAGCAAAACAACCCAAAGAGCTGTCTGAGAGCCTGGTCACGACTCTGCTGTGCACACTACTAGGCTAGGCTGTTGAACCGGTCCCAGTGTGACATCAGCTGACTGTCCCAGTGTGGACCCGGGACATTCTTTACCTTTTAGTTGGTGAATCAAACAGATTTAATTTAGCTTCTGTACAGAGAAGTTGCTGCTGCTATAACTCAGTAAAACGACTCTGTGTCCTACTGCATAATTGTTTAATCACAGGAGGTACCCGGCTCTTGGGTTAGCTCGAGCCACGGCCTTAACACACCTTCCTATGATCAGCAAGGCTTTACATGCTCTTATTGACACTATAGAGCATCTAACCAAATTACAAATGTATCTTCTGGAGAGATACCATACCAGTTTATTTCATTATTTAAAACCCAGCATGACAGCTGACCCAAGTGCTGTACAATAAAAGACTTAAAATACAATAAATAAAACAGGTTAAACAGTCAACAATAAAACAGAGCTAGGGAGGAAGATTTAATCTTAGTCCCAGCAGGAACGACACAGACATTGAAATCACATGAGATTGACAAACACTGATGTAGAGGCTTATGGTTAATGTAACTGTAATCCATTATTGTTTGGTTTCAGATCACAGATAGCAATTGTTTGGCGTGCACCTGTCAGTGCTAAATGATTGCTTGTTTCCTACTAGAACTCTCTCTCTGTGTGTGTGTGTGTGTAGTAATGGTAAGCAGCTGCTTCATCTGGACCAGACCTTTTCTTTTTGTCAACCTGCTGTTCTCACGCATGCATGCCAAACGCCCACTTCTCCTGAAGTTCTGCCTGTTAAAGATACCAACTGCTGTAGGTGGCACGTAGTCAGGATGGAGCAGCAGAGAAGGCTCAGCCCTCTTTGATGAGCAACAGCTTCTGTTTGAAGGTTGTGTAATACCTGAAGAGCAAGTAAAAAAACCTTACTGTGTGTCCAGAAGGCACACTCAGGGTTTACTGCTCATGAAAATCCCTTCTTATTCTTCCTACTGTGGATTTCTTTGTGATTAGCTAAATGCTTCATCGATCTCGCAAGCTGAGGCCCTCGGTGCAAGGGAGTCATATTTATTACACAGTGAGTGGAGCGTGCAGGATGCTACACCAGCTGTCCTGCCCTGATTGGAAAACGATGAACATAAATCGGAGGAATGTATCTACGTGATATGTGGTCCACACCTAGCCTGGCAAGCCATCCTATATATGTGAATATATAGTCTGGCCACAAACCATTGACGGCTCTCAGTCTTGAGGCGGGATCTACGGTTGTCTTTCAAAATGTCAGCACGCAATTGGATAGCGCTAGGACCAATCAGAGTAACGAACAACGTGACGTAATCACAGCGACGGAAAAGCGGGACGCAGTAATTGCGTCTAACATCAATGATTTCTGTCGTTTTTGTATGAAAAACATGTGAATATCAGGTGTACTGGGACATTCCACTACTTTGTTTGATAAAAATAAGAAGCCGCTAAGTATATCAGACAGACTTACGCACGTTGGAGTCTAAATAATCCAATGTTGATGACAAAGCCGTTTTAAACGAACGTGGTTCCTGCGTTGCTGCCATGTTGCTTGGGTTCGCGGCCGCAGCGCTGACGTCATCGGCTACTCCCGCTCTGTGATTGGCCCAAAATATAGAGCGCTGTGATTGGCCCAACCAAAACTATAGCGAGCTGTGATTGGACAGCCACAGGCTGCGAGGGTTCCCATGAAGCGTGCCTAGACCAAACTTTGCAAAGCAAGAATTTGGTCTAGTTCACTAGGCTAGTCCACACCAGGAAGGAGCTCAGAGGAGTTAGGAGGCTACAGCTCTGAGACCTTAGGAGGGGAAACGCACACTTTCTGAATCTTCTTCAAGTCGTTCTATGTAGAAGTCAAGCTAGTACCACACCTGTAGAACAGTGTTTCCCAACCCTGGTCCTCAGGGCACACTGTCCTGCAAGTTTTTCATGTCTCTGCTTCAACACACCTGATTTAGATTGCCTCCTCAGGAGGACATCACATGCTGCAGATGCCTGTTCATCACCCATTCATTTAAGTCAGGTGTGTGGCAGCAGGGAAACACTGGTGTTTGAAAGGGCAACATGGAAACCATGCAGGACAGTGTGCCCTGAGGACCAGGGTTGGGAAACACTGCTGTAGAAGAAGCTATTGAGCCCTCTGCTGAGCATTACGGAGGTTTGGAGCAGACGTAGCTTCATCTGGTGAATCACAGCTAATCAAAGAAGCAATTAAGATCAGAATCTTTGAGTGAAGTACTGTCTAAGGAAAACTGTTTCCATTCATGAAAGGGATAAATAAAAGTTTTTCCCACCTTTTCTATCTGTTATCCATGCTCTGTGCACGCGGGGCAGCACTCCATCACAAGCTCTGCTCATAATGCATCCCCTGTACCGTTCCAACAGGAGTGATTTTATCCGGATAGAAAACACACTCTGGTCTCTGAGTCCTTGGAAGCTGATATGTTACTGTGTCAGTTGATATGTTACTGTGTATGCTTGATGCCCCCCTGCACACACACACACATACCACTTTTTCATTCGATGTATTCTTTAGTGATCACCCACTGAATCTGCTGCAAATCCACACCAGAACAAAGAAAGTTTGTGTCATCTGCAAGTAGAACAAATTTGAATAGTGTTGATACTTTACATATATCATTTATGTACATTTAGACCTGGGTAGCACTGATCTAAAACATTCATCCTCAAATGAGCTCCCTTTGGCTTGGGGCTGGTGCCCTGACGTCCTCTGGCTGGCTCCTCTTCCTCCCTGGGCTCGGGTCTGTCCTCTGGGCTGGCCGACTGGTGTCTGTTCGTTGGTGGCTGTCGGCTGCTGGGGGGTGCACGACCATGGACTCTGGTGCTGATGGGACCTGGGCTGCTGCGGGCAGCCCCTCCCTCATCACACACACAACATTAACAAACAAAAACAAAACAACACTCGTGGTGACAAATCCACTTTCAAACACCCACAAACACAGCTTAGACCTGCACACATAGGTAAGCACACACACACACACACACACACATGCAGAAGTACATATTAGTACAAATATGGACAACACTATTTAACAGTTCCTACTTAATTTATTCTTGTAGATTTTTTTCTTTCTCTTTTTTTATGACAACTGTTTGTTGTGTACTGTTGTCCCTCCATTCCCCCTGTGTTGCTTCACAAAATTCAGACCAAAATGGCCGTCCCTTGGTTAAGACTACTTAGTGCCTGTTAGTCTTTGTGTTCAATGGTAAATGTTACTAACATTTATCATTGACAAATGAAGGAGCTGAGTAGTGGGAAAGCCTTACTGCTGTACATTCCATCCAGCTGGCTGTGGGAAAGCATATTTCCCCACTAGTGGTGTGTTTAGGGATGTGTCTCCTGTGAAATGTGAGTTAATTTGAGCTGAAGGTGTGAGTGTGATCAGGCTGAGCACTTTTCTGGGTCTCGGTCCTTTACACATCACCTTCCCAGTGACATCCCTCCCTGTTTGACATGTGATTGACAGCTGAGTCATGTTGTCCCACATGAGTCTGCACAGGCCTTCTATCAGTCATTAAACAGTTGGGAACCAGGTTGTTGTGATTGCTGTGTGAAGGTTGGAGTGTGGATGTGGTTGTGGAGCAGAGATGGGCCAACATAGACTATATTTAGTCCAGCTATGGTCGTGCTAATTGTCCTCCCAGGTCTAATCATTTCCAAGCTGCGTAGCTTGCAGATGACTGGAGGAGAGGCCAAACACCCACTAACCTCATGTTCTAGAGATGTCTGCATCAATGGGGCTGTCAGAGGCTCCCCAGACAAGACAGATTAGCACAATATGCTTCCTCCTTCATACACTCTGCATCATTCTTCAACAGATTGGTCTGATGGGTCCACTGTTTGTGGGTATTAATTGAACATGTGTGTTTCTCTGACACTAATGTGAGACGTCTTGGCAGCATCTTCTTAGGCTTGTATTAACGTCCTTTATTAATGCTAATCCCCTAAACCACTGCCTCCTTTAGCCAGCTGTGGGATTCTCCACCCTGTGAGAGTCACCTTGGTTTTATGTGGTTTTGATGCAAAAGTTGATTTATTTAAGTTTTGTTCTCACGGCCTGCTGCACATATTCCTGTTGGAGTTATTTTATGCTGCTTCCTTTGTGGTTCCTGTCCCTGAGACTGTTGCTGGTGGAGCATGGGGGGTGGCCCAGGTCAGATGGTGGGGAGGCGACGGTCAGGTGAACTGGTCAGTTTGTCCTCATTCCTGCCAGACGACCCTAAACCTCCTTCCTGATGGTTCCCTTTGGGAGCAATGGGGCTTTCCAAAATCTGCCCCATCATGAACACCCATAGTTGGCTCCAGTGATTATGTCACACACTTTTAAAGGTTATTAGTGAGAGGCAGCACATTCACACACTGCCAGGACATGATTCACTAAGTGTTTAATGAGCTTGTAATGGTGACACAATTATTGTGACTGGAAGTGACAACCAGGTTGTTAACCTCTCAACTAAAGTTAGAAAACAATTCAGTCTCTGTAACCAGTTTCTGTTAGATGCTGTCAGGGTGGTGTTTCCTCTCTCATTATAGGAACCTGCAGACCAGGGCTGGCCTACCTAGGTTCTGGAGAGCCATTAACGTTTCTCCAGCTCCAACACACCTGATTCAGTAAACGTTTCAGCAGGTCCTCAAGTTCTTCAGAAGCCTGTTAATCACCCACTGACACAAACCAGGTGTGTTGGTGCAGGAAAACATGCAGGTAGCAGCCTTCCAGGACCAGGACTGTGTAGCTTCTGTAGAACATATAATTTGTTTCAGCATCACCTGGAAAAGAAACACATCTTTACCAGATAGTTTCTTTTAATCCACAAGCTGCAGTAATATTAAATAAATAAGATGAAACTGTTAAAATGATTTCAAATGATGCTGTCATGCAAAAAGCATTTACAGCTCAATTCAACCCTGAAGAAGTCAGCAATAATCTATTTAGTGTAGATTTGTATTATAAAGACTGGTTTAAAGGGACGATATCATGTAAAATTCATTTGTTGGAGCTTTTGACCATGTCATATTATTTCCTCATCAACCCCCCCAAATTTTTGGCTCTCCCTTGTTGGCTTCATAAAAGCAGGAAAATGGATTCCCCTTTGTTAAACTATTCTCTGCTTCCTGGTCTGGACCCTGGGTTGTCAATGAGGGCTAGTAAATCTGGCCATATTCCTAGAAAGAAGAGCTGCACCATCCAAAGTGGGATGGATGCCGTCTCTTAGGATCAGACCAGGTTTTCCCCTAAAAGTTTTTCAATTATCAATGAAGCCCACGTTGTTTTCAGGACATCACCTAGACAACCAGCGGTTGAAGGACAGCATGCGGCTAAACATGTCGTCACTGGTCCGATCAGGCAGGGGGCCAGAGAAAAGTATGGAGTTCAACATTGTTTTGGCAGTCTTACACACCAAAGCAACATTAATTTAGTGACCTCCGATTGGCGTAACCGGGTGTCATTACTGCCAGCGTGAATAGCAATCTTACTGTATTTAGGCTTATCCTTAGCCAGCAGTTTCAGGTAGGATTTAATGTTGCCCGCTCTGTTCCCTGGTAAACATTTGACTGGTTGCTGGAGTCTCTAATGCCACGTTTCTGACTATGGAGCTGTCAATTAACAGAGTCGGCTTCTCAGTGGGTGCGTCACTAAACGTTGAAAATCTGTTAGAAACGTGGACGGGTTGGTGGTATCCCATTGGCTGAATTCTGGGACTATGCTTTCTACGTGCCGTCACCCAGCCGGCCTGAGGTCCCGGCTGCTCGGTTCTACCAGCTCCGGTGGCCTAGTGGTATGAGTGTCCGCCCCGGGACTGGGAGATCGGGATTCGAATCCCAGTCGGGTCATAACAAAGACTTTGAAAAAATGGGACCCAATACCTCCTCACTTGACACTCAGCATTAAGGTTGGATTGAGGGGTTAAACCAACAAATAGTTCCCGAGCGCGGCTGCAGCTCACCGCTTCCCATGAGGATGGGTCAAATGCGGAGATGTAATTTCACCAGCGTGTGATGATGACTTGGGACTTTAACTTTACTGGACGACCGCTAAGGGGTGGCCCCGCGCTAGCTACAGACATGGACGAAATTGTTGGTACCCTTTGGTCAATAAAAGACAAACCCACATTGGTCACAGAAATAACTTGAATCTGACAAAAGTAATAATAAATAAAAACTATATGAAATTTAACCAATGAAATCGCTTTTCAACCATGCTGCAATGGAAGTATTTAAAAAAATAAACTTGTGGAACAGGCCTTCAAGTAAGACCAGTGTGTAAAATGGGTAACCAGCTGTCGTAGCAAACAAGGTGTGTGTGCGTGTGTGTGTGTGTGTGTCTGTGTGTCTGTGTGTCACAAGGTGAGCTTGGAGCCAGACAGGAAAGGAAAATGTGAACGTTTGTCAGCTTTTTAAACCTTAAAATTGATTCATCTTCTGTGCTTTTTATTTTACTGACAAGCTAATCCCTTTCTCCCATTTCTTTGGTTATAAATAGAGCTTCTTTTTGCCTGCACACCAGTTTGTTCTGCTTCTGAAAATTAGCACTCATGATGAGTCTGCGCTCTCAGTAATCAATTTGCCACGCTGTGTCCCTCCAAAAAGGTTACCTGTGGCAACTGAGCCTCAATCACGCATCTCAGAACTTGCTTTTCCTGCCAATTCTTATTCAGCTAATTAAACAAATGAATGTGTTTGGAGAGTGGGCTATAGGAAATGGCAGAATTGTAATACTGCCATTGGGGAAGGTGGATGGCAGGAACATTTAATGCACAATGGTGAAAAGGAGTAGTTAAATATTAGTACAGTTAATTTATTTATCACAATGTAGCTTCCTATAGTCATTTATTTTAGAGGTAATGGTTGTCATATATTAATTTGGTGAAACTTTTATATCGGTTCAGATCAGTGGTGTTTTTGATTATTTTGATAATGCAACAGGAAAGTCTTCTCCTTTACAGCTTATTAGGTTCGGATGAATGTTTGGTCTTTTTGGAGTTGCAGATTGGCCTGATTTCACCTCCCACATGCTGTTTGCTTTTGCACCCACTAGCAACCTCAGCAGGCATGTGGGACCATGTCTAAAGGTAAAAGTGAAACCGTTGTTCAGAATGTCCAACAATGAAGATGGTGCACTGAACTTTCCATCTCAACCTCCTCCAGGAATCACCCACCACTACTGTCGCCCTGCAGAGTGCAGTCTTTATGTTTCACTGAGAAAAACATTAAGACCGCTATATTTCAGTAACAAAAAGAGATACACAACATAACTGGACCCCAACAGTTACTACCACTTAAGCCTAATTTCTGCTTCTCCATTAACTCCGTCCGTCCTTGCCAGCCTGTTGGAGAGCCCTCGCAACGACGGATAATGGCGGATGGAGAAGCATAAATCAGACTTTAAGCCTAATTTCTGCTTCTCCATCTGAGTATAAAGACACACAGCAAGCGTTTTATTCGTGGATGGAAATCACGATACGTGGGTTTAGAGGTGGTGAGTGCATGAAGAGGTGGAGGAGAATGAGGGACAAATTTGTCCGTGTTAAAAAGTCTCTGAAATAATAAAAAACAATATAAACACAATGATAAATGCACTATAGAATAGAATAGAATAGACTTTATTGATCCCTCAGTGGGGAAATTCACTTGTCACAGCAGCACCATCACTCAAAAGGTAATTAGAAGAAGATAAAAAAACAAGGATACATGTATATACACATAGGCAGTAATCTACTATTAAATCCTAGATCACTAAAAAAAACCCACAAATAAAGATGAAAACAAACTTGGTACCAACACTATGCAGCATACTGTAAGAGACACAGACAACAGTGAGAATCCGGTATTGCACAATTATAGAACACATGAATATTGCATTGGTGTTATTGTGTACCAGGATGATACCAGTACAGTTTAAACTGAACAGTTATACACTCTTACAGCAGAGGGGATGAAAGATCTACGATAGCGCTCAGTTTTGCATCTGGGATGTCTCAGTCTACCTCTGGAGTAGCTGTCCATGACCTCCACAGTGGAGTGCAGTGGGTGGGAGGGGTTTCTTAAGATGGAGGTCATCTTCCCCAGCATCCTCCTCTCACACGTCTCCTCAACAGAATCCAGTGGGCAGCCCAGAACCGAGCTTGGACCGGATACATGGCAGGATACCCCAGAAAAGCGTTATGCCCTCTGTTGTCCTGGTGGGGAATTGCTTTGCAACACTCTCCAGGTGACGAAGTCTGAAAGCAATGAGGTCTCTGTCTCAATGTGTGTGTGTGTGTGTGTGTGTGTGTGTGTGTGCGTGTGTGTGTGCGTGTGTGTCAGGTTTGACTTGTCTGGGTTGTTCTGATAGCATTTAGTCCCCAACAGGATGTGGATCAGGACACCAGCAGTGTCCGGGGTCTGATCTTTGTCCAATGGACCTGGGCAAGATAAAGATCCATCCATAGCTGATTGGATGAGCACATCATCAGATGTGTAACCCAGCTTTGATAGCTGATAGCAGCAGGCCTCCCCGATCTTCTCCTCTGGCACACATCAATGCCAGGATGCACCCCCAGGGATCGAGCCTTCCTTTCTGTTCTCCCCCTCATTTTCCCCCCACTGTTCCTTTATTTTCTTCCTCTCTTCCAGTGAAAAACTAATTTTCCTCTGTTGTCTCTTCCCTACATCCTCGTCAGAGCCACAGGTCTAGATTTTTATCGCTTTCCTGTGAGTCCTGTGAGGAGAACCTTGATGGTCTCAGTGGGATCAATTTAAAAGGGAAGTGCTCGTCTCTCCTTGGCCCTCTCGGCTGATTGGGTCCGCTTGCCAGGAACTTTCAGGCTTTTGATCTCAACCACCCCCGTCACCGCCTCCACCCCTGCTCAAAGTTTTTTGAAATTTCTGCTCCGCTTTTTCCTCTTTCCTTCACCTGTGAGATACAAGTTAGAGTTTTGTAAACCCACTGGGTGGTACTAACTACCTATGGCATGATTGTTTTCACTTTGAAGATTTGAAAGTGTTCCAACTCTTCACATAAAGGTACATGGAAGTAGACCTACACATGCAGCTTGCTGGAATATCTTGTGAGAGGTTGCTGGAAGCTGAAATGCATTATTCACTGAGCATGGGGAACGGCCTTCTCTGTTACAAAAAGGAGAACAAGGTGGTGCTGAGGAGAATTCCCCTGTTGAGCGGTCTTAAAGTCCCTTTTCTCTTCAGGAGAGTGGTGATGTTCCCATCCAGGAAGTGCTTGTTCGTTTCTTTGAAGGGGTTAAGGATGAAATTGGAACTGGCTTGTTTTCAGTGACTTTTTAAACATAATTTCAAATTACATTTTGAGATTGGTGCAATGAATGAGATGGTTTAGGAAAGTGCAACAGATCCATTTATATGTTGTTAATTCTGATGGCACTTATTGGTTCAATAATTGTTTCCCTTCATGTTTATCTTTCATCCGTGGTGGACAGAATGAAATCTTTTTGGTCAAGAGGTTCTTTTGACAGAGTCGAGTCACTGTTGGGCCAGTTCCATAAGGGATGTTTTATGTTGTACCAGAGCCTTGTTTCCCAGTTTCCCATCAAACCATTCTGCTTTGATGGTGAAGCCGGAGAATGCATAGCACTATGTATCACAAAGTAGCTAGCTACTAAGTTGGGTTAACATTAGGGCTGTAACAATATTGGCAATATCGTGATATTGTCGTAGTAAAATGGCCACAATATCGTCGTGGTCTTGTCACGATATCGTACAGTACGTCTTGAGGTAAAAATAACACTTTTCAGTCTGCTCCACCGGAGCATAGCAGAGTAAACTACATAGACCATGATCCTTTGCTTCCGTGTCATTGGCCAGTTCGCCAATGGGAGTGCGTGCAGCCCACACAGCAAAGATAAACAAACATGGAGTATGGAGGCTACAGTGGTGAATGCAGCACGGAGGATTCCAGTCCAAGTATTTTATGTTGTGAGTCTTATTATCGTGAGCCTCCCCACAATATCGCAGTAAATATTGTATCGTGAGGTTCATATCGTGACAATATTGTATCGTGAGATTTGGATATTGTTACACCCCTAGTTAACATCCATCCATCCATTTTCCACCGCTTATCCCGGGTCAGGTCGCGGAGACAGCAGCCTAAGCAGAGAGGCCCAGATTTCCCTCTTCCCTCTCATGAACAAGACCCGAGATACTTAAAGTTAAAGTCAAAGTTAAAGTACCAAGTATTCATCACACACTGGTGAAATTACATCTCCGCATTTGAGCTGTGGCCGCGCTCGGGAACTATTTGGTGGTTTAACCCCCCAATCCAACCCCTTAGTGCTGAGTGTCAAGCGAGGAGGCATTGGGTCCCATTTTTTCAAAGTCTTTGATATGATCTGACCGGGAATCGAACCCTGATCTCCCAGTCCCGGGGCGAACTCTCTACCACTAGGCCACCTCCATGCTCCTCCTTGGGGCAGGACAGCAGTATCTGCTAGCCGCTAGCGCTAGCAGCTTGTATATTTATATCGATATAAACATTGCTGAGTCATCTTGCTTCTTGTTTGATATTTTAAAAATATCAAGACTCATTGCTCCCATTTGTCCCATTGGGTTGATATTTGAAGACACCAAGTCGACACGTGTCCAACAAGTTGGGCAGTTTTTGTGATGTGATGAAACGTGTTATCTAGTGGAACAGGCTCTTCTCATGGATGACTGCATCATATTAAACCCTGTATGGATGTGTGTGTTGTTATCCTGTAGCCTACTACAAAACAAACCCAACTTAAGCTGGATGTCATTAAGACACCCAGCTCATCCTATCCTAACAACGAAGATCAGTGGTGCATCGAAACTGGTTATCTGCTCAGTAACTCGACAACGGTCTCTGCCTCAGGATGTGTGATCATTCATGAGGATCAAGGATTAAATTAGGTCAGTATGAAAGCTTGTTAACTGTCATCCGTCTGATTGTCTCAGCGTTAGACAGGGTGGGTTTAACTGCAAGGATTGCCTGTAGAAGTCCTTGAGCTAAAGTGTCTTGCAGAGGTCAGGTTAGAGCAGCAGAAACATTCTGGTCGGTGTTTGGATAGGAGCTAGGTCTGCCTCACTCCTCGTCCCCCCCTCTCCTGTCTCCTGCCAGGTCACTGGGGGTCAGACCAGTGCAGGTTTTCTGGTCCTACCTCTGACCTCCTATCCTTTGGGAATGACTCATGCTTAAACTTTCAGGTAACTTGATAAAAACCAGGGCTCCAGTTGTTTGCGTTTTCCCTCACGAGTGTCCTCTCAGAGGGAGAACGGTGTCTCTCAGCAGCTGAGAGGATGGATCTGGATGTTGGAGGTGACTCAGCTGTGTATTGTTACAGAAAAGCACCCCTTATTTTCAGGACCTCTGGGTCCCTTGTTGCTGACATCATTGGTGTACTTGTGCACTAACTGAGGTTTAATGCTGGAGTAGAAGGAGCAGGGTAGTAATTTTCCTGTCCCAGCCTGGAATAGAGTCAACAGCTTCTCATGTGGTCTAGGGTAATTTAGGCTGCTGTGCTGCAACTGTGGGACACCTCATATTTCTGTCTTTCGCATTTCGCCCAGAAGGTATAAAAAATAAAAGCCTGCCTCTTCTAAAGAGCGGCGCGTCTTCCATGGGCTCCCACTGAAACACACAAATGGAAGCCAGTTGCTAAGCTTGGACCACTGCAAAAACAACACAACATTTCCCAGTTTGACCATGAAACAGCTGAAATATTCAGAATGACGTTCAGGTTAACAAAGCCTTTATTAACAGTGACTCTTTCACCAGGGCAAACACTCAAATCCACGTATAAACGGGCTCAGCCTGCTCGTTATACTAGTATGCACCGTAGAAAACTCTGTAACTGGCTCTGTTTGAAGTGGAGAGCCTTAATCCAGTTTAGTTACTGACTTTAGATGAAACATTGAGACACTGCAGGGACACCAGTGGTGCACGTGCACTGCAGATCTACCAAACTCTCCTCACACATGGAGACCTGGAGTATTGTTTATATCGGTGTGTTTACATGAAAACATTTGGTCTAAATAATCATCCCAGGCTCTGAGAGACAGACAGACCGAGGCCCAGCAGCACAAAGTCAGACAGGTTGAGGATGTAAATATGCATCCTGTCATTGATGAGGTATCGGCATCTCTAATGGCTCTGGCATTGAGTTGTGTTACTAGTGACAGTTAAAATAATGCAACGTGGGGCAGCAGTAGCTCAGGAGGCAGAGCGGGTTGTCCAGTAATCAGAGGGTTGTGGGATTGATCCCAGCTCCTTGCTGTGTCCTTGGGAAAGACACTAAACCCACCTTGCCTGCTGGTGATGGTCAGATGGACCGATGGCGGCTGTGCTCGGAAGCCTCGCCTCTGTCAGTGCGCCCAAGGGCAACTGTGGCTACATTGTAGCTCATGTGTGAATGGATGAATGATGCACTGTAGTGTAAAGCACTTTGGAGCCCTCGGACTCTGAAAGGTGCTATACAAGTGCGGGTCATTTATCTTATCATTTGTTTTACATGTTAGTGTCTCAAACATATAACTGAGTTACACTTTCAGTTACTTTTGGCTAAAGCACCAGTATTCTAAAAGATTATAACTGATGAGTTTAGGTTTTACACAAGAGTTAGAACCGTATTATTAACGTGGTATCCACGTTGCACCATCATGTCGTCACACGCCGCTCGCTGGCTCCCTACGGAAAGCCCCTATGAGCATTAAGCTATTTCACAACAGTGTCCAACTTGATTTGGTCCATCTAAATATTTGGGAGGAGTTAGATATCTTTATGTATGCATCAATACAAACCATTTTAACTGCAGCTTTGACTTTAATTACTGATATAGTAACGACTTATATTACTGTTACTGAAAACAAGAATATCTAGTTACTTTTGTAATGGATTACTCCCACAGCTGTCAGTATACACTCATGCACCCACGTACATGCTCTGATCTGGTTGTGGCTGACTAGTTTCTACCTGGCCAAGGGGGTTAATGAGAACCGTCAGACATCTGCTAGTAGCTGGACAGCAGCTGGATGGTCGGAGCCTAACCTGCTAACAGGTAGCCAATCAGAATTCAGCAGAATTCGTCTAAATATGAGCAACAGACATGAATTTCTGTCTGTCTGATCTACATGTCAGGTTTTACTGCTAAGAGAAGGTTACGGTTGTCTCTTTAAAACCAAACAGTAGCAGGAATTTCCTGAGTGTGTGTCCTCACCTACAGAGATGATCGAGGACCATAGCTGTGGGTTTCATGTTTTTGGCTCAACAAACTAAGACTCGAACTACGGTCTGTTGTCTGTGCTAGGAAGAGCTGGGAGAACATATCTCTACATGCAGCCCACAAAAAGCTTCTGTACTCAGTAGCAGGAGCTGAAAAGACCTGATGAATGGATTTATAAAGACGAGTCACTACGGTACTGGCTGTCTGACAACAAAAGAAGCATGGATGGTCCAGGATCTTCATGTTTGACCTGCTTTCCTTTAGTTGCTCCATGCTACATTCAAACTCATTTCCTAAAATGTTAATAGTCTCACGGTATAATGAGTTGGGGCTTCTTTGAGGGCACTTACATTTGATGAACACTAAAACGCTAATACTGACTGTTCCTCTTTATTCAGTATAAATATGTATTTTTACTGAGGTCATGAATATGCAGCGTGCTGTTGAACGTCTTGTCCTGAAGGTTAAATCCACAGATTTAATTTAAAAAGCCGTTACCTCTTTGATGACATCTTAACTTGTTGAAATCAGCACACATTCCAGCCTTGCTTAGTGGGACTCCTGCATCTCAATAATTTATCCAGACAGCCAGAATGATTATTCTATGAATATGCACTAAAAATCCCTTTCCTGTGCTGTTTCCTCTCCAAGTCTGTGTGTTGGTGTGTTCCAAAAGGCGTGTACTTCTGAACAAATACGTACGTGTGTATGCAGCGTGTTTCTGCCTGAAACAAAGGAGGTGTCAGGGTGAATTAGCCCCCCCGACAACCCAACGCCCAGAGCTTAGGGACGCACCACAGGTTCTGCTGAGTCGCACATGAGCCGTGGCGTCTGCCTCCCTCTGCTCAGCTCCTGAGGTTCTCTAACAAGGTTGTTGGAAGAGGATAAGGAGTGTTAAATGAATAATTTACTCAGAAGAGCGCTCCATATTTATTTAATACGCCTGGATGTGACTGAGTGGGCAGCCTGCGTCTCCAACTGCTGAGACACTGTTGGCTAAACGAGCACTCGCTCAGCTTAATGGAGAGCCACCACAGCAGGCATTTAGAGAGAGTTTGTTCTGTGTGTGTGTGTGTGTGTGTGTGTGTGTTATACAGACCATGCTCACATGGCTGCTGGGTCACAGCAACATGTTGTTTCTGTTTCAGCTGAACTCAGATCAGATCAGAGCAGCTCAAACGTCGGTTAACAGCTTGATGTTTCTCGTCAGAGTTGGTGTGAAAAATACTACAGAGTATTTGTATTCCTCGTTGTTAAAGCACTAGAATAGAAAACCACGCTCAGGAATCATGAATACATGAATTTTCAATGCGGTTGTTACTCTGTCACCTGTCCTGAACATGAACCATTCCTTATTCTAACTCTGTGAGTCACTACTGACCATGACGTCCACACACGGACCTTCTTATCCCTGAAGAAGTTTTTCTTTCCACCTTCTCCAGTTTGGGTGTGTTACAGACGCTGGGTATACCGGTGAGGGTTCAGTCCACACAAAGGCCCAGAATTCAACCTGCAACCTTTTTTATCTACAAGGCATCAGTGCTGACAAGCTGTGTCGCCTACCCCTACTTCACACTGGAAGCAGGAGCAGCACGCAGTGGCAGTGTCACTGCTTCAAGTAGAATCCATTATGGTCTGTAGGGGTGATTCAAACCAGCCGCGATGCAGAAATTCTCAGGACTTGTTTTGCTGATGAGGCGTCGCCACCACCGTCGTTTGAAGTTTATGAAAGTTCGGGTACGGTCATGGCTACAAAGAAGAGCCAAGCAAGGAGTTAATGATGGTGGCCGCGAGGCCTCATCTACAAAACAAGTAGAAGCATTTCCTCCATATCCAGCTTTGTCTTCATTTTGTTTATTTTTCTGACATGCAGACAGGAGGCTGCCACCGTGGACTCGTGAGGGGAGAACGCGCTGTGATTGGTCACTTGGAAGATTTCAGCTCAGCCGACAGCTCGCGTAGGGCGCACACGGCGAGTTTCTGCCCCCCGTGAGGCGAAAAATATCAAACCGGTTTGATTTTCACCTCTTGTGAGGCAGAAAACTCAGTGAAAATTAGGCGCACACAGCGAGGAATCTGCTGAGCCAACGGCCGCGAATGCCCGTTGGCTCAGCTGTTGGCTCTCGTGTGTGGCAGGCTTTAGCTACGAACAGACACAGAGCCCACTTTGATCCCAGCACTGGGGAGGGATGTCCCTTCTGTAACCAAAGGGAGACCCTGGAGCATTTAGTAGTGTCATGCTCTGGGCTGTCAGGGGTGTTTAGGGTTCTAGAACAGTGGGTTAGCGCTCTGGGAGAGGTTTTTACTACCTCGTCATTTGTTTTTGGTCCCAAGTACAATGTTAAAAAGAAACGGACATTGCTGCTAATCAGTTTTCTGTTTGAAAATGCAAAATTGGCAATCTGGAAAACATGAAAGAACAAGATACGGGGACAGAGCTGGACTGATGTAGAGCGCAGCTTGAAAATCGAACATGCTTTTTATGAACTCACCGGCAACCTGGACACTTTTAGAGGTCTGCGGGGGATCGGGCAGGTGCTCTGGATCACCTTTTAAACTGTTAATATGTTCTGGTTCTGAGGGCTTTAATGAGAAGACAAGATCCCAGTGTCGGTAAAGTTGACAGTTGATTTGTAAAAACAAATAATTAGAAAAGTCAAAAGTCTCTCTCTCTCTCTCTCTCTCTCTCTCTCTCTCTCTCTCTCTCTCTCTCTCTCTCTCTCTCTCTCTCTCTCTCTCTGGGTTCACACTGGTTCATGACTGGTCAGGGAACACCTTTTAGTTTCTACATGAGAGCTGGAGCAGAGAGTGAAGTTTATCCATCCATGTTCTGGATAAACTTCAGATTTAGCGATGAAACACTTTTGATGCACCTATTTTATCCTGATTTAATGTATTAATTGTAGGTCTTGCTAGATTTGTGTTTTTCTGTTTTGACAGGGGGAGTGAGGAGCAGAGGGGCAGGACCACGACCAGGGCAGCGCCCTGAGTAAGGAAGAGGGAAGACTCTTCCAGTTGGTAAACTCCTGATTTAAAGTTACAGTTGGGCTTTTTAAGGTGGAATTGTGTTATTCCACGGATAATTCAGATATGCCTCTGGATAATTAATCATTTGTGTTTAAATCAGAAAGTCAGGAACGTTTATTCTGACACTAGTGTGGAGACGATAATCCTCACTTTGTACTTCTTCTGTGGAGCGAGGTGGTCCTCTCAGGGAGAGACTGTATTCCTGTTCATCTTTGTCTCTCCCAGGAGAGGAAAATCTCTCAGCTCACACTGACCTCATTATAAAAATAGCTCATCTATCCAGCAATCACGTTCTCTCTCTCCTCCTGGTCTTGGAGACAGAGGGACCACCCCCACCTCCTGCTCTTTTGTCTCTCCATCAGTGTTTTGTACCTGACCTAACATGAGATTAAAAGCTTATGCAAGTGCCTGTAATGGCCACGTCGTCTTTACCCCTGTCATGAGCACTCTGGCCACAATTTAAGATGCCTTTTAATCACAAAACATCTCTGTGCAACATGAATCTTTGTGTTTACATGATGAGCTTTTGGAAACAGGACTGGGAGTCACCTAGCTCCTTCCCTCTTATTAGAACGACAGCACAGACATGTCTGGTAAATTTAACTGCATGATTACATTCAAAGGCTGGCTTTGATCCTGATGTTCAGATGACCAAAGTGCTGGGTTTCACTCACGTGACCTGGAACTCGCGCGAAACTCAAATGTGGGGCAGGAAGTGTTTTGCTCCTCTACAAAGCACAGCGCAGTGGATGAAAGCGAGTATACTAAGGCTTTAAATGAGCTGGCATAGACGCGATATTGTGAAAAAATCCATCTTTATTTAGGCTGTTGTCTTGTTTTTGCTCGGGTAAGTAGTGACTTGTGCTATTTTAATTCATTAGCACATGATAATAATGCTAATAATGTAAACTAATCAGGCTGTAAACATGTTTATTTCTGCTGTGAAGTTGGCATTTTTAACATGGGAGTCAATGAGGATTTGCTCACTTCTGGTGCCAGCCCCTAGCGGATGAAGGCGGAACTGCAATTTTTGTTAATTCCAGGTTGGCTTCAGAAAATTCCAACAAAGAATGCCCCTTGGTTCTGCCCTATACTTTTCATTTAGCTTCAAGGTTTTTTATTTTTGGGTGTTGTTGGCGTTTCAGCAGGCTGTTCCGCCATGACTGACATGTTTTGTTTTTCCTGTTTGTGTAATAGGGATGGAGAGATTCACCAATCTGAACCGGTGGTTCGTTCATGACATTAGCAATGCGACTGCACCAGTAGCTTCAGTGTGCATCAATTATAACTGATGGCTGTATCGCAATTTATCTTCCCGTATGTGTCTCTAATCGGTTAAAACCATGGTTACATCGATTACTTCATTGTTTACCTGCTATGTCCTCGTTTTTTGAGGCGCATTGAACGCACCACCCTTCTCTTTTAGCGGAGGCCAGGTGGTGCGCAGCCACAGTTAGAAAAAACATCGTGGGACAATATTAACTGACGTACGTGCTTCCTGTCTTGTCAAAATAAAACTTTCTGAAGTCCGCCGTGTGACCGGTTTCTGCAGCAGCGTATTCTTCCGAGCATTCTTGTTGATCTGTGCAACTGAAGCTTTGTGTGAGGTCATTTAAGATAATTCCTTATTATTGTAACATTTGTGCAGAACTAAACAACAGACAGAATTACTTTTTGGTTCAGAGAAGTCCAATAAACAGCTGAGATAAACTCACATCTCAGCCTGGACTTTTCTCTTAAAGGAACAGTAACATTAGGTTACAACAGCTTTTAGTATTGCCACATATGGATCATTACAACATTTAGAAGTGTTTTCAAATTTTTACTGTTTCATAATAATTCCTAATAATTATATGATGAACTCTAATAATGTTCTGATTCTGTTGGTTTATTTTTCTGTCTAAATCTAGTTTCAACCCCCTTATTTCAAGTATTGTAGCAATAAAAATATGTATAATATGTAAAATATCACTGATGAAGTGCATTGTCTTTTCATGTTGAATTTATTGATTAATCAAGAACAATACAGGATCAAATACATCCTTCACAGAGGAGAGGGAAAATAATTTTGATATTTAAAAACCAGATGTGGGCTGGAAAATCTTTTAATGTGTTGAATTGTTTCAAATCGCATCATGAAATATATCGAATCGAAAATTGTTTTCAAATCATTAAAGAATCGTCAGTAGGGATGAATCGTATCGTCAGAGGGTTTCACCGTATCGTTAATGTATCGTATCGCTGGTAGCGTATCGAGATACGAATCGAATCGGCCTCAGTGGTGGAGATTCACATCCCTGTTGTGTAAAAAGACAGGAAAGAGACCTGAATCAAAAGTAAACTCCCCCCTGCTCATCCAGCTGGTAATTCCACCATAGAAGTCCATTTTTGTTAAACAAGAAGGAGCTGACTTGTGTTGACCTGGTTTTAGAAAGCCTAGGCTTCTCCTCAACATGGATTGTTGGGATCATCTGCATATTCTTTTGATCTTGCTCCGTGTCTCTAGGAGCAGGCATCATTAAGGAAGTTTTCCCAGCATCACATCCTTGTCTTATTTGTACTCTTTCCTGGTTGTGTTCTTCTTTTCTTTGCAACCCATTCACCATCCATCTGGCTGCCTTCTGTGCTTTACAGTCAGAGCCACTCTGGTCTGTCCTTCACTGCTAAGTTGATCTTTGTTCATCTGTGTTGCCTCTTGGGGCAGGTTTCCATCACCTCCACCCCCTCTATTGCATCTCTTCTTCTCCCCACCCTTGCTGTTTATCTGTCTCTGGGCTCGTCACATCCCTGAACCTGCTCTAATTAGCATCCCGCACAACACTGTTTATTTACCCAGGTACTGTGGGATGGGGAGGGAGGCGAGAATGAAAGAACGTTGGAAAGAGGAGGAGAGATTAAGGACTGGGAACAGGACGAGAGGGAGAAATGATGCAGACAATCAAAGAGCTGTGAGACTCCCTCATTCCGGATGAAGTGTGTAATGATAGTTACAAAGACATGATGCAGAAAGTCAGGAAAGTGAGAGACAGACAACTTTCCTGCCTCCCCTCTCCCTTTTTCAGGATTTCAACTGAGATGCAGAGTGCCTAAAATTAGCAAGCTGGCAGCTTCCTTCCTTCCTTCCTTCTTTCCCTCCTTCACAAGCTCCCATTAAATGTCTCCTGTTGCACAGAGAGGTTTTAGGGTCGAGTTTTCCATCTGTGAATGGAATAATAGAGCACAACTCTTAGTAGGGATGGAGGACAGAGTCAGGACAGCAATGATATTGTTTCACTGTCATCAGAAATCCCCAGTCCTTTACAGAAAAAAACTAATATGTATTAAAAAATGCTCATCAAACACACCCCGGTGGTTGGAGGAGTCCCATTCTGACCTGCAGTAAATTTGGCATAACATGACTGTAACCCTGCTGGACCAAAGATCAGTTCAGGGGTCCCCTAAGGGCGGCTGTAAATCAGCACCAGCAACCCTGAGCAGCTGTAGACAGTAGATGGATGGATGGATCGCTCTTATTTATAGGGAGGCTACAGGGGGATGCAAAAGTTTGGGCAGCCTTGTTAATCTTCATGATTTTCCTGTATAAATCATTGGTTGTTACAATAAAATGTTTCAGTTAAATATATCATATAGGAGACACGCAGTGATATTTGAGAAGTGAAACAAAGTTTATAGGATTTATAGAAAGTGTGCAATAATTGTTTAGACAAAATTAGGCAGGTACATTAGTTTGGTCACTGTTGGCATTTTATTGGTTCCAAAACCTTTAGAACTAATTATTGGAACTCAAAATTGGTTTGGTAAGCTCAGTGACCCTTGACCTCCATACACAGGTGAATCCAACTATGAGAAAGAGTATTTAAGGGGGCCAGTTGTAGGTTTCCTTCCTCTTTGAATATTCTCTGAAGAGCAGCAACATGGGGGTCTCAGAACAACTTTCACATGATTGTTCACCATCATGGTTTAGGGGAAGGATACAGAAAGCTGTCTCAGATCTCAGCTGTCTGTTTCCACAGTTAGGAACATATTGAGGAAATGGAAGACCACAGGCACAGTTCAAGTTAAGGCTTGAAGTGGCAGACCAAGAAAAATCTCAGATGAACAGACGCGACGAATGGTGAGAACAGTCAGAGTCAACCCACAGACCAGCACAAAGACCTACAACATCATCTTGCTGCAGATGGAGTCACTGTGCATCGTTCAACAATTCAGCGCACTTTACACAAGGAGATGCTGTATGTGAGATTGATGCAGAGGTAGCCTTTTCTCCTCCCACGGCACAAACAGAGCTGCTTGAGGTGCTAAAGCACATTTGGACAAGCCAGCTTCATTTTGGAATAAGGTGCTGTGGACGTAGAAGTAGGCAAGAGCAGAAAGTAGCTTCAGACGGCAGGATTTGGAGTCTTATTTCCTGATATTCAGACATCTCTCCTCTGATTGGCTAACAGCAACATGACTCTACCACTAACTCTGTTTGCTCTGCAACGTTGATGTTTTATCTCCACAAATAACACAAGCCTGGAGGAGTTCTGCTATGTGGTGGAGTTGCTAATGCTAACAGTTAGCTTGTGCTAGCTGAGACGTTCTCTGCTGTTTGCTGGACGCTAAACTAACAACAGCGTCATGAGTCAAGATGGGTGAGTCCATAAATGTTAAGTGACAGTGTGATTTGGATCTGTCAGGCTTTTCTGAGTCAAGCGTTTCTGTCTATTTTCTATCAGAAGCTAATGCAGGAGATAGGTGTAGAAAACTATTTTCATGTTCAGACCGCATGTTAAACTTGGAGTGACTGATCATTTTCAAAAATAATAAGTAAAAACTTGTTTCTCAGTTAACCTGCTTTTTTAAAAATGCAATTCAGTTCATTTTATTTATATCAGGGGTAGGGAACCCTGGTCCTGGAGAGCCGCTATCCAGCACGCTTTAGAAGTTTCCCTGCTTTAACACAACTGATTTTAATCAGCAGGTGATTAACAGGCTTCTGCAGAGCTGGATGAGCTGCTGAACAGGTGAATCAACTGTGTTGATGCAGGGAAACCTCTAAAACGTGCTGAATAGTGGCCCTCTAGGACCAGGGTTCCCTACCACTGATTTATGTAGCTCCAAATTACGACAAGAGTCGTCTCAAGGCACTTCACAAAGTAAAACATTCCTATTGAGTTCAGTTCATTATGCCAATGAGTTAGAAGTTTTCTATATAAGGAACTCAGCCAATTACATCGAGGCACTGACTGGTGTCAGTGTCTTTACAGCAATCCCATACTAAATAAGCATGTAGCGACAGTGGAGAGGAAAACTCCAGAACAACCTGGCTCAGCATGAGCAGCCATCTGCCACGACTGAGAAGACAGAAACAACACGCATGCACGCACACACACACACACACACACACACACACACACACACACACACACACACACACACCATATGTACCATAGTGTTTCTATGGCTGTATACATTGCAATTTCTTAGTAGAGATTATATTTCGTAACAGATAAACTTTATTGTCTTTATCTGAGTGAATCTGTAATTAATTCAACAGGTGAACTAGTAGCAGCACATTCTATGTTAAGGAAAGTAAAATGTTCATTTCAGGAGAGGGAGAATGTTCAGTGGTTGGCAGCAGTGTGCCAGCCGATGGCCCCCTCCAGGAGGAGCATGAAAGCTCTGAATCATTCGACGTGAATTTGGGAGCCACAACAACAGAATCAGTTGAAAGCTGTAACCGTTCGGCGTGACTGAATGAGCTGCAACAGCTAGGGAGCTAAACAATGAGGTGAGCGCAGAAGCTCCGGGCGCTCGGCATGACCTATTGAGCCATTGCGCTGGAAAAGTAAAAGCTGAGATAACAACTGAAAAACGCTACTGAGCGAGGCGCCGTTCGAGCCGACACGAAACGGGAACGCCAAAGCCAAGGACAGCAACCGATGACAAAATCATGATTGTTGTGGTGAACTTCCTGATATAGGGTGAGCGTGATGACATGGAGGCGAATTACGGTGCGGGAATGCTGGGAAGTGGAGTGGGTTGGAGTAAAGTGGATGGCTGGAAAACTGGAATTAATACATTCTCCACTTTCTTTTCTATTCCCATAATCACTTCTGTCTGTCAGTCCAGTCTGACCTCTGATTCTTCTCATTCCTCTCCTTTTTTCCTCTAGTCTATGCTCATGTTTTTCCTATGTTCTCCACCTATCTTTAGTGCTGTTTGACCTATTCAAAAGCGACTAAATGTCACAGTAAAGGGAAAGGTCAGGTAAAGGTTTAGCGCTGGGCCATTTCTGAATGTCTAACATGGTGCTGGATGCCTAAGGGTGTGGGGGATGGGGAGCATGGTGGCATCAGTAAGGGTAGTGGGGGTCATGTTGACACTCCATTCCTTGAACCCACACCTCTTAATGCCTGCACACATTTGAACACACTGGTGTCAGCTCCTCTGTTCCAGCACCACTTGGCTCTGAGCCAGCAGACGTCTGAATGACCCAGACTCCGGTGTCCTCATCAACGAGCCCAGATGATTGAGGAGGTTACAGCTTCCTGGGGATGACACATGGCCCTGGTGCACACCAGGTCAGAGGTCAGAGGTTGCCATGGGTATACAGCATGTTGTCTATACAGGCTAGGGTCTTTTGTTTTCATGCTCTAGTTTCTCTGTTGGGACTGTTTTGAAATCTTCAGCCCTGCCTAGGAATATTCATCCCTAGAAAAGATATTAGTTACACCTAAAAGTGCATTTAGTTCCTTCAAAAAGGTATTTAACGCTAACAGAGACACGCTAATTTTAGCTTGTTTATGTATGAAGAATACCAGGTTAGAAGTGGGAATTCTGTATTGATTATTCTCAATTCACATGCAGGCCAGCACAGCCGGATCCTAATTGGAATGGATTTCTCTCTTGCATTGATTTGCTCAGGTGACTAGAAATGACATACGGTTGTGTGTGTGTGTGTGTGTGTGTGTGTGTCTTTGTGTTTGTTCATGCAAGGAAGCTAGGCTGTGGAGCTGAAGTGGTCATGAGGAAAATGAAATCAGTGTTTGCAGAGGTCCTTGTTTCATCCTAAGGCTCCTGCTGGATGAGACAACCATGGAGTTGGAGGCAACTCCCCGTCGCTCTCACGGACAATATTGCGGCGAAGCAATCCACGCTGCAGCCCTGATCACAGCTAATGCTACTACTGTAGCATGATCACAGCTAATGCTACTGCACGCTAGCTCTCTCTGAGTCATCGGTGAGGTCAGATCATTGTTATCATCTCTAAACACAACCTATAATGTTTCTTACCTGCTCACTAGGAAATGAGCCATGGCAGCCTCCATTCGTCAATCACGTATCCGATATAGATTCGGGTCCCTGCCTGTCTTTTACCATATTTGGTTTTTGACTCACGAGATGCCGCTGAATAAACTTCCTTTGTGCCACGCTTGGTCGTTTGCTGGTTGCAGTAGAATCCATTCCCACAGTTCTTCTTTAGGAGTTTGGCGGTTGGCAAGCAACTTAAGGTGCAATAGCGCCACCTACCGATCTGCAGTGTCGAACACATTTTCTTTCTGTTTTGAAGCTGTCGTGAACGTGCAAGCAGTGTCAATTGACGCCATATCCATAGGGCAGCGCGGGAAATTCGTGACCGAACTGCAGCGCATTTTGCAGCAAACAGCCTGTTCAAGAAAATACATACGATACATGGGTGGCCTCATTCTTTTTGGTTTATAACGCTTCATCACCCATTAGCTTTGAAAAAATGAACATACATGTTTAATTTTTTACAGATTTTTTAAAGATCCTGCCCCTAGTTCCTTTAATCGTGTTTGTCTGATTTGTAATCTTTATAAATCAATGTCTGCCACAATAATGCAATGAATTTGAATGAAAATTCCTCAAGGGGGCGGTGGGAGGCCGGTTCAAATCCAGACTTCGTCAGTGTCATTGTTGTGTCCTTGGGCAAGACATTCCTTACCTGCTGGTGGTGGTCAGAGGGATCGGTGGCGCCTACGGCTGCCTCACCTCTGTCCGTGTGTCCCAGGGCAGCTGTAGCTACAGTGTAGCTCATCATCACCAACGTGTGGATGGATAAAATGAATGATTTGGAGTCCTCTGACTCTGAAAGGTGCTACACAACTGCAGGTCATTTATCATTTTTCAAGATGAGGGCTTTTCTCAGCAATTTATAGGTGAGATTAAAAAAGGCTAAACTAATACATATCCCAAGTAATTAAATAAATTTTTAATCTGTTGGCAGCACTAATTTCACATGCAGGATGTGTGAGAGAGAAAGAGAGGAGCCTGAGAAGAGATGGCCGCTGGACATGGCTACTCATAGCTGGCTGACCTCAACCCCCCCATCCTCTGCCCGCTTATCTAGTCCAGATCCTGGCCTTTCATCTAGGATAAAACCTGGGGGAGCTTGGCACCCACTGGGTCCCCCCCCCCCCCCCCCCCCCGGCCCCCCCCCCCCCCCCCCCCCCACACACACACACACACACACAAACACAAGTTTCATTCTAGACCTGCTCCATCCCCAGCCTCTATGTGAATCCCAGATGAGCTTTGCTCTCACCTTAGAGGATAACAGCCCTGACACACTTCTGCTCCCTGCTCTGCTTTCTCTTAAACACGTCTGACCACATTTGTTATAATCTCACCACAAAAGGAAAAATAAGCGACCTATTTTTCTTGGTGTATTGTTTTATTTATGTGGAGTCTAAAAAATTTGCATGAATTATGAAATGTTTCAGACACGATAGTTTCACACAGGAATGCCGTCTGAGCCTAACATTCTGCCTGTTTGGGTGTGGCCTAATCTAAACATAAACATGGACAAAAAAATCTGGATTTTCCAGGTTAAACAGTAGTGTCCCAGACAGAGATGTGACCTAAACGCAGTATTTTGAGTGTTGTGTTATTTCACAGAGCAGTGGGTTCCCTCCACTAAACTCAGTTAAAGACTGACGATGGAAATGTTGTTTTGGCCGCTCAGCCCCGTAGTGCTGGCTTGTCCCAGTCTGCATGTGACCCAGGTCCAAACACTTGTTGTAGCTCTTCAATACGTGTCATCTCAGGTAGGTTATGGCTCAACCATGACCTGTTTGCTGCTACAGACCTGCACCCCTCTACCTTTACCTGATTACCCTTTCTGTGACCCCTGACCCCAGACATATCAGAGCTGTCCTGTAACATAAAAACCTACATTTACAGCTACATACACATAATTAAATGATAACTTTTTGTGACTTTAAGGACAGCTAATTTTCCTTCTGAGGAGTTTGTAACAGTGACTTGATGCAATCTGCTGGCTTTCCTTACATAGAAAACTTTTAACGTATTGGAATAATGAACTGAATGCACTGATACATAGACTCAACTGGAATGTTGACTTTGTGAAGAGCCTTGCGACGACTCTTGTTGTGATTTGGCGCTTTAGAAATAAACTGAATTAACACTTGAAAAAGATCACCACACACCTGACTGTTTCTCCAGATGTTTGTACATGTTCCTCTGTACACACTAGCACTGTACCATAGTTTGACACGCATGGCCTCTGCCCATCATCCTTCTTCCTGGTCTTACATAAACCCCTCTGAGGAACACATCATGTGGTTTTGCATAAGTCAAACTAGAATCCAGTTTTCCTGAGTCATAATTTGGTGGGATAGCGGATAAATATTCTCCATGCATAGAAATACTTCCAGCTGTTCAACAATAAGCCTGAGTAGTTATTTTTCCACATTGTTTTAACGGATTTTTGCCTTTTGCAGCACTTCCAGCCTGTTGCTCCTGCTGAATATTGTTTCAGGGTGCTGTTTGGACTCTGGCTGCTATTGAAAGTCTGGTCTTAATGTGAAATTCAACCCTAAGTCTCTTTTTACCAATGGACCCTTTGAAGCTTACCACTGTAATCCCTCCCTTCTTTGGTATAATGATACAATATTGATATAAATTCATTCGTGTTTTTATAACCATACCTGTGGCTTTTGATTGATGGAAGGAAACTGCATGGTTGATTAAAATAATAAAGACTTATTTCAAACCTTACTTTGAGATCATGGTCTCCCCACTGAGGTCAACAGCATTTAGTGTGTTTTGAGTCAAAAAGGTGAAACACTGTGCTTAAAGACTCAACCCTACCGGGAAACCATAAAATGTTGTTAGTGAACAAGACCAGATCAAATAAATCCTCTCTGCCTTTGGCCAGGTTATAAAGGTGGTCTATGGAAGGAGATGTAATAAGGGGAGCCCCTCTGCATCTGGTAAAGATCCTGCCATTGGGCAGTTTTCATGCTCTACTGCTTGACTGTAGTGGAAGTGAGGGGGGCATGAGAAGGCCCCTGCAGATCCTCAGCATGTACCACGGCAGCCCACTGAGCATATATCAAAGAGGCCAGTCTGTCCCAAGCCCGGGGCAGAGAGAGTGTGCTTCATGGGACCAGAGATGCATAGATAATAGGACAGCTTGTCACACTTGTGCATATGTGTGTATATTTGACTGGGTGTGTTTGCCTCTGTATTTGCAGAGGAAAATGCCTGAGACCTTGTTCAGAGAGGTCACATTTGTCCTAGCAATCTTCAGACAAGATAAAGAGGCTTCATAGTTGCCTCCATTCATTATTTTTGCTCTAGACAATTAGAGCAAACCTAACCCCCAATCCACACTGGAGGCGTCAGCAGCGTGGAGCGGTTTACTTGCATGCTACATGGCGCGTCAGTCCACACTGGGAGGGTCTAAGACATGGAGCGGCTTCTCTGCTGTCCTTCTCGCTGAACCTATGAGATCATAAAATCCCTCGAGACTTCAAAGGTCACGGTTTGTTTATACCATGTCATTAAACCAAAAAGAAAAAGGAGATCACATTTATTATCACTGTTTGATGTCACTGATGTCATATATAATGTTCCTGTCCACTGGCAGGATTGAAGCCATGAAAAACACACCGCTGCACTTCTCAAAAGATGCGGGGAGTAAGTAAACCGTTTGGTTACATGTATTGATGTAATCTACATTAGATAAGAAATCGCATCTCTGCAATAGTCTTTTATTTTGAAAATTACCAGAGGTTTACGCTGAAGCTGTGTGTGATTTCCTGTCTAGCCCTATGTTAACTATGGAAATTTACACGTCCCAGAAGTGGCTCGCAGCAAAAATAGAACCCAATCCTATCTTTAGCGGTGCAGCGAGCTGCTTCTGGGATGTGCCTGAAATTTTCCACACCACGGCCGGTGTGGATCAACCCTATGGACTATAATAGATTTATTTTAAGCAGAGATGTTCTGCTGCTGTTCTGTGCCGCTGGTGCCTCCAGTGTGGATTGAGGGTATGACTATTTATGTGCTAATCACTTGAAGGGCTTATGCTTTAATAAAGATCTTTAGGACAGGGTTGGGGTAAAGGGCTGAATGTTGGTTATGAAGTTGTTTCTGAAGCTGACGTGTTGCATATTTAAATTAAGACTGGATATGGCCAGTCTCAGTAAAACATACAGATTTTTTTGTGTGTTTCAGGTGATGACAACTGACTCCAGCCTTTCAAATGAAGAGCCTTCAGTTCCGGAGCATTGCTCCCAAGGCCCCAGCTGTGGTGCCCTCCCCCTCTTCTACAGCCATTCCCTGCCAGTCATCTACCCTACCTGAGACCACCACTGCCTCCAGCCCCAAGTCAATCCTCGTACCCACTCAAAACTATGCACTCATGCAAATAGCCGGTCAAGATGGTACGTTCTCCCTGGTGGCCCTCCCCCCTTCTGTCTCCTCTCAATCACCACAGCAACAAACCCAGTCAATCCAGAAGAACCTCAAGTTACCCATTCCTCGATATCAGTCGATGAGAAGCAGGACAACTTTAGATAAGGTCAAATCTCCACCACTGGCTGCCAGTGTGAAAGCAGCCTCTGGTGTCTCTATAGTGCCACAGATTAAGCCAGTGGTGTGTGCAGCATCGTCAACCACTAAGAGAAAATTACAAGTGACAAAACACACAAAAGAAGTCTTAGTCCCAAAAGAGGAACCTTCAGAAAAGGTAATCCTCATGGATTCAACCTCGTCTGACATCTCTGTCACTGCTGTACTACCAGATAATGCTGTACTCTATCCGGGCTCCAACTTAGAGCGAACATCAGCCTGTTCTGATCCACCTACCAAAACAAGCCTTATTCAGAACCTCCAGTACCCATCTGCAACTCCCTCAAGCTCCATGGGCAAAGCTCTAGAGGAAAGTAAGCCTGCAGTACGGCTGTGCCAGGCTAAACCAGCTCAGCCCCAAAGCAGCATCACTGTCCTGTCCCCAGCCATCTTCAGTAAAGCAGTCCAGATTATTCCTTCCCCACCCAAGGGCAAATTGCCTATATTGCCCTACTCTAAAATGAAAAGCACCCTGATCCCTACCACAAAACTCAGTCATTTATCCCCTGAACAAAAAGGCCTCTGTGGCCAAACGGGACTCTCCAAACACTTAGATGCCACATTCAAGAACATAGAAAACACTGAAGACTTGAGTCAAAACCAGGTTCATCTCCAGACCAAGCCCACACCTGTTACTGTCACCCATCAGAAACCACCTGGCAAGAAGAGAGGAAGGAAGAGGAAGACCATGGAGGACATCTTGGCTTTTGAAGCCCGAAAGAAGAGGTCTTTGTCCTTTTTTCGTAGAAGGGTCCCAGAGAAACCACCAACGGTTATTCCAGGCTTTAAACCAAAAGAAGTTGATATTTCTAAGAAATACCGCAGCATTCGTCCCAAACCAATGTTGGTTATGGAAACGGTTCCAAGACTGGTTAGTTTGCCTTCCATTGCACCAGATGGCCAAGAGCAGGAACTTTTAATAGGTCATCAGCTACCTACTGCTACCACAACAAAGGCTGTAGACTGTCCACCCCAGTCAGCCCCAGTAACGCTCCAACTGAGAGGGGCCCTCCATCCTAAAGTCTTCATAGGGAGCCGTCCACTCCACCGGTGCTCTATCTGCAGCCGCTGTTTTAAATTTAAGCATCATCTCCAGAGCCACATGAACACTCACACCAACAGCCAACCCTACATATGTCCCCTGTGTCGCAAAGAGTATGCCTATAGAGGCAGCCTGAGCACCCACATGAAGCTTCATCATGCCGAGGTTCGGCCACGACGCTCCCTGAGCTGTGAGTTCTGTGAAAAGGCCTTTGGATATGTTGGGGTCTACTTTCGTCATCTAAGAGAGGTCCACAAGGTTGTGCTGACTGTGGAGCCATCCATCAGCCGTCATGAGGATGATGGGACTTTGGAGGGGTGAGAACACTGATTATGATAATAAACAAGTGCAAGTTGTTGTGGCGATTACCTTAGGAATAGTTCTGTGTATGAGACTTTCATATGGCTAAGCTGTCTTAACACCGTTGTAAATAAGCATCTAACTCATTTTTCTCTACAGAAGCACCTCACCAGAGCCATCAGACCAACAGGATTATGAAGATCCTGTGGAACTGCAAATAAAATGTGGTCGCTGTCAGGCCATCACTCCCACCTTTACTGACATGAAGATGCATTTGCTGTATTTGCATGGGGAGAAGGTCCACATTCGTCCTCATGACAGTCAGACCCCAAAGGGTGGTCGTGAGGTGGAGAACGAACTGGTAAAGCACGCTGCTCACTATTGGCGACAACTCAACGAGAAACGCAGCTTGGTCAAGTGTGGGAGCTGCGAAGAGGAGTTCTTTTCATTTTCCAAACTCAAGAAGCACATCATGTCCCACCACCATGACAGGAATGGGGAGAATGATGAAAACACGTCCCGCTCTCCAGAAAGCTACAGTGGTCTTGGTGTCCTAGAAGCAGGTGCAGCTTTTAACTGTGTGCTTTGCAGCAAGGTGTTGGACACTAAAGAGTTGGTTATAGAGCACTGGAGGAGTTACCATCACTGTGAGCAGCACAGCCTGCTGTGGGATGCCCTGAGCTCCTACTCCAGCCAGGAAAAGGGGGAAGCTGACGGGGATCTGGACACCCCCGCCCCAAGCCCACATTAGGCAGCCTATTGGTAGAGCCCTTTAATGTAACCTCTCCTCTCTCTCAGTCCAACAATCAGCAGCACAGGGAGAAAACAATTCTCTTACAGCTTTTAGTTTCATCTTTCGCCATTAATGATACCAGAGAAAGGAATGATATCATCAAGCCAATGGTAAAAATCAATCTCTACACTGCAACCCATAAGGGACCATCACATTATGGAAAAACTTCAGTTTTATGAATGTTATCCAGATCATTTTAATTTCACTGCACTCTTTGGTTTTAGGGGTTTGGGTGTGTTTATTATTCAGCTGAAAAGTCTATTTTTCTACACATTAAAATATTCTGGGTCAAAGTTCTGCCTAGCTGACACAGAACTACTGTTTAATGGTTAAGCAGCCCAGCTATCTGTTCAACCACACAGAAGGCTTCATTTCTTTAATAGTAGGTGATAAAGCTCCAGGATCACAGTGAATTATCCAGAGAATTCACTTCTTCAGGGCATTTTATGCATTGATGGGCTAAAGATATTGCAGAGTGAAGAAATGCAACATAGATTCTTGTAGACCACTAACCCCACACACTCCCCTTAATAGGTTTATATATATATATATATATATATATATATATATATATATATATATATATATATATATATATATATATATACCTTTTTTTAATGTGGGTACAAGAATAAATGCTTTCCTTACCAGCAGCCGAGGGACATCCTCATGGCCTTCAGGGGACAGAAAATGAACACACGATTGCTGTTTTAGTGTTTTGTGACTAATCATCAGTGAGACTTTTTGCAGGCTAATTTCTTGACTTATTATTGCCTATGTGTGTATTTTGTGACATGCCAAGGTCTATTCAAATTAGTGATTGTAGATTGTACTGTTATATTCTAGTAAATACGCAGTGAAAAGCATTGACTTGCCTACCTGCTGCTGTTGCCAGCTCATTTATGCACCTGTGGCGTTATGTGCACCCAGACTGAGTAGAGTTATAAACTGTTGTCAAATCCAGATAAATATGCTATTTTATACTTTAGAATGATACAGAGGTCTCTGACGTTATTTATGCTTGTGGCTGGTCTTCGCAGAGCCGACACCTTTGTTGTGTATGCTTCTTCATGTTTTTGGGGGAGGTCATTTTGTTGGTTTTGGTGGCTGTCGTCACATTACTGTAGCTCTGTTAACATTTGTCTGTAATTAGATTTTATAAAAAAGACTTACCAGGGTTAAGTGAATGTACCTGAATGTTAAAGACAACTACCAAAACAGACTTATCTATAGATAGAGTATATGGATATATTAAACAGAAAGTATATAAATATATATTTACATAGAGGCACTAGTGAACCTGCTGCTGTGAGGGGGTACCATGACGATTCAGAAGAAGCCATGCTTGTGTGGAACACGAGATGACCGTTAACAGAGACTGATGCACTGATGTGGGACGACTGCAAAACACAGAACCCCCCTCCGACTCAGTATGTTGACGGTTTCCCAGGATTTAAACAAATAAAGACTGAATGTGTTTGTGCCTGTGACGTTTGTGTACCTGAAGAACCTGATGTGAGAATAAAGTTGTGCTTTGTCACCACGATCATGTTCTACTGTTCTAACCACCCGCCTATATAAGCTCCTAAAGGGAACCTTCACTGAACGCTCTTGTAGTGGATTCAAGTCAAAATGCCAATCATTCTTCAAAGGAATGCATGTCACACACACACACACACACACAGTTACAAGTCTGATGGCGGGGAATGAGAACAGGACAAGGAATGCTAGAAATAACGAACGTTCATGGATTCGCAAAGATTTAATGAAGTAAAACTGCAGCGATCCCTGATCCTTTACACAGCGGGTGTATGAAAGACCAGAGATTAAACTTATATGACAAGAGAGGAGAGAAGTAGAACAGATGGCAGGGTAGCCCCTGGGGGGGATGGCGCCTAGCCCATGGACCACTGAGGGCTCTTGACCATCTGGACCAAAAGGCAATGAGCAGCATCCCTGTAGCGGATTCCCCAGTGAAGCGTCATGGAAAGATGAGGACCCACTTCCAGCAATGTGACCAGGATGCATCCTGTCAGGATTGAGAGGGAAGGAGTCATCCCACACGCGTGTGTGTGTGTGTCCTACTGTACACGCAGCATCAGCATCCCTAAGGTTGTGAGGAGCTTGTGCTGTACGGAGCAAAACTGACTCGGCGCTACAGGATCCACAAACGTCATGAACCTGCTCTTGAAGTTTGGTAGTACAGTCTACCTATCACCCCCCCCCCCCCAACACACACATACACACACCATTTAAAGCCCAGCTTGGATCGATGCCTTACTCCGAGTTGCCTGCCATCAATTATTCACTTGATCAGCACTGCTGCTCATTAGATGAGTAATCTGGGATGGGATGGAGGGGGGGGGGGGGCACTGATTTGAAACCTGAGATGGAGAAGCAGGGATGGGAAGGGCAAATCTAGGAGAGGGAGATGCAGGAAGCTCTGGTGCATCAGGGACTACGGATCTCTACACCTGAGTCCTGACATCAGCAGGGCTGATAAATCTTTGATGAAACTATAGAATTACTCTGGTGAACGTGTCTGTGCCGAAAAAAGTGTCACAGATGTTAGTGCATTAAGACAGATGGACAACAAACATGCAGAGAAGAGGAGGAGTGGTGCACACTGCTCTCAGATTACACCCCTCCTAAATCCTGCTCCAGAACATCTGCGGTCAGTGTGGGTCACATTTCTGCTGTCCCACAAATCTCTCCCAGTGACAACCGTCTGGTTATTCCCAGTATCAGTGTGTTGTCCACATTTAGGTCTACACATCAGGGTCAAACCAGAAAGAGCGCTCGTCACCATCAATCCCGTGTTTCCATGCAGGTCTGAACACTTCCAGGCTGTGTGGAAGGAGGTGCAGCTCAGAGAACCTCAGGAAGAAAAGAAAGAAAGAGGGCAACTCTAGTTCTCCTGCTTCCCCCTCATCATGTAAAAGTGAGGTGTGTGTGTGTGTTGGGGGATTGCTTTGATCTTCAGTGCCCCCCGCCCCCCCTCCACCCTGAAAGCCAAAGTGTGGTGGGAGTGCACGGTGAAAGCTGTGGTACACATTAGTTCTGATTAAAAGGAAATATGCATCACCGTACAGCACTTTCCTTTTTATCTGTGCCTGCGATGTGCTGCGATGGAGACATGAGATTGGAGGCCAGGATGTGCTCGTGTCACAGCTTTATCTGCGCTCTAGCGGAGTAGAAAGTCACCTGAAGTAGAGCTGCTCTCATTTGGATCTGTGAGTGCCTGCAGAGGAGTTGGAGGGGCTTCTGAGCAGAACCAGGTGTTTAGTGTTTGCTGCTCTTTGACCCATGATGCAGGGTTATGTTAAAACTTCAGGACATGTCTTTCCCTGGCTGTCCTCTTCAAAAGGCCTTCAGCATGAATGTAACGTCTATTTATTAAACATGAATCCATGTCAGAAAACACTACTTCACCTCTAGAGAGATGAACCTCATACTTTTAGCCCTAATGCAACACACACACACACCCATACGCGTAACAAGCATCAATACAAACGTTCCATGTATATTCTCAGACTAGAAGGTTTCTGTTTGCTGTAGTGCATAAATCTAACAAGGTCAGCAAGTGAGCAGGAATCTGAATCTGTAATTGGTTTATTTAGTCTTGCTCTAAAGAGCAGTGGGCGTGGCTAAACTGTGCAGAACAGAGAATGTAGAAAAAGGCATTTGGATTCAAAAGTAAAGGCCCATCATCCTTCCTTTGTTTCTCCCCTCAGTCAAAGTTTTACGTTTCTCTCCTTCATTTGATTGGTCAGTCAGCTCATAAAAATGCAAATGAGCTGCAGGTGGTCCAGATCTCTGCTTTAATGAGACACAATCATTCAGATTGCATGGTAACTTTCTAAGTTTGAAACACATGGATGTACAATAGACACACACACACACACACACTTCCCTTTCCGTTTCATGACAGTAACTCTGGCTGGGTTCCACTCACCGTCTCCCCCTTGGGGGAGACCGCCATTTGACTCATGTCGTCAGGATCAATTATCCTCACACCCCTCTTTTTCTTCTCAGCAGCGCTTACATGACTCACATTCTACACACACACACACACGCACACACGCACGCACACACACACACAGACTGGGACTACTATCCTCTGCTTCTCTGATGCTTTTTGGGCAAGACCGAGTGAGGTGATGAATCTGCTGTGATGTACTGTAGGAGAAAATTAAATGAAGGAAGAGAGAAGAGCAGCCTGGAGGCTCAGTAGCACCGCCTGTCAGCCTGCTCACCACAGCAGAAAAACAAAAGATAAAAAAACAGTCCGTCTCAGAGAGCTAGAGTAAGAAGGGTCAGAAAGGAGAAGTGAGTTAGTCTGGGGGCTGCAGCGCTCCTCCTGAGCCGGAGCTGTACAAACATCTTCTCTCATCAACGCAAAGCAGAAGCAGCTTGGACCATCACTCCTGATAAAATAAACCCTAAGATGTTATATTAAAGAGACAAGGACGTGTCTGTGACCTCAGGGTGATTTGTGTTCATCAAGGTAATCAATACAATGTTATCTGCATGAGCAGATTCTATGAGAGGTTTAGTGCTCCTGTTTCTCAAATTTATTGGCTGACTGGTTTTAATCGCTCACACACCTCACGAGCAGGATGAAGGGGAGGAGTTCAATACCTGCTGGCATCTGTAGGCACCTTAAAAGCTCTTAAAGGCTAAACCCAGAGTTTACACAGAAAATACAAACAACATGTTGTAATTGGCACAGATGCACTTTTAAAGCCTCCTCCTCTGCAAACACCTGCAGCCCATGAAGCCGGGCGGTCCCACAGGAAATCACACATTAGCATTTAACCGTTTCATCTGCTGCTCTAATCAGAGCCAAACATTTCAATAATAAAACACAAGACTGGTTATGCAACCCTCCGAAAAACTAGAGAGAAGAAAGAGCACTCAGAACACGGCATTTCCAGAGGTTACCCAGCATTTGGTGCCTGGGCTTAAAGCTCCAGTGGTTCTGGGGGGGGGGGGGGGGGGGCTTAATCAGAGTCTCACTTTACATTCGATAGCAGGACCAATAATACCAGTAGGGCCAACAGTACCAGTAGTACCATTACAGCTTTTAACTTTGATTCTGAGACGTGATTATTTAATCATGAAAATTCTTCTCTATATTCATTTTGCCAAGAGGCAGCTGAGAATGAGATACTAGATGTGTTACCATATCCTGTGCTCTCCTGTGTTTGTGTGTCTGTGGCAAACGGTGAAGATGTTAAAGTTAAAGTCCCAAGTCATCATCACACAATGGTGAAATTACTTCTCTGCATTTGACCCATCCCCGTGGTGGGGAGTGGTGAGCTGCAGCTGTGGCTGCGCTCGGGAACTATTTGGTGGTTTAACCCCCCAATCCAACCCCTTAGTGCTGAGTGTCAAGCGAGGAGGCATTGGGTCCCATTTTTTCAAAGTCTTTGGTATGACCCGACCGGGAATCGAACCCTGATCTCCCAGTCCCGGGGCGAACACTCTACCACTAGGCCACCGTAGCTGGTTGTATGTCATGGAGAGATGGATCAAGATTGGGTTTTTTAAGAAGCGGGTGGATTACAGCCTTCTTAAAATAAGCAGGGACCTGACCAGAAACCATTAATTAAAGAGTGCACACTGGGACCGATGGACTGAAAAGCGTTTTTAAACAAAGATGAGGGTAAGATGTCGAGGGGGCATGCAGATGTTTTCATAGAGTTAACTAGTCTGGTTAGCTCAGGCAAAGAAACAGGAGCAACGCTATCTAGGACGACAGGCCAGGTTGGAGTCAGAGGAGGCAGAGATGAGGCTGAAGGAGAGATGCTAGATCACCTTATTGACTTTATCCACAAAGTAGGACAGGAAGTTTTCACAATCTCCATCAGAGTGAGTGGAGGCAGTAGGTGAGCCTGGAGACACTATACTGCTGATGGTGATAACAACACCTTGGGATTCCCTTTGCTCTGGAACACCAGGTTGGAGAAATATGCAACCCTGGAGTCTCTGACTGCAGAGTTAAAGGAGGTCAGAAGATCATGTAGATGCACCAGATGGACATGGAGATGAGTTTTCTTTTACAAGCGCTCAACTTGTATGTGTGTGTGTGTGTGTGTGTGTTCTAGTCTAGTCAGTGGGTTGATAAACTCATTAGTAACCTTCCTGATGAGTCTAGATGGTTTTACTTTGACAGCTATTGCTGCTCTAACCAGCAGGTTGGATCGGCTCAGCCCTACTCTGGATCCACCTCCTCCAGCTGTTCTCTGCTCTAAGACTCCAACCACTCCTGCTCTTTGTGCTCCTTCCTGCTGCTTGGCAGCCGATGATCAGCCTCTCTGGCCTACAGCGAGCAGGAAATGACCTATTGTTCTGAGATAATGTGAAATATAACATTTCCCTACACTCTTGGAAGGCATCCTGCCCTGGCAGCCTCATCGCCGTGGGCAACAGTAGGCGCCAAATGTATGAGCACCTGCCAAACAGAGACGTCCATCAGCAGAGCTGATGCTGGTTTACAGCACAGAGATGAGAGGGAAATCCCCCAGAGACCTGAGGGAAAACAAGCACCTCTCACACAGCCGTTTCACAAACACTCACCCCGCCTACTCCATTCAACCAGGGAGAGTTTCTGTTCACAGCGCAAGTGAAAAAACACCTCTGAGATCAGCAGAGGTCGTGGAGCTAGAGAGGTGAAAGTAAAACAATAAAAGAAACCATATTCAGTGTTCCCGCCGGAAAGAGATGAGGCCACAAACCTACATCAGCATCTCAGCTCAGCAAATTCCTTCTTCTGAAATCTCTTCATCAATCCAGGAGGAGGAAAAATAAAGCAGTCCAGCCCACAGAAGTGCCAGTTAGACACCTCAGACACGGATGTTCATGTAGCCCAGCCTGGCCCAGCCTCCACCTCCTCTGGAGCACACCATCACTTCTATGAAGACTATGGAGGTTCCTGCATCACCACACACAATGTAAATGTAAAACAAGCGAACGCCTCCCATCAGTATGAACCATAATCACCTTCACCTGCTGGTGTTTTCCAGCTCCTGGTGGTACACTCCTGGACCTTAACAGGGTTTGAAGGTGAAGCAGCTTCTGCTGCCTCCTGAGGATGTTTCACCCTTTTCCTCTGAGTCTATTCATCTGTTATCAGAAACCATGAAGAAAAGCTCCTCCAACTTCAACTTTCTTCAAGCGGATTCTGTATGAGGTGAATTATATGCAGAGGGCGGCGTATTCGGGTAATAAAAGAGTGTAAATCTGTCAGATTAGCAACAGAAATGAGTGTGTGGGATTAAGGTAAAGCATGCATGTGGTTCCTTTTGCTTCATTACTCATCTCACATTCATGCAATCCTTTTTTTGGAGGAAGTACGCATCTAAATGGATTAAAGGCACAATTCAGTCTTTGCACAAAAGCAACATTTATGCATACACCAATCTTTGTGACTGTTTACTTTGATGTTCAACCAGCCGCCCACTGTGACTTTCTGCATATTGTGTTGAGCAGCTTAGGCTCAGACGTACGGAGGTGCCGAACACTGCCACCTATTGTTGTTCTTCTTAAGGCCCTGCAGTTGTGCTGCATGATGGGAAGAGCATTGTTTTCACACATCAAAGAGCCTCTCAGCACATGCTAGAAGTTTAGACAACACATCCTCTGCTTTTTATATTTATTCCAACCAGATGCAGCCTTTTAGAAATCATTATGGCTCATTTAATTCTAAAGTCAGGAAAACAGTTTCTGACATATTTAAATAGCACACGTTCACCAAAACACAGCCCCTACAATCCAAATACAGCCAGAGCCCTGCAGAGGACACCTCCCACCACCCTAAATGACTGGATCAGTCAGCAGGTCCTGGTTCTAATAAATCTACCTTACCAAGGCTGCATGTCTGCAGGAAGAGACCCACGTAGATGCTGTTATTCTACTAGAGGTACTGAGGGGTGCAGCAGGCTGGCTGAGATTATCGGGGTGACTTACGCCTGACGTCAGGGAAACAACTCCACACTTTAAATATTTAATCTGCCCCGTCACTATGAAGCAGAGGGTCTGTAGCATGTTGTACATGTAAGACACCCCCCCCCACACACACACACACATCAGTGAGTGAAATGTCATTGTCTCATGATTTTCCTGCTGATAGATCTTTTACCAGTCTCTTATTTTAAGTAACTTGAGCATTTCTAAAGTGTGCATGTGTGTGTGTGTGTGTGTGTGTGTGTGTGTGTGTGTGTGTGTGTGTGTGTGTGTGTGTGCGTGTGTGCTGTAGAGTGTTAGCATGCATGGCCCTCTCCTGCTTATGAGACCCTAAACATGGAGACTGTTTAGCCACCATGAGGTGGTTTATCTCGTGGTGGAGCACAGCTTCCAGATCAAAGCTAAGGAAACATGAATCATGGAGTGTTTCTGCATGGAAACAAAGCCTTCGTCTTTCTTCCTTTTGATGTTCACATGAGTACAAACCAAAGTCAAGGAAAACAGGAGAGAGTGGCTCCCTGACTACAACCATCAAACTGTACAGCAGCAGTCGCTCAGGAGGTAGAGCAGGTTGTCCAGTAATCGGCTCCGGCAGAGAATGCTGCTGTTGTGTCCTTGGGCAAGACACTTAACCCTCCTTACCTACTGGTGGTGGTTGGAGGGACCGGTGGCGCCTTTGCTCAGCAGCCTCACCTCTGTATGTGAGCGGATCCAAAGTTCTGTGGACCAGCTGCAGACCGCCCATCCAGATGCGCTTCTGCTCATCAGCGGGGATTTTAATCACGCTTCACTCTCTTCCACCCTCCCCACCTTTACCCAATATGTGAAGTGCCACACCAAAGACAACTAAGACAATTGCTCTGCTGTATGCTAATGTAAAAGAGGCATACCCTTCTACCCCCCTCCCCCCGCTCGGCCATTCTGATCACAATCTCATACATCTGATCCCCAAATACACACCCAGGGTGAGAAGAGAACATGCTCAGAAGAAGTCAGTGAAAGTGTGGTCTGAGAAAGCCAGTGAGAGTCTTAAGGACTGCTTCCAATCCACAGACTGGGAGACACTCTGTAGCATTCATGGAGATGACCTTGAGAGCCTGACCCACTCTGTCACTGACTATGTAAATTTCTGTGTGCAGAACACTGTCCCAATACAAAGAGTGAGGTGTTTCTCAAACAATAAGCCCTGGCTGACCCCTGAGCTCATATCCCTTCTGAACGTTAAGAAAAAAGCTTTTATCACTGAAGACAAGGAGGAGCAGAGAAGAGTCTAGAAGGAGCTCAAATACAAAATCAGATGAGCTAAAGATGGATACAGGAAGAAGCTGGAGGAACAGCTGGGGCAGAACAATGCTTGTGGTGCATGGAGAGGCCTCAGAAACATCATCAGACACAGTGGGAGGAGTGGTGCTGGTGGGACAGTCGACGGGGACCAGAACTGGGCCAATGAGCTTAATCTGTTCTTTAACAGATTCAACTCCAATCCCCCCACATCTGCAACAGGCACCACCCCCCCCCAACCACCTCCACTCAGTCAGCCAATCCTACCCTACCCCCAAAATTCACACCATCCAACACCTTCTCCTCCCACTATCAAACCCCCACAGCACCACACGCTCCCTCACTCCCCCCCTCACTAACATCTGACCAGGTGAGGAGAGAACTGAGGCGGCTTAAGAGCAGGAAAGCAGCAGGACCTGACTGGATCAGCTCCAGACTGTGTTGACCAGCTTTGTGAAGTGGTCACGCTCATGTTGAACTTGAGCCTTCGACTGAAGCAGGTCCCCATCATGTGGAAGACCTCCTGTGTGGTTCCAGTTCCCAAAACATCACATCCCAGGGAACCAGAGCACTACAGACCAGTTGCCTTGACCTCCCACCTGATGAAGACTATGGAGAGACTCATCCTCACCCACCTACGCTCCGTGGTGAGCCCAGAGATAGACTCACTGCAGTTTGCATATAAGCCAAACGTGAGGGTGGAGGATGCCAGCATCTACCTGCAGCATTTGGCACTGACTCCCCTTGAGATGTTTTTCGACTTCTCAAGTGCCTTCAACACCATCCAGCTGTCTTTACTGCAGCAGAAGATGAGGGGTGCAGGAGTGGACGAACATCTGACTGCATGGATCATCAACTACCTCACCAACAGGCCACAGTACGTGAGGTCAGTCATCATGGACTTTGTGGACTGGTGTGAGCATAACCACCTTCGCTTAAACACCAGTAAAACAAAGGAAATGGTGATTGACTTCCAGAGAAACACTCCTCCTAACACACCAGTAAACATCCAGGGAGCAGACATTGAGGTGGTGGACACCTTTAAGTACCTGGGTGTTCACCTCAACAGTAAACTGAACTGGTCCCTCAACACAGATGCTCTGTATAAGAAGGGCCAAAGCCGCCTCCATCTCATGAGGAGGCTGAGGTCCTTCGGAGTTAAATCCCAGCTGCTAAAATCCTTTTATCACTCTGTTGTTGGCTCTGTTATTCATTCTGCTGTGGTCTGCTGGGGTGTAGGCAGCTCTGACCGAGACAGGAAGAGACTGAACAAGCTAGCTACCAAAGCTAGCTCGGTTCTGGGCTGCCCGCTGGATTCTGTTGAGGAGACGTGTGAAAGGAGGATGCTGGGGAAGATGACCTCCATCTTAAGAAACCCCTCCCACCCACTGTATTCCACTGTAAAGGCCATGGACAGCTCCTTTAGTGGCAGACTGAGACATCCAAGATGTAAAACAGAACGCTACCATAGGTCATTCATTCCCACTACAGTAAGAGTGTATAACTCCACAGTTTAACTGTTACTGGTATTATCCTGCTACATGCTACCATCAGTGCTATATTCAGTATGTGTTCAATATCTGGATGTACATCAGTGTGTCTGTGTCCCGTATGCTGCATATTCTTGGAAACCCAATTTTCTATTTTTATTTGTTGTTTTTAGTGGTTTGAAGGTTACAATAATAGCTAACTGCTCATGTGTGTTTAATTGTACTTTACTACATTTCTTCTTTCTCTAAGTGTTTGGGCTGCTGTAACTAGTGCATTTCCCCACTGTGGGATTAATACATTCTATTCTATTCTATTCTATTCTATTCTATTCTAAAAAAACATGCTGGACAGTGGGTCCTGAGGACCAGGGTTGGTTAACACTGATTTACGTGACATGATGCCATTTCTCTCCCACCAGGAAATTATCTCCTGTTAATTAAGGTTGCACCTCCATCATCACCACCACGCAGCACTTCACACAGCTTTGTTCCTTTCACATCCTGAAGATCCTTCTGTTTCCCTGGAAGCAGGATCAGCATCACTTCCATCCTCCTCCTCCATTCTTCTTTAGGACGTAGCAGGATTACAAACTGTTGTTCAGACAGCAGCACCTTGATAATGTCCATCAAATACACTTCCCTCCCCTTTTCTAAAGCCCACAGTAGTATCTATTCTCCTCCTCTAACAGAGGTGATGTGGTCTAATGAAGGGCCGCCTTGCCATTAGAAACATGAAGAAAACCTGTTCTGCCCTCAGAGAAAAACATTATTGTCTCCTGCTCTCATCCTCTAGTCACAGGAGTAGCTGACTCACTTGCTTCAGTAACACGTCGCTGAGCTCATCTTGACTGACAGAACAGTCCAGGGATGATGTAGATCTCAGCTGACAGTGATGATGTCAGACCCATCATCCACCCTGTGACATCACAATGAACACAGCTAGTCTGAGTCTCTTTCTAGTGTTTTCTGCTTTTACACTTTTGGTTGCACTCGTCTGTTTAAGGTTAATTTCTGAATGTTTGCACACACACACACACACACACACACACACACACACACACACACACACACACACACACACACACACACACACACACACACACACACACACACACACACACACACACACACACAGGCTTTCCAAGACTGCTTGCCAGGCCAGGCTTGGAAAGAGGTCACATTCTCCAAGGTGTGTCTAAGTGGAGATGACACGTGGATGTTCTGGCACGAGGAGCAGATCTCGGCTCCCCACCACCGTATCTCAATCTCCTACCAAAAAAGCAGCTGCGGTTGCTTTATTTCTCCTACTTTCTCTTCTCTTTCCTTGCAGAGTCCTGTTGAGTGCCAGAGAAAACAGTCATTGTTGTTTTTAATGGTTGTTCCATTCCTCGGGTTATTTCGACTTAAAAATACCAGGGGGGTGGGGGTGACGCTTGGTGTTAATTTGAGTCTGCTATTGCCTGTAACGCCGGAGGAGCTCTCTGTCACCTCACATTAAACAGCTTTTCTGCAGACTGACGTGTTTGCATAAAGGTGTTCTTGTGACAGCATGATGGTGTAGTATTTAGAGCGCCTGATGCATCAGCTGAGAGAGGACATCTAATTACACACTCTAAAAACAAAAGTGTCAATTAAAAAAGTGTGTGAAGAACAGAAGATTTGTGTGAGGAACATGAAAAGACATTCTGCTGGAGACATTCCTGATTGCTGACGCTGTCCTGTGGAGCAGGACTTCTCCGTTCACACACAGAGACTAGACACACTTTACTTTTACATATTTATTTTTGATTTATCATCCTCCTGATTAAACGCCAGAATGAGCTGCAGGATCATTTCAGCTGTGTGTGATGACAGACAGCACATTGACAGGTTTGCTTTAGAGTGGTCCATGTGTGCAGGACGTAGAGCAGGTGTCCTTCTACAGGTGTGTTGTGTCCTGGAGACGTTTAGATGAGCTACCAGAGCCACATGAGGGCCCGACGCTGCAGAGGGACAAACCACTCAATAAGGTCTCTGTAGCTAGAATGGTCGAGGTCCAGTTTACAGCTAGAGATGTCACATTACACCTTTAGCATCTGGGCTGTTGGTTCCAGCCCAGGCTCTGTCCATGTCAGACGTTGTGTCCTCGGGCAAGACACTTTAACACCCCCCCCCCCCCCCCCCTGCTGGGGGGGGGGGGCAGCTGTGGCTAGCTCATCACCACCAGTGAATGAATGATTTATTGTAGTAGTATACCACACTTTGGAGTCCTCAGACTCAGAGAGCGTTACACAAATGCAGGTTGTTTATCATCTATCATGTAGCTACTGTGTCCCATGAGGGCCAAAAACAACTCAAGCACCTGGGAGGTTGTTCTTGTTAAAGCAGCAATGGAAAACTCTGAAAAGCAAGCTAACTTTTAATTAAAAAGACAATCACAGGACTCTCGCCCCTCTCCCCCGTCAGCTATCATCGAATTGAATCGAGCCTAGCTCCCTTAAAGGGGGATGGGCTCCCCAAAAGCTGTCACCTGACACACCAAGGGGGAGCCCTCTGTTCACTGCCACAGAGACATGACACCTGTCCCCCTAGCTCTCATGAAAATTGGTTAGACAGGAAACCCCACCCACAGAGATCAGACGTCACAGCAGAATCTGTTCTCCCCCAGCGTAGCTGCTACTTACCACATGACCAGATTTATGGTGGTTTTCTCCACCTGTAGTGCTCCTTCTGTTGTCCTGGAAGAAGGATGTGACGCTTGCTAAACTCATATTTCGTGTCTGGTTCAATGACGTCACTTTGGTGAGACGAGCATTTGTAGTCCTCTACGTGTTTTCACACAAAACCTAAAGTAACTTTTACCGCCTGTCAAAAATCAGCGCTTTGTTGGCATCAAAACCAGTCTTTAAACTCATGGACATCATATGTGAAATCCAGAAAATTACTTTTATCGGCTCATAGACTAAACACCTTAATGTTGGTTCTGACCCATTTCATCTTTCCAACTTCTCTTCAGGGATGGAAAACTTTAGAAAGTTGATATTGTGGTTGACAGCATTCACCATCACGTTATTTATTAAACCAAAGATGAATGCTCTAAGGCAGGAGAGCATTTAAACCAGCAACCTGTGGGTGTAGAGCTTAACCTCTGCAGCTGTAACAGTAAAATAAACGATCAGCTCCAAACCTTTATATTTTTGTGAGAGTGGATGTGATTGTTTCTTCGTTGGCCACTAACATGTGGGTCATCTAAATGATCTAACAGCCTCCACCTGCCCTCCAGCCTCTGGTGACGGCTGTGGGATTCACGTCCAGAGAAGCTGAGGTGGTCAGGTGTAACTTTTGTTTTTATCTCTTCATGTTTTCCTCTGAAATCAGGCTTTAAGCAGACAAACAGGTTGGTGCATTCATCATTATTTATTCAAAAGAAAAAGCTCCTGTTGCTTTGATGTTAGACAACAACAATGATATAAACTCCTTCTAAATTTGGAAGCCTAGAGAGAACGATCCTCATTTTCAAGCTCCAGATCATCTGCTTCCCGGGACGAAGCGTTGGTATTTGTAGCATCAGGACCAACGCAGCTCCAGGGCTTCTTAAAGCTGACAGGGCAGGATCACAGCTATCTGCTAAATGGAGATGTGATGAAAGCTTCCCACACGCGGCCGATTGCCTTGGCTTGCATCATTCTGCATCTCTGGCTGAATTAATGCTTACAAGGTAGCAATAAAACAAGAGAGAGCTGTAACACAGAGCTCAGGAAGCAGCGCAGTGCAGCACTCAGTCGGACATGGCAGGGATGTCCACAGGTTCTGGCCCAGACCTGAGTGGGTATCAGGTTCTCTGCAGAGCTCATCAGATTTAGACCTGTCCTGGTTTAGATTTACTGCCTCCCTGGAACACACTGAAGAGCATCACCTGCATCTGGTTTCCACTGACTAATCAGAGCCAGGTGTGGTGGGAGAGTTAACCAAAACCAGAACTTTAATCACTTTTATGGCTGGTAGGAGTTTACAGGCTTTAAATATATATTTATGTGGTCTGTTAGTCATTAGGGAGGATAAATGTGAGGAGGACTCTAAGCTAGAGCTCAGACCTGAACAGAGGAGACGGGACGTGGTGAGGGAGCAGAACCCGACACACGAGAGGTCATCCCATACCTGGAGTTGATGTTCTTTATTACAGAGGAGCATTGTGCTAATAAAGTGCTGCCGCTTGTTCCTCAGATCAGAATCCTGCATGTTAGCTTTGGGTGTGAATCCTGAACCCTAAAGAGCAGGAACCAGGTGTGCACACCTGGAGCAGTGGCCTGCAGGCAGGTTCCTGTACAGTGGTTTACCTGTAGAGGTCTCTGAGGATCACTAGACATTTAACTCATACATGCATGTTGTTTATTATAACAATGTTATAGTACTTATTCATTATGAGTGTTATCTCAGTAGAATGTTTCTTCCATCATCACCAGCTCTTGTGTTTCTCCTGATGTCATCACTAATGTGTGTACACTGAGATGATCTGTAACAGGAAGTGATGTCATGCTGAATATTCTTCCAGGTCGAGATTTCAGCTCCAGTCAGGTAAATATAATGGGTCTGATCCCTGATGGAGGCGGTCTGACTCTATGAAATCACTTCTACCCATCGTGACCCCTGTGAGCTCAAACTAAAAAAAAAGATCAAGCTGATATAATGGTAATAGCATGTTAAATATGGCCTCTGCAGGCCTCCATAGTTCTCATCTGGAGGAACGTAAGACCAGTAAATTATAATAAAGTCAGTTTTTTATAGACATGTTCTTGTATAAGACACATCTCACACCTGGAATATGGATGATCGTGAATATCACTACAGCACAAGCTGGAAACACAAGCTACTTCCTGGTTTTGGTTTCTAAGCAACCAGCACTGAGCGAGTCTGGAACCTTGTGTTCCTGTTTGTCCAGTTAAGGTGTTTAACCTGCTGTCAGAGAAAGTTTAGAGCAGCTTTAGGAGACAGGTGTGTGTGTGTGTGTGTGTGTGTGTTTGTGTGTGTGTGTGTGTGTGTGTGTGTCAGTCTGAGCCATTATCGGTCTGATCCACTGGTCTAGTACTTGATGGAAGTCCTGATTAATTAAGCTTCAAGGAGTGTGTGTGTCCAAGGGCATGTGTTTGTGTGTGTGTATGTTTGTGTGTGTGTGTCCATGGGCATGTGTTTGTGTGTGTCCATGGGCGTGCGTCCATGTGTGTGTGTGCGTGCGTGTTCATAGGTCAGTGACATCAACCATCATTAGTCTTATAGTCTGCAGAAACCTTCACCTGTGTCCAGGAGGGGTCAACACAGGTTTTATGGACGCAGCAGAACCTGCTCCCTTCCAGGACAGTGCGATACAGTAGAATGATCTGCAGAGGTCAGAGGTCACGTGTGCTTTTAGACACTCTTCTGGGCTTTTGTTCAGGCTCAGCCCTCACTGACGCATGTTCACCTGATGAAACTAACACTCACCTCTCTGGCAGGAAACAACACCTGCGTGCAGCTTGTGTACATGTTCTGGACTCATGTTTAAACACCTCTGCACCTGTCTCACAGCAAAGGTCTGCAGGTTAATGACACCGAGCCCCCAGCACTAATACATTCTGGGGGGATTTCATCAGGTTTGATCACTTTAGTGGGTTTACTGTGTTTGTCTTTAACTGACAGATTTACAATCATGCTAACGAGGCAGAGGGATCCTCTTCCCACACGCTCCTGATGCAATGCTCCCCAGTACCACCAGTGCCATGTGCTCCCACAGCATCCTGTTATGTGAGGTTTAAGAAGCGTGAGGTTTCAGCTCTGATGTCACCATGTCAGCTCCTCTTCCTCCTGCTGCAGCCGCTTCCAGCCGCATCAGTTCTGTTCCCCAGCCAGTAGAACACCAGGACTCACCGGTAAAATAGAACAGTTTCCTTCATCTTTCTTTTTACTCTAAACATACAAACAAGATCAGAAGTGATCAGTGAGTGAATGACTGATGTGTTGTAAAGTGCCTTGGGGGGTTGTAGGACTCCAGAAGGTGCTTGGTGTTGTGTCTCTGATCAGCTCTGCGTGGACTTGTCTCCGTCTCAGAAATCAGAGGATCTGAACGGTCCTGCAGTGTCTCACTGTTCCTGTGGACTAAAAGCACCTCATGAAGAAGCTACGCTGGTGTTCTGCTGAGCTGTGATAGCCTCCTGGAGGCTGGCACACTGCTGCCAACCACTGAGCATTCTCCCTCTATGATATAACATTTTACTTTAACATAGTAGAATGTGCTACTAGTTCACCTGTGTAATTAATTATAGATTCACTCAGATAAGGACAATAAAGTTTATTTTGTCATGAAACAGAATCTCTACTAAGTAATCGCAATGTATGCAGCCATAGAGACACTAATTGGTGTGAACCCCCCCCAGGATACATAGGAGGAAGGGAAGGGGGAACGACGATGATTATCCCAGAGCAGGGGTGGGGGTGTGGCATGTATTGTGGCATCTGTTTTGTATTCTCCGTCAGGGAAGCTCCGAGGTGTGTGTGTGTGTGTGTGTGTGTGTGTGTGTGTGTGTGTGTGTGTAAAAAATGTGCATTTAGTGACATGACAGAGAAAACCCAATGAGAAAGTCATTTATTCTTATTTTTGTTAAAATCTTTCCAATCTAATTATATTCATTCATTTCTGTTTTCCACCAGACGTTTGGACGGACTCAATCCTTCTTCACCAGCTGATGGAGCAAAGACAGCAGCTCTCAGGAGTCTTCTGAGGATTTCTGATGAAGTCTTGGCAATAAAAACGTCTCCTTAATCGTAGCCTGAAAGCCATAATGGGGGGGGCTACCTCACAAAAGAGACAGGCAGATTATTTACATTTGGAAGAACAAGCCAAATGACACAAATCTGTTTTCTAAAGTGACAACAGATGGAGGTATCTGAGCATTGTCAACAGGTTTCTCAGCACTCACAGGTAACCCCACATCCCATTATACCCGCAGCTGGTGACCAAACATGGCTGTGTGAGTGCAGCTGTAAGAGATTTACAATAATAATATTCCATATGACAAAATCTGCCATAATCCAGTGTTGTTTTCAAAAATAACGATGACAAACTGATTTTGTTGACGCCCATTTTTCTCAACAAAAACGAGACGCTGATGAGCTAAGAAAAGCTCTTTGGTGACTAAAACATGAAAATAGGTGCAGGAGTTTTTGTTGACAAGACGAGACAAAAACTATGCTCAAAATGCACATGTCTGCCTGTCTCATAAAAGCTAGATATAACAGCGCTGCTGCTGTGCAACTGGTCTCTGTGTCCCAGCTGCATGCAGCGTGCATTCTGCTCAGCAGACCTGCTCAGTGCCACGGAGCGCTCAGCCGCTCAGCTACGAGCAACAAAGCTACTTTTAAATATATTATGATATTAACACGTTTCTTATCATGTGCTTCCTGAAAAAGTCATAATTTGGGGCAGATAAATGAAAGAAATTGTGTTTTTTAACATGAACATGTTTAGGATGTATGTGTTAAAGGCGGTGTGTCAGGATTATTCTCTCTGCTCCCTGGTTCCTAATAACAGGCCACATTCCTGCTTTTTAAACCAACAGCATAACAGTTAAAAGAGCAAATTGCAGGTTAATTTTTTTTCTAATTCATATAAAATGCTGTCCAAAAAATACTATTTGAAATGTTTTTGTAGGTATTTTGTTTAAAAATACATAACAGCACAGTTTTTTGAGTCAAAAGTGGACTTTTTCTAAATCTTAACCTCTGATGTAACCAGAGGGAGTTCTAAGCTAGGCGCTGCCTCAGCTCAGTGTGGAGAGTGGGTAGTTTTAGGGTAGAGAGGTCGTGCTATCGAGTTTGTGAAGGCTGTACAAACTCCAGCCTGTCCAGACATCGAGTCCACGGGTTTCCAAATAAGATAAACAACAACACTATCTTCCGTACCTGGGGCCTCGTTTTGTGGAGCTGAAAATACGAGACTTCACTTGTGCTTTAGCTACAAAAACCGCGGTTGTTGTGGTGCGCACTTCAGACAGGAGGATTACAATCCCAGTGATGTGATGGAGTTCAACAAGCCTCCCATCCGAGGTTGACAGGCTTTTAAAAGTAGCCTTTGAGCTTCTGGAGCCCAGATCAGCATCAGTACCAGCTCAGGGAGGTCTGCGCTGGCGTCTAGAGATCCGTGGCAGGGTTTAAAAAACTAACTGCGTGCTTCTGGAGCCCAAATCAACATCTGAACAAGGTCAGAACCACCGCCCCGACCTCCAGAAGAGGGTGGGCAGCATGTAAAAAATACCAGCGGGCCAGTTGAGCTGGAACCAACTCACAGCAGCCCGCCCTGAGCTCCAGAACCGGATGACAGGTGTGAGAGAGAGAGAGAGAGAGAGAAAGAGAGCGAGAGAGAGAGCATGTCAGAACAAGATGTCTCTCATTTACCATTTAATAAATTGTGTTTTTATTTTATTTAGTCCTTATTATCCTATAGTTCATGTTAATTTGATGTAGTTTTTATGCATTTTGTTTCATATTGACTTAATGTTTAATGTTTATTATATTTAATGACACATTCATTGTTTTTTTACTTTTTATATTTATATGTACTTAATCTTACACAAATAAACACAACTGTTTCTTCTATTATTTGTGGTTATATAGCCGTTTAACAAGTCACATGGTGACAATGGTGTCCTTACGCACAGATTCTCTCTGCCAAAAAGAGAGCATCACTTCCTCAGCATGAGAACGCTGCATCCAGGAAAATGATTGGAATAGGCCAACTAAATGGCTCATATGGATTATTATTATAGACCTTACACAGTGCTCTAATAAAATAGTGCTTAAACAACGGCTGCATCCTTGGTGAGTCTCATCTGTGCCAGGTTAGCGTCTCCATCTGCACATATAAGCTGCTGCTTATTTACTCTCATAAAATAACTCTAGACTAGATCTTGCAATTTACACACTAGGTGTAAAAGTTATGCCTGGGTGTAGCGGCTGAAGGACTTACGCCTGAGTGGGGCGCTCGTCTTAATGAGCTGGACGTAATTTTCAAAGTTGCGTCAGACTTAAGGTTACACCCGGGATACGACCAGCTGGTGAACTCCACTCCTGGAGCAATTTGCCTGCTAGTGTCAAATCACTGCAGCGTTAGCTCAGCGCAGACTCTGCAACCTTGCAGGCTCACAGCTTGTAAACAGTAACTACGTCCCTCTTTAGTTGTTTTTTTTTTTCAAAAGGAGAAAAACTGACAAGCCCCCAGCCGGCTGAGAATGAAATCAGTTTCAGAATAACCTTCCTGCAAACATTAGACTGTTTTGTGATTATTTCTTACATATCAAATGTCAATAGGAAATGAGTCCCCTTTGACCCCTGGAGAGGACCTGCTGATCCAAAACAACCACACGTGGTCCAGACAGGCTTCAACTAGCTGTTGCTACTTCCTGTGTGTGTGTGTGTGTGTGTGTGTGTGATTGTAGATAGACTGACTCGCTGTAGCTGTGCTGTGCTGCCCCCCCCACCAGAAATTATTTGACCTTCTGTCCTCCAGCTGATATAACAATTTATAATAATAATAACAATAATATTAATGACAACAAACGTGGAATGGTGACTCTACTGGTGATTTGGAACAGGGATCCAGTTTCCCAGCTGTTGTGACCAGTTGTTCTTTTGTCTCACTGACTGAAAGTGGAGCCAGCAGCTGTTGGTGTTTCTCTCTGGTTTTAAAACAAATGCTGCAGGAAGCAGAAGATCACGATGGTGGAGGTTACAGGGGACAGCATTTGTGTTTTGTTGCTGTTGTTATGTCACCACTGAAGATGCATTCAACAACACAAGTGTTTAAATCCGATGGGGACAGCAAGAACAGGGTGTATCCTGACTGTTGCTCACTTCTCCTCTGGACACAGCTGTGCAGGACTGCCCAGAGGCTCTGATGTCATAATGGGAGTTTAAGGGATGAAAGAATGGAGGGGTGAGATGGAATGAGAGGGTTCAGAACCAGATCCATTTCTGTTCTCAGACTGGCATTTTCAGGTCAGGCTACAGCCACCTGTGTGTGTGTGTGTGTGTGTGTGTGTGTGTGTGTGTGTGTGTGTGTGTGCGTGCGTGTGTGTGTGTCTAATAAATGATTCCGTCTCCTCAGCTCCCAGAGTCTCATTCTGCTGTTGGAACAGAATGAATCACTTTGGAGGTGAATTTAAAAGATGACTTGTGTTTTTGTTTCTCCAAGTTTTGGTTTTGGAGAGCGGGTGTGGAGCCTGAGTCAGTCTCTCCTCCTGGTCCTGCTGCTCCGTGTTTGTGTTTGGATCTCCACAGCTGACCCTGGAAGCTCCTCTGTTGTTTTCCACAAACCCAAACGGCTCCAGTCCAACAGTGGGACTGTCCTCATCACTAGAGCTGGGTGTTGCAATCAATTATCACGATCCAATCCAGTTTGTTCCAGTTATATTCATACAACATTCATCACCACACACACTCTTGTCTCTCCGTGCTACATCTGCAGAGACTGTGTGTGTGTGATTAGTTTGCTTTCCAGCTCGGTCTTTAATAACCAACATGACAGAATCGTTTTCCAGCAGAAGATTCAGCTCAAACATGAAAAGAGCCAGCCTGGTATGGATCTGAGTTAGAGATCACGCCCATCCTCTCTTCCTCATCACTTTCCCTCTACAAGTCCGTGTCTGCAGATGAAGAAAGTGAACTGCATCATAAATCTGCAGAATGAAACCTAAACTTCTGTTTACTGTGCTGTGTGGTTGACTCATTCCTCCAGATGAGGAGCCTCAGGTGGTGGTGGAACCTCCATTTAGCTCTTAAAGTGACAGTCTGTTTCAAAATTAGGCAGGAAGACAGAGGATGGATGTGGGGAGTGAGGGGACCTGAGGCTGTGCTCCATATTATATAATCCACAAAGCTCTTATGGGCTCCACCAGGATGGAGGCCTAAATCTGGGTTAACAAGCAGAGTTCACCACTAAGAGCTCAGGGCACCAAGAGAAGAGAGGAAAACGTCTTCTGTCTGAAACTCATTTCCTATAAATCATCTAAACTGAGCCTTTGAAGCAGCTTTAGGAGACTTTGGACCAGAAGTGTTGAGCTTAAAGGTTTTTTCCAACTCAAAGAGAGAACAGGGAGGAGAGGAGCACATCTCTGCAGTGCAGCGCTGTGAGCACATAATAATCCACACATGAATAAAGAGAGGAGCGCAGCACACAGAGGAAAGGCACAAAGCCTGGTTTCATCTCTTTCTGTTGTTTCATGTTGTTCTGAGTGGATTGAGGAGTGAAGCGCTGCTGGGCCGGCCCGCTGCCAGATGCTAATATTGTGGAATAAACAATACTGGTTGAACCGTGCTACTTTGCTCCTAAGTCTGTGATAAATTACCAACGTTGTCATAAAAATAACCCGAGCCTTTATGTTAGCGTGGCTGTGGGCTGAGCATCAACAGATGGTTAAGAGCATTAGAGAGATACCTGCCAAAGGATGCTCTTCACTCCCATTCAGGTTGTTAGAGACCAGGCTGCTAAAACCCCACGAGCATATGGTCCCAAAACGCTGACGGATATTTTATTGTAAGTAATCACACACATCATAGCTTCACCTCTGTGCAGTAGCGCTGCAGGACTACACACACACACTTGCATGCATGCACGCACACGCACGCAAGCACATGCACACACTCACTGATGCGCGCACTCATACACACACGCACACTCATGCACACACACTTACGCATGCAGTCTTGCACGCACACACTCACTTTCAGACGCACGTACACACACACACACACACACACAGTTATGCATGCACACGCTCTCACACACGCACACGAATGCACACACATGCACTCACTCGCGCACTTACGCAAGATCACTCATACATGCACGCGCACTCATGCACGCACGCACGTACACACACACTCACTCACACACGTACACACACACTCATGCACCCACTCACATGCACGCACGCACACTCATACATGCACACACACGCACTCACACACACATGCCTGCACACACGCGCGCACATGCACGCACACACATGCATGAATGCACACACGCACATACTCACTCTCACACAAACACACACACTCACTCACTCACATGCACGCATGCACACACACGCACAGTGGAGCTGAAGGCTGGAGAACAGACCAGCAGCCTGACTGGGCTCACTTCCAGAACCAGTTAGAAGACTGGGAAATGTGTCTATATGTTTTCTAACCTATTGAAAACCTGCAAAATTCTTAAACACTGAAAATTCAAACTACAGTATTTTATACTTATTGTGATCAAATCAACATTAAGTATACTCACACACCTGGTTCATGTTTTCCATTTATGACAGGATCAAGCCTGACTTTTCCAAACCAGTAACTAATAAGCAGCTGGTTTTGAGAGGATTACCTTAAACAGTCTTCTTCAGTGAAGAAGGGATCAGGAATGACCATGATGGAACATGTTGTCCTGCCCTGCCACCTAGTGGCTGACTACTGGAAGTAGAACTAGATGAAACAAAAGCCCATTAGCAGCATCAGAACCAGGATGGAGATGTAGGAACAGACTGATATCAAGCTTTAACTGTTTATTTTCAAAAAAGTCTTTATTACAAAAAGTACTGGACAGAAAGCAGTCAGCATCATAAACATGTGATCCATTTCTGTAGCAACAACTATACACTATCAAATGTCCTAAAATCAGACTCTTGAAACGGCTCCATGGCTTTGATATAAATATAAATCCTTTATGATGCACAAACAAACATGAAGAGGAGCTCATCCGACAGGCTGACACACCTGCTGCCTCGGCGACAGGTGAAGCCTGGCAGGCTAAGGGCACAGGTAGGGTGCATATGTACATTAGTAGTGTTCATTCAACACAATCACTCCACTCTCCCCTCCATCCACCTTTAACCCTCTGGACCCTGGAGAAGCTGGCTGATGCAGGTGAGAGAAGCCTGAACAATGTCTTGCAGCAGGTTCAGAACAACCCTCTGGCTGTCTTCACGCTCACCTGTTTCCATCCAGGCATAGTCCCATACTCCTGTCTGCTCATCTCCAGGGCTTCCTGGGGGAGCAACGCCATCAGCATCAGACACGGCTCACAGAACCATCTACAGCCAGAGTTCACCCACTCCAGTCCTGCAAACGTCACGTTTCCTCGCTGGTCATCAGTGGGGTGAGGAGCTGATTACATCGTTTGATTCAGTTGAGCTGGAGCAGGAAACAGATCAGATCTACAGGACTGGAGCAGGTGACCCCGATCCACAGTCCTACAGCTGCAGCCTCTCACCTGAAAGTCTTCATCAGACAGGTAGAGCTCCAGGTGAAGAGGGTCCACTCCCTCAGGCAGCGGCCGGGTGAGGAGCTGTGCCAGTGGGTACGTGGTCCTACACAGACGGGCCAACACGTCCTCCACCAGGATGATGTGGTTACACACATCCGCCTCCTACACACACACACACACACACACACACACACACACACACACACACACACACACACACACACACACACACACACACACACACACACACACACACACACACACACGCATCAGCCAGTAACTCAGAGTTTCCTGGTTGTTTGTGTTCAGGACGAGTCTACGGACCGTCTCAGTGATCTCAGCCACGTCCTCTCTGTGCTCCCAGCAGGGGAACATGTTGGTGAAGGTCAGCGGCTCCAGACCGGCATGGATCAGATACGCTTTGGGAAGTTTCTTCTCTTTTTTTTCTGCAGAAACACAATATTGATAAAAACACAATCCACACTAGCAAGAGGTGGCTGGTTGTGTCTCTGATTACCTCTGCAGTACTGCAGAACCATCTCCATGGCGCTCTTCCTGTCTGAGTCCCAGCGAATCTGGGCGGAGCCTGTGCTCTCACTGTCCTTAGGCCACCAGCCTTGCCACAAGTAGACCTCATGGTGGTTGTCCACCAGGAACAGGGCTGGGCAGGAGAAAAGCCATTTAGACCAGTTTAACCATTCCTGGGTTCTGATGTGTGGGTCAGGGTTCGAAACAGAACCCGGTCTAGGTGGATGAGGATTGTGTTTACTCTTAGTGACCATCAGCAGCATGGTGTGGACCTTTCATCCATGGCTTTGAAAGGACAGTGGTCATGGATCGGGGGGGGGGGACTGGATGCTGCTCTAAGTTGGATGTTTACATAAATGCGGTTGCCAGGTCCTGTATTTTCCAGTTTCAGTGCCTGTCTCGGATTAGGCCGTTACTTTCCAAGAAGGACCTGGTGACTGTCACAAATGCCTTTGTTCTGTCGAGGTTGGACTATTGTAATGCCCTGTATGCTGGGCTGGGTCAGTCCACGCTGTTGCAGCTGCAATTAGTGCAGAATGTTGCTGCAAGGTTTATTTGTGGCATCAAGAAATGGGATCACATAACCCCGCCCAGTGCTGGCCTCCTTGAAATGGCTCCCTGTCCAGTACAGGATTTACATAAAACTGCTGGTCCATGTCTTTAGGTCTCTGTCGGGTACGGCACCTCGATACATATCCTCACTGTTGTCTAAGTACACTCCAGCTAGAACCCTTCGATCATTTGAGCCGACCTATTGGTGGTTCAGAGAGCGAGAAGGAAATCTCGGGGGGACCGGGCTTTTTCTGTATTTGCACCTAAACCTTGGAACCAACTACCAGCTGACATTAAGCAGTCTCCTTCAGGGCAGAGTTTTAAATCTAAGTTGATTCTGCATTTTTGCTTTCTGTCATCAGGTTGATTCAGACCACTGTTTTCTATGATTTGTCTCCTTTCTTGTTTTTATTGACGTTGGAAAATTCTGGAAAATCTTGTCCTGTTGTTTTAATTATTTTGCTTTATGTTTTATCTGTTTTAACTGGTTTTAGTGTGCAGCACTTTGGGCCACCTTGCTTGCTGGTAAAAAGGTGCTCTACAAATAAATAAATGAATATTTTTACTTTGCATTTATGTGATCTTAGTATTGTCACATTGCTATTTATCGTCGTTTGTCCTGCATTTACGGAGCGTGCATGCTCCTTTGTGAAGCACTTTGGTCAGCTGTTTATAAATGTGCTATACAAATACGGTATGGTGAATATAAATTATATATGAATAAATTATTATTATCATAAATAGTCAAAAACCCTAGTAGGGAATAAATAGTTCAGTTTTAGCAGAATCATCTTCTAATGTGTATTCCATTGATGGTGGTATCATCATCCACCTGTCAGAGCCAACTTATTGTCTTCAATACCCCCCCCCCCCCCCCCCCCCCCCCCCCCCCATCCATCCATCCCCACTTATCCGGACTCAGGTCACAGGGGCAACAGTTTAAGGAGGGAGGCCCATACTTCCCTCTCCCCAGCCACTTAAGCCAGCTCCTCCGGGGGAATCCCAAGGCGTTCCCTGGCCAGCCGAGAGACATAATCCCTCCAGCGTGTCCTGGGTCTTGCTTTAGGTCTCCTCCTGCCTGGAAAACCTCACCAGGGAGGTGTCCAGGAGGCATCCTCTCGATATGGAGGAGCAGCAGATCTACTCCGAGCCCCTCCCAGATGACAGAGTTTCTCACCCTATCTCTAAGGATGAGCCCTGCCACCCTATAGAGAAGACTTTTGGCCGCTTGTCTCCGTGATCTCGTTCTTTCAGTCACTACCCAAAGCTTGTGACCATAGGTGAGGGTTGGAACGTAGATCGAACCGGTGAAGTACAACGGTGTGTGTGTGTGTGTGTGTGTGTGTGTGTACCTGGCTGCGAGGCTCCGTACAGATCTTCCTGCAGGAAGGGCATGGAGTTGACCTCAGCAGGGTCTCTGGCGGGGTAAAGCAGCTCCATGGCTGCTAACTGACCCAGGCTGCTGCTCAGCTGGTAGAGGCGAGGTGTGAAGTTAAACCTGCCAGAGTCTGAGCATCACAGGAACACACCAAACATCAGGTGAGCCTGATGCAGCAACACAGAGTAACTTCAGCACTACACTCTAAACCTGACCAGGTTAATTCATGTGATTCCTGATTTGATCCCTCCCAGAGTTCCTCTCACAGCTATAAAACCTTGTATGATGCTGTAACAGTATCTGATATAACAGCAGCAGAGGACCGAGCAGCTGTACCTTGCAGCATGCAGTCGTACGCTTTCCTGTTCCTGCCTAGTGCTTCCCAGAATCCCAGCGGCTCTGCTCCCTCCTCACATTCCTGTACGGTCACCATGCTGCTGCTGTGAAGACCCGTTTCCAGAGGACAGCTGCACAAAAACACAGGCTGGTACTCAAGGAGGCCTGTTCTGGAGGCTGAGAGCAGTTTTAGAGAATTGTTTCTCCTTACTGCTCTTTGAGGTTGTTGGCGGCGGTGCGTGCCACCTTCCGTGTGTGCGTCTGGGATTTGCATCCATGCCATACGTAGATAAGAGCCTGGCTGACCCTCAGCAGCACCATGGAGACTCTAGAGCGCAGGCTGCTGCAATGACAGACCACCTCCAGCAGGTGGCCCTCCAGCTCCCGCTCTCCACGGACACAGTACAGACGCCAATCTTCTAGGAGGAGGAGGAGTAGAGGAGCATAAAGGACAAAGACTTCAGGTTTTATTTAGGATATCTGAGATGATTCTTACTGTGTGAGTTTTCCTCCTCTTCTCTCTTCCCTGAGTGGACGACCATTCCTCCTCTGAAACACTGCAGGAAGCATGGAGGCTCCTTCCCCTGCTGGACCTGAACCTGGATGGATGGAAGCACAGGAGTCAAGTTCAGACGAATGTCCCTGCAGACATGATGGGACACACATGAGGCTACCTGCGCTCCACGCTCCACATCCAGCTCCATCGTCATGAGCGCCGATGTTCCCTTCTCACTGATGCTGGAGCTGCAGCCCTGCCAGAAGAAGAAGCAGGACTTCTCCTTCCCAGCTTCTGCTTTCCTTGGCTGTTCTGGGTTCTGTCTCTTCCCAACTGATGAGAAAACATGCATGAGTTGTAAAGAGCCTGAATCGTTAATCTGAACAGATCCTTTAGGATTGGTTTAATCTGGATTATAAGGATTCAGAAACTGATCCCTGACCTGCAGCGCTGAGCATATATTTCCACTTCACCACGTAGGCGTCTCCCTCATGGAACTGACCGATGCTCTGTCGGGGCAAACGGCTGTAGTCAAACTCCAGGATGTGCCACACCTCCACGGCCAACGTCCTGACCTCATAGCTGCGCCACTCGTCTGCCTCCACCAGGCCGTAGCCACGCCCAACATTAAACCCGTCCAAGGTGGTGCCGACTGGAGTCTGATGGTGCTGCAGCATCAAGGAGGCGTTGCACGCACAAGTTCCATCAGGAGTAGGATGTTCCTGAAATGAAGATGGAATGTGAGACCTGAATCATCCTGATGACAGAGACTGGTGGTGGTACCTTGTGGTCAGCGATGGGGTCACTGGGAGTTTTCTTGGAGTCACTCCAGTCCTGGAACTTCTCTTTGAACAGACTGGTCTCGTTGTGCTGAGTGAGCCTGCCAAACACGGCCCAGTCTGGCCTGCCTTGACCCTTCCTGTCAACGACACCAACAGCTCCGTCACTGAAGATCAGCTGATCTGCTGCGTTCACATCACTCAGTAAAAGAGCTGCAACATCCCATAAGTGGCCTGTGGAAGTGAGAGTATGCGTTCTCATACTTTGGTATGAGTGAGTTGCACTCTCCTGGGTCCAGTGGGTTGATGTCACAGTTGGTGTAGTCAAAGGTGCCGTTCCACAGGTGCTTAGCCAGCTGGAAGGCCACCTTCCTCTGCGCCAGAGTCACTTCCTTCCCATGCCAGATGTACATCTCACTGCCGAAGTCAAACACCAAAACCTGCACACCAAACACGAGGACAGAGCTGTCCACCATGGAGATCTCACAGTATGTCAATAGGAAACAAAGTCCAACCTCTTTATGGTTGAGCAGGGAGCACCGGGGCATCTGGGCCCAGAAATCATCATCTGGGACCAGCTTGTTGTCTAACAGGCGGTAAATGCAGTTCGTCTCCACGATGGCGCTTTCATACAACTCATCTTCATCAGGGGTTCCTGCAGCTGCACAAAGAAAATCAAGGACTCTAATTTGTGTGTGGGTGCTGCAGAGCATCTCAGGATGGACTGGTACTTACTCTGGTAACTGGACTGGCCGCCCAGAATAGTCCAGAACTCCTCACAGGAATGGCTGTGGGAGCCCACACCCTCCTCAATGGCTTGGATGCAGCTCGCCCGGCAACCCAAGTCTCTCTTGCTCTGAATGAAACCGGCCAGCTCCAAGGCCTGAATGAGACAAATGGTGTCGCTGAAACCCGACAGGAAAGAATTCAGGTTTTCTTCTGTCACTCAGATAATTCCTCACCTTGTTTTTCTCAATGACGTTTGCAAACTCTCCGATCCAGACAAAGCAGTGGTGTGGTGTGATGAGCAGGAAACAGTCACCACTGTTCAGCGAGGACGCTCTGGGCTCTACTAGCCGGGTCTGGACATGTCGTCGACCTGGTTTCACACAAACATACAGAAGGGTGCCATGAGAGCCAGAGCCCAACCCCACACACACACACACGTAGCAGCACATGTGGTTTGATTTGATCAGAACCATAAACACGCTCATGCTGGGTTGGAGGTGGGATCAACCCAGTGTAGTGCGAGGTGCCCGAGGCAGGAGAATACAGCTGTCACACACACTCAAAAAACAAACCCCGTCTCATTTATTTTAGACATCACCAGAAAAGGACACGTCTGGGCTTTGAGTAAATAAGTCATTTGTTTATCCATCTTCTTAAACAACTAAAGGCTTGTTGGAAATGTGATTTTTTGAAAGGTGTGAAAACAGGTGTTTCACAGGTAAATGTGTAGACTCATAGCTGACCTTTGACCTGCAGGAGCATGCACTTCTTGTATGGCACGGCGCCATTGTTGGACGTGTGCTCTGAGGCATTGATGCTGCGCAGGCTGATGCTGCTGAAGTTCTCGGTGCTGGCGAGACCAGCCAGAGCCACCTCAGAAAGACCAGACTGTTGGTTCACTGCATCCAAAACAAGAAATGAGGTGGTGAATAAAAACAGCGGCCAGCAGCTACAGTGGACTTCTGTTACAAACAAGTTCAGTTGTGCAGGAATAACATCGGAAACATCTCATGATCTGTTGAACAAAAGGAGAGAAAAGGGTCCAAACCCAGAACTGCTTCTACAAACTGGACTAAGATCAAAAGGGTCATGCAGGTCTATTTAGGGTTGTCTTTAACTTCATCAGAAAAACCTCCACCAAATCAGCTGGGGTTTCCCTGCCCCGGGTGGGTTTTGGGGACAGGGGTGCTTATTGGGGCCAGCAGGGAGCTGGCTCCCTGGGAGGGCTTAGTCCTCCAAGTCTTTCCTCCCCATCCTTAGACACTTCCATCCTTCTGCTCAATCACATCACCACACACACATGCACATAGGGCCTTGGGGGGTGGGTAAGTTCAGGGGGAACAGGTATGGTTCCCATTGCTGCAGTCCCGTAGCAGCCTGCACCCCAACTTTATTTTGCAATTTAAACACTTCCACCAACAGCATTCCACGCAAATACACACTTAGGGCCTTAGGGGTGAGCACCCTCAATGGCATCTAAATGGGGGAATCTGTTAACTCAGCCTCACCTCTGGTGCCGGTGCCCACTTCCAATTTGAAGCTGCATCTAGACACTGACAGTACTGGGGGGTAGTGGGGTTGTGTGCTGACACCAGCTGGTGTAGGCCGGAGGGTGTCTGCACTGCCCCATCCCCCCACCTGTTCAAAATGCACTCGATAAGAACACGCATCAACACCACATTGGAGGAGGCGGAGGGAGACTAGGGGTCTTCTCACTCAGTTCTCAATTCGCTGCCTGGGGCTGGAGGCCAGGAGTGGGAACTGGCTGTCTGGTTGGGATCTGGGGTAGTGTGTTATTTTGCCCTGCGTTGGGGGGTGGGGGTTGCCTGCTCATCGTAACCCCAGTAAGAATGGGTCCATCTCCTGGGAATGGCTGTGCCTGTTGTGCAGCAGTACCTGGACCAGAGTGTGTAGGGTGTGGGGGGAGTGTAAGTTGGTGCATGATGTGCATTCTTGTGTGCCCTTAGGTTGGATGTGTTTATGTGTCAGCATGAGGCTGGGAGTGTGTGACTGTGTTTGTGTGTGACTGCCTATCTGTCCGGTAGACTCCTATCAAGTGGACTCCTCCCCTCTCCTGGGACATCTTGTGGCACTACAACATCTTTGGCCTAGCCTCCCCCTGCCACATTTCCTGCTGGTGGGTGGTGCCTCCATCTGCCTGCATATTTGCAGCTCGTGTCTGGGGCTCCGCCGGGGTCTGGGCGCCCTTAGGTCTCGGGCCACTGAGGTCCGAGCTTGGCCTGCCCTGGTGTGGGCGGAGTCTAGGGGCTCATTGTTATTATCTCCTGGGCGTCTGGCATGGCTGCTTGTTATTCCCCCCCAGAATGATCCTCTGTGCCTCTCTGGGGAAGGGGGTTATTTGCTCCTGTGGCGGTCTCCCTGGGGTCTCCATGCTCTGAAGAGACCAATGGATCTCTGGGGCTTGGATCTCCTCCATCTTGCACGGGTCTTGGGGGGCAGGTCTGTGGCCCCCAACACTCACTATTGAACATTCCTATAGAGAAACCTTACATATACAAATGCGTGTACACACAGGTGCTCACATTGTGCCCTCACAAGTATGGACTCGGGTGTTTTTGAACCATTACCTTGGGCTGTGGTTGGCACTATATGTACTATGATTTTTTACCATGTGCTTTTCAGCAAAAATTGCTACTGTTATACATCCTTATGTTGTTGGTGCAGTGATGTTTTGGTTCTGTTGTATTTTTGTGTGTCCCTCTTTTCCTCTCTCTTTCTGCAGGTTTAGAAGTGGATTCTTGTACATCCTTTATTGGATAACATGCATGAAACATCATTTTCATGCTGCATGGTTCCATGTATCAAGATTTGTATCACCAATATGATTAGTGTTTCACTATTTTGCTGTTTTGGCTCACACACCTGCTGCTCCTAATGATTTTGAAATATCTGATTTTGACCGGTATGCCGGTATTCTGACTGTAAATGTTGATTTTTTACTCTACGTTTTTACTGGAATGATGCTTAGGGTGAAGTTCTTAGTATTGTGGTATTGATCTCTGACTGCTGCTCAGCTGCAGCTTCATGTGCTGTCATTTACCATCATGTGATCTACTGATTTCACGCACCGTGCCGAGATTTTTTTGTTTTGATTCTGCTGTTGACGCTTATTTTGGTTTATTGATTTGCTCTCCTTGTACCCTCTAGGGGTTTATGATTTTCATGACGACCACCTTTCCTGGTTTTATCCATTCCCCCTTCCCTGCAGTTATGTTTAATGATGTTTCATGCATGTTATGTATATATACCATAAACAGGAGGGATTATGTTATAGGATTTCTGAATCCTGTACCGCTTCTCTATTTCATTCTGTATCTCACACACACCCACACACACACACACACATCTGAACACACCCACTTCCTTATCTCCTACTTTAAATAAACTGTGTTGGCAGCCGCTCGGGGCAGACTGTACTCTGTCCTGAGTTGGTCTGTCATCATTTGCAAATGGTTTTGTGTGGTTCATATGTCTCTCTTATTTCCCCAGTTCCGGTTAGGATAATTGACAAAATCCCTAACATAAATGTTTCCCCCCACCTCTTCCTCCTTTCTCTTTTCATGTCTGTTGACAAACCGAAAGTATTTCTAATAAAATTTTGATATCAGACGGGGCATTATAGCTGAATGAATAACGCCCCATCTGTGAGAGTCAAATTGTAAGGCTTGTTTTCAGCATTCAGAAATCAATTATTTTACAGCTGGACAGGACACGGGGAAAAAAAAACATCTCTGCCATTCTGACTCACTCTTCTCCCTATTCATCCTTCTGCTTTCCAGCAGGCCGACATTGAGCCTCTGCTCCATGTACTCATGTCTGATGTCTTCTCTGGCAGCCAGCATCTTCAGAGGGTTTCTGGAGGACTGAACATTGCGTGTTGGTCTCACTGCCCTCTTGTGCTGATCCATCTCTGAAGTCAGCCTGCATGAAGACATGCATGAAGGGTCAAAATCCTTCCTCTGGGTTTAGGGTCATCATAACCAACCCCTGTTCATAGGAGCTTACTTTGGTGCTTGAGGGTCAAAAATGGCATCAAAGTCATCATCATCTATTTCCACCTTGTTAGTGCTGCCAGCCAAACCCTCCACCTGCTGGTAAAACTTGGAAAAGGTTTCATCTTCCAAGGTCATCACTTCTACTTTCTTCTCAGTCACAGCAGTGGTTGTTTCAGGAATCCTGGAAACTGACAGAGAAAAAAAAACATGATGGTACCAGTCCAGGTGTTTTATGGCACGCACGCACGCATACACACCAGTAATTACTCCATACCTTTACTGTTCAGCTTGTCTAGGAATGACTCCAGGTTTTCTAGGTTCCTGTCAAACTCCAGGTTCAGATCTGGTATGGCCTTGATTTCTGAGTGCACACACACACACGCACGCACGCACGCACGCACACGCGCGCACACACACACACACACACACACACACACACACACACACGCATAAGCAAACATGACTTGTCTGTCTGTGGCTGAAGCCGGATGTGACCTGTTGCCCTATGAACTGGGTAAAGCTAGCTACACAACAGGAGGAGTACCTGGGACTCCTGTCATAAGGTACACCTGCTCTGACCTGGTATGACACTCTCATATATTTGATTTTGAGCTAATGTAGCGTGTGACATCTAAACTGTCAGAGTTTAACACATATTTGTATTGGATAACATTTAAGTTCTGATGCTGGAACCATAAACAAGAGAAAACATGAGGGAGATATCAGCATCAATTATCTCAGTAAACTGCTCCTGATTGGACCGTCGAGGCATGGATCACATAGAAGTGATGACAAGCAGAGATCCCTGTTGTCATTTGTTTTTTCCATATTCAATAGAAAATTAAAAACCAGTGATTGGTGTTTTAAATGTGTTTTTGAATTCAAAACAATAATTTGATTTTAATATTTCATGTGTCGCATTTAGGTCTTGTTCTGCTGTAGTTATCTCTGTTATAATGTGTATCTGTGTGTCAGGAGTGTGCTCCAGACAGGAAGTGCAGATCCAGTCCATATGCCCAAAGGTGAGGGTAGGAACGTAGATCGACCGGTAAATCGAGAGTTTTGCCTTCTGGCTCAGCTCTCTTTTCACCACGACACACTTGTACATCGCCCGCATCACTGCAGATGCAGCACCAATCCGTCTATCAATCTCGAGCTCCATCTTTCCCTCACTCGTGAACAAGACCCCAAGATGCTTAAACTCCTCCACTTGAGGCAGGACCTCGTCCCTGACTTGGAGAAGGCATTCTACCTTTTTCTGACTCGAGACCATGGTCTCAGATTTAGAGGAGCTGATTCTCATCCCAACTGCTTTACACTCAGCTGCAAACTGCTCCAGCGAAAGCTGGAGATCACGGTCTGATGCAGCCAACAGGACCACATCATCTGCAAAAAGCAGAGACCTGATCCTTAGGCCACCAAAACGGATCCCCTCCTCACCTTGGCTGTGCCTAGAAATCCTGTCCATAAAAGTTACGAACAAAATCTGTGACAAAGGGCAGCCTTGGTGGAGTCCAACTCTCACTGGGAACGAGCCCGACTTACTGCCAGCAATGCGGACCAAGCTCTGACACTGGTCGTACAGGGACCTAACAGCCCGTATCAAGGGGCCTGGTACCCCATACTCCCAAAATACCTCCACAGGGCCTCCCGAAGGACGCGGTCAAACGCCTTCTCCAAATCCACAAAACACATGTAGATTGGTTGGGCGAACTCCCCCCGCCCCCAAAGGGTACAAAGTTGGTCCAGTGTTCCACAGCCAGGATGAAAACCACATTGCCCCTCTTGGATCTGAGGTTCAACAATCCAATGGACCCTCCTCTCCAGAACCCCTGAATAGACCTTACCAAGGAGGCTCAGGAGTGTGATCCCCCTGTAGTTGGAACACACCCTGCGGTCCCCCTTTTTAAATAGGGGGACCACCACCCAGGTCCGCCAATCCAGTGGAACTGCCCCTGATGTCCATGCAGTATTGCAGAGCTGCATCAATCAACACAGCCCCACAACATCCAGAGCCTTAAGGAAATCCGTGCGGATCTCATCCACCCCCGGAGCCTTGCCACTGAGGAGTTTTTTGACCACCTCAGTGACCTCGGCTCCAGAGATTGGAGAGCCCAGCCCAGTTTCCCCAGACTCCTCTTCCTCACTGAAAGACGTGCCGGTGGGATTGAGGAGGTCTTAAAGTACTCCAACCACCAATCCACAACATATCGAATCCAGGTCAGCAGCACACAGTAAACAGTGTTGGTAGTGCACTGCTTTTCCCTCCTGAGGACACCTGTCCATGTAAACCCAAAATATTTAAATCAGATCCAGTCTGTGGCCCGTTTTTCCATTTTGTATTGTTGATCTGGTTCTAAAATAGAAAATATGAAAAACAAGAACCTGTTTCTGACCGAAAAATAAATGAAAACAATCACGCAGCAATTTTCTGATTTTCTACGATGGAAAAGCATGCTCACAGACATATTTAACACTGACCTTCCTGTGGTTTGGACACAGCAGGACGGCTGTGTTTGGGTTTGGACATCATGGGACACTGCAGAGCTGAGGGACACGTGAGTCCTGCAGGAAGACACAGATAGGTTTGACCATCATGTGGTCAGAAGCCTCAGGTCTTAGAATAGACTTTATTAATCCCCCAGTGGGGAAATTCACTCGTTAAGGCAGCACATACACTTAGAGAATAGGAAAAATAATACAGGTAAATAAGCAAAGGCAGTAGGCTATTGTTATAACCTTTAGCAATTTAAAAAAATGAATAAAAATAGAAAATTAAGTTTCCAGGAAGAAACAGCATAAGGGACACAGACATACAAATGTGCATCCAGGTATTGCACACGTACTGAATATAGCACGGATGCTAGCGTGTAACAGGATAATACCAGTACCAGTTAAACTGTGTAGTTCTACACTCTTACTGCAGTGGGAATGAATGACCTACGGTAGCGTTCTGTTTTACATCTTGGATGTCTGTGAGTGTGTGAGACAAATTCTTGTTTTTAGTGATGTCCTGATGTTTGTCACCCTGGACCAGACAGCAGAAGGCCTAGAGTGGACGGGTGTTAATGAGACTCTTAGAGGGTCCTAACTGAATCTGCATCTACATCAGATTTCCATCAGAAGTCTATCCCTAGAATTCAGTCTGTTTCATAGACACTGAGCTGAAACATGAGTGTTTAATGGTGTACATGGTTCCTTTGATCATGACCAGATGAGAATGCTGGAGCTACTCAGGTCTCTGAGGACAGCAGTTACTCTCCACATCTGACAAGTGGAGGGAACCATTCTGCTCAGTGTCTCCGTTCTCTAGACCCTGCAGGTTCCAGGATGTGACTTTATTTTGCCCTCTGACCTTTCTTGGCCATGCGTGCTGCCACTGTGAACTGGGTGGAGTCGTTGGCAGTTCCGTGGCCTTTTGTCTTCCAGGCCTCCTCTCGAGCCGATATGAGCTGTTTCCTGTCCTGGATGGACATGTGAGACTCCATGCTCGGGTTCTCCATCTCAGCTTCTGCTATTCTCTGAGTGAAGGAGAACAGCCACCATGAGCTACAGCACAGTTTAAACCATTTAGTAAAGTGGTGCTCAAGCTGAAAGCAATGCTAATAATTTAATAACTGCAGTCGTCCTGGACACTGGGAGACACTAATGTCTACGTCCATCCTGAAGGACAAATCAGAACTTTAGTTGTTAGTCGTGTTAAAATAAGAGCACGGTGACACAAGCAGAGTTAATGGCAGAGCAGACACCAGGACAAGGATGGTGTGGTTGAGATGAGAAGCTCTTTTAGTACAGACAGGGTCACCTTCTGTCTCCATGGGTGTCTCTGATCCACCTGAAGGGGTCTGGGAGATCTGGTGACCTTCACAACCACAAGGATGGACACGGGAAACAGGTAAGATGAAATTATGACATGACGATGAAAATGTTTGTGCTCTGCGTAAGCATGGTACGGGCGCTGATGCATCATTAGAGCGGCTAATCAAATACAGGCGGCTGAAACCAGCAGCAGGTGTTGGTAGACAAGATAGCTTCAAATCTGTAAACCTTCACAGGAGCAAAGCTATTTAGCTCTAAACAGGGTTTGACATCAGGTCAGGTACTGTGTGAGTGGATTTTAATCCACGTATGTAAACAGGTGATCAAATTAGCCATGCAGACCACAGGACATGGTGCAGATTCTACCTCAACTACCACAACTGTGTGTGTGTGTGTGTGTGTGCACCCTGACATAAAGCATACAGTCCCTAGAGCATGCGTCTGAGGCGGTTACCTTCTTCTTGAAGCTCTGCTCCACCTCCCAGGGTGGAACATGCTGCTCCTCTGCTCCTGCCTTCACTGCATCTATCCTGCTCCTCCAGTCCTCCTCCCCGCTCTTCTTCAACAAAGCAACTCTAAGGGGGAGGAATCAAAGGTATGAACCCAGGATTGTACGTTCAGATGTTGACTTTCAGTAAGAAACAGAGACAGCTGGTCTGGTTTGATGGAAATCATTATGTTAACGGTCACAGAAGAACAACTGCCTGGATCAGCATCCACACCAACCCGTTAGGTCACCAATCAATCAGATCGATGGTGGTGTTCCTAACCAACCACATGGGTTATGTAAACCTAAAAGTAGCAGGATAACACATCAACAGTAATCATTATTACAGACTGGAGTTACCCACTCACACCCAAAAGGCCCAGAGCTGACGGACACAACCTGGATTACAGGGAAAGTTCTGAGGTTAACATTGACTTCATGTTACCTAGATCTAATAATTACTGAGGGATTAAGGACAAAAAGAACCACTGCTGGAAATGATGACATATGTCTTCTTAACATCTCAGCAGGTTTGAACTCTTTAGAAGAAACAGATCTAAGTGATGATCTGAGCCAAGTTCTGTCTGAAGCCTCTGATATGTGGTTTTATTAGAGCTGCAGAACATCACATAACACATCTGAATGTTCACACACTCACCTCTCTCTTATAGACATGTGTCGGCTACTCATCATCTCACTCAGCTGGTCTGGGTGGTTGGGCTGAACCGGGCCGACGGGACGTCCCTCTGCTGGAGGAGGACCTCCACTTACAGAACATCTGGTAGCTTCTCTAGTGGCTACCAGGGCATAGGCCAACCGCTCTGTGACAGCACACACACACACACACAAATCAGATGTGACGTAGCCCTTTACTGAAGTGTCAGACTGAAGCTCAAGCTGTATTCTAGTGTCGTTCATTACTGACCCCGTGTTAAACCGCTGATTTGGGGGTCCTAATAATAACCCACAGGACAAACAGACACAAGGAACATCAACCAGACATGTTCTTACCTCCACTGAAGGCTCTGCTCTGGTGCTCTTCCCCCTCCCCCTGCTCCTCTTTAGCCCACAAATTATGGCTCTCTAAGATCTGTAAAGCTTCATTGTCTCCACCTCTGGACAACTGCTGCTGCTGCTCCACCCTCGCTCCACCCCCCCACCTGTCCTTCCCAGACCGGGGCTGGGGTAAAGCCTGCTGTCGGACTGCTCCCTCAGGAGAGGGCAGTCTCCTCTTCCCTGCCCTCACATCTGCTGCATCGCTTCTCTGGAGTAGGATTTGGTCCGTGTGGAGGTTTGAGGAGACCTGGGACCTTCCGGTCCTGCTGTTGGGCTGATGAAGCAGCGGGGGGGTGTCAGAGCAGGGTGGAGTTGTTATGTGGATGTCGCCAGCGTGGTCAGTGGAGATGGTGGTTCCTCTGAGCAGAGAGGAGGAGGATGAAGAGGGGAGGTGTTCGTACTGAGAACCTGTACCATTTTGAAGCTGCGTGACCAAGAAAGGAGAAATGAAAACAACAAAGAAGTGTTGAGTTAGAGGGCTGTGAGGCACACACAAGCAATGGAGAGAATCCCAGAGTGCCTCACTGCACCTCCTAAACACCAGCTTGTCTTACTGATCACATGCTCCTCCAGCCCAGGGTCACTCTACATACCATGCCTCTGGCAGCCAGTAGGAAGCAAAGGTAAACAGTCAGCTAAACTGAAACAACCCATTATGTGAACCTAGTGGTGAACAGGAGTTCTCCTCTGCTCCGCCACAGCTCCTTTTATCCACCCCCACAGACTCAGTCAGCAGGATCATCCATGGACAGATGTCTACAGCTGTGTGGGTGACTAACACTGACTCAGAGCATCCTCAGAACCCAGGCCATGCACTCACAATGCAACCAGAACTAGAGTGTGTCACTTCTGGGAAGATGCTTCATCATCTTACAAACAGATGCACTGGTTGTTCAGAGGAACCTTACTTGAACTTCAACCGGGCTGTCACACAGATCCAGATCCTCACTGGGGTCTACGTCTGAGAGCTCCTAAAGCAAACACCAACATCTTCATTGTCTCTTCATTAAAACATGTGTTCTACTGGTGTGGTGGGCACTGGTCTTTAGATGGTGTTTTCTTACATGTCTGCTAAAACCTGTCTATGAATTCAACAAGCTAAGAAGGCCTGAACACATTTGTGAAGCAGCATCAACACCTGTTCCATGTCTCCCAGAGTGATGGGTTGTGTTTGGTAGCGAGCGTTGGATCTGCGATGGCGCGTGTCTCCTCTGATGCGGGTGACCCTGCTCGGTGGCTGAGCGAGTCGGTTAAATAGCGCCATCTTCTCTGCCAGGCTGAGGGTACAGACGTCAGGCTCTTCCTGAGTCTGTGGTCCAACCTTCCCCTCCATTGCTGAAACCTGCTTTGAGGGCGGGGCCTCCCTGGAATCCCGAAGCAGCTCCCGAGCAGCAGAGTTCTGTTGTAAAGACGCCTGCAGGCTGAGGACAACGACACAAAAGACAAAAGGGGATGAGAAAGGAAGACTTCTGGTTAGCTGTGGACATGCTCACGCCAACAAGGCCTTCATCAGACAATCTGTGAATCTAACCAGAGCCAGTAATACAGGGAGTGCAGAATTATTAGGCAAATGAATATTTTGACCACATCATCCTCTTTATGCATTTTGTCTTACTCCAAGCTGTATAGGCTCAAAAGCCTACTACCAATTAAGCACATCAGCTGATGTGCATCTCTGTAATGAGAAGGGGTGTGGTCTAATGACATCAACACCCTATATCAGATGTGCATAATTATTAGGCAACTTAACAAAAAACAAATTTATACCCATTTCAATTATTTATTTTTACCAGTGAAACCAATATAACATCTCCATATTCAGAAATATACATTTCTGACATTCAAAAACAAAACAAAAACTAATCAGTGACCAATATAGCCACCTTTCTTTGCAAGGACACTCAAAAGCCTGCCATCCATGGATTCTGTCAGTGTTTTGATCTGTTCACTATCAACATTGCATGCAGCAGCAACCACAGCCTCCCAGACACTGTTCAGAGAGGTGTACTGTTTTCCCTCTTTGTAAATCTCACATTTGATGATGGACCACAGGTTCTCAATGGGGTTCAGATCAGGTGAACAAGGAGGCCATGTCATTAGTTTTTCTTCTTTTATACCCTTTGTCGCCAGCCACGCTGTGGAGTACTTGGACGCATGTGATGGAGCATTGTCCTGCATGAAAATCATGTTTTTCTTGAAGGTTGCAGACTTCTTCCTGTACCACTGCTTGAAGGTGTCTTCCAGAAACTGGCAGTAGGACTGGGAGTTGAGCTTGACTCCATCCTCAACCCGAAAAGGCCCCACAAGCTCATCTTTGATGATACCTGCCCAAACCAGTACTCCACCTCCACCTTGCTGGCGTCTGAGTTGGACTGGAGCTCTCTGCCCTTTACCAATCCAGCCACGGGCCCATCCATCTGGCCCATCAAGACTCACTCTCATTTCATCAGTCCATAAGACCTTAGAAAAATCAGTCTTGAGATATTTCTTGGCCCAGTCTTGACGTTGCAGCTTGTGTGTCTTGTTCAGTGGTGGTCGTCTTTCAGCCTTTCTTACCTTTGCCATGTCTGAGTATTGCACACCTTGTGCTTTTGGGCACTCCAGTGATGTTGCAGCTCTGGCCAAACTGGTGGCAAGTGGCATCTTGGCAGCTGCACGCTTGACTCTTCTCAGTTCATGGGCAGTTATTTTGTGCCTTGGTTTTTCCACACGCTTCTTGCGACCCTGTTGACTATTTTGAATGAAACGCTTGATTGTTCGATGATCACGCCTCAGAAGCTTTGCAATTTTAAGTGTACTGCATCCCTCTGCAAGATATCTCACTATTTTTGACTTTTCTGAGCCTGTCAAGTCCTTCTTTTGACCCATTTTGCCAAAGGAAAGGAAGTTGCCTAATAATTATGCACACCTGATATAGGGTGTTGATGTCATTAGACCACACCCCTTCTCATTACAGAGATGCACATCAGCTGATGTGCTTAATTGGTAGTAGGCTTTTGAGCCTATACAGCTTGGAGTAAGACAACATGCATAAAGAGGATGATGCGGTCAAAATACTCATTTGCCTAATAATTCTGCACTCCCTGTACTGTAGTGTCACGATGGTGGTGAAGAGCATTGCTGCACACACAGAACCCTAAAGACCTCCACAGCTGTAAGGACCTCACACCTGTGTCATGTACCTGTTGAGCAGAACACTCGGGTGTCAGCATTTGTCACCATTTCAGGCTCTTTTTTGGGGGGAGCTGCTACAGGGATGAAGTCATCACATCCCAACACACACACACTCAGACACACACACACACATGCATTCACACAAGCACACACGTATATGCACATGCATGCATATGCACGCACACACACGAATGCATGCACACACTTGTGCATGCACGCACACGCACGCACACACACATGTATGGCTGCACACACACACGCAGGCACGCACATGTGCAGGCACACACACACGTGCGCACACACTTGCAGTGACAACACCCTTCAGCATAGGCTTGTCTGCTGAAGGGTTTAGAATCAATGCTGCTTAGCTAACAGGAGAAAACAGAAACAGCTGTCCTTTGCACTCTGTCGAGTGCTCTAACTCAGCATCACATCAGGACTCACGTGGCTGCTATGACGACTTCCTCAGTGGTCACCGGCTGAGTCCTAGATCGGTCTTGTGTTCGTCTCAGTCTCCTGTCCACTGCTGCATTCCTGGAATGTGGTTTAGGAGCTCCACCATCAAAGCTCTTTTCCAGTTCCTGATGAGAACATAGCAGGGCTTCATGAACTGGTGGAACAGGCTACAGCAGCAGCCACCAGTGAGTCAATACCGATGACAGAGTACACCGAGATCCTGCACTATCTCTGGTCCATGCCCCTGAGCCCAGGCTGCTGACCACAGAGAACATTTCTGCTCATTATTGCACGTCAGGTCCAATCTGCACTGTTAGAATCCTTGTTCCGATGGAATGCTTCTACAAATCTAATTCTCATCTCTGCTCCCCAAAACAACCAGAAGAGAAAACAATAGTCGGGTTTTGTGTCTTTAACTAACAGCACATTTCTTTGAGCTTTGTGTGTTTGGAGCTGAGATGTAAGGAACTCACCCTGAAGAGCAAGCGTTTGGCTGCTACACTCAGTTTGGCCCGTTCATCTAGTGTCTCCTCATCAGCTGCAGAGAGATGGAAGCAAAAAGAAAATGTTACACTTCATAAAGGGACATGTACTTTCTGACAAAATCACTGTAATAAAAGTCCTAAAGCCCAAAAGAAAGTGATCTTCTAAACACCTTCTGAAGTAACATCAGAAGATTGGATGGAGGTGAGAAGAACCAGGTTGTGTGAACAGGAACGTCTCACTCAGTGTGAGCAAATACCTGACAGTCTACAAACCAGGATATTAAAATGCATAAAAATGTCAGGAGAAATCTGATCTGCCCTCTTTCTCAGGCAGCAGCACTCTGGATCAGCTGGAGGACTCTAAGAGAACCTTTAAAACACCCTGATGATGGAGAATCAGTAATAAATGGATGGACTATCAAGTGAAACCAACAGCGCTGCTGCATCAGAAAAAGCAGATCAATGATCAAGTCTCAGTTTAATTAGCAGGTTGGCTGAGACTGAAGAAACGTCTTCTGACTCTGAAAAGTTTTATTTTGAAAATCATCCAAAAGTCATAATGAGGCATATTCACTTCTAATATAGCATGCTATAAAAAACTTTTCATTTTTCTAAAATAGGGAAAACTGGGAATAAGTTAATAACGTTTATAATATAAAGTAATGTATTATATAATATAATAACATTTTTAAATATAATTTTTAAACTAAAATTCTGTACTCTTCTATGTCTTCAAAGCTGTGATAATCAAACACTTGTACATTTTATTAGAAAGTATTTAAATATACAATTTTGTTGGAACCTTCTGGGTGTTTCACAAGACTTTAATAAAACAAAGCTGTTCTAAACCTGATTTATGCAAAAATGTCAGTTTTGATCCTGTTTAATCAAAATGTAAAAAAAATCATTTTAAATGTTTGAACCCATTTTATGATAAGAGTGAAATCCACTGAGGAGTTACCAAACTGTTTGTTGCCAGTCTGATATTCCACTGAAGCTTCTCAGAGCAGACACAGGCTAGCTGCTAACCTACTCAGGACAGCACACCCCACACTGGAGGGTGGATGAAGCTCCAGCAAAAGCAGCAGATCAGTCTGATGAAGCCTGCAAGACCACATGATCAAGACCTGGGGCCTCATTTATGAAGCTTGCTTACGCACAAAACAGTCTGAAAACTGCGTAAGTCATTTTCTACTCAGACTTTGAGATTTAAAAAGAAAAACTTGATGGGAAAATGTGGGATTTCTAAGCAAACTCTGACCCTGGAGTACGTTTGTTTTAGAGACGAGGAACTGGTAGAGCATCCGGTGAGATGGTGAATTTAAAGAGCAAGTCACCCCTAAATCAACGTTTTTACTGACAAACTGTATAGATGAGTGTCTAATAGTGCTCTAAACATGTGTAGTCATTATTTTGGCATTTTAGTGCAACCTATTTAAAGGGTGGTTGGGGAGAATGCTGTCAGCCTCAGAAGAAGAAGAAACTATTTTTTATATGGCATCTCTTAAGACAAAAATCGTGAGGCGCTTCACAAGAACAAAAATAAAAAATGATTTAGAAAACATCGTAATAAAAATGGGGAAAAAGGAAAAAATTTAATAAAAAAATGTGAAGGAAGAAAAAAAGCAAAAGAAAATGTAAATGATGGAATAAAGTAATCATGGGATCCCGAGAAAGAGAGAATTGGGAGAAACAGCAGCCTGAAGAGAAGCTAGTGAGGACAAAGAGCCAGCCTGAACAGGTGAGTCTTCAGCTGCTTTTTAAAGGAGACCACTGAGTCCACTGATCTCAGGCTCAGGGGGAGAGAGTTCCAGAGTCTGGGGGACACAGCAGCAAATGATCTGTCAACTTTGGTCTTTAGCCTGGTGCGCTGCACAACCAGTAGGCTTTGATCACTGGACCTCAGGGACCTGCTGGGGGTGTAGGGACTGAGAAGATCACCAATGATGGTGCTTGTCCATGTAAGGCCCTAAAAACCAGAACCAGGATCTTGAAATGAACCCTGAAGTTAACCAGCAGCCAGTGAAGCTGGAAGAGACACCTCAAGCGACACCTCCTTCAGGTACATTTTTCAAACAGGAAGTATGGGTGAAGTAAGACTCCACTCAGGGTGTGACCAGCCCCTTAAATCACTTTTATAGACTTGTAGACCCTCGCGCACACGGGGAGACCAAGTTGCTGCAAACAAGGGCAGAGGTGCAGATGCACCTGCAACGCTGTCGGGTTTCCTGAAGCCGCCTTGCTCCAGCGGGAATTAGCCAACAGGCGGGTTGATATTTGATTGATTTGCTGAACATTAATAACTCAGCAACCCCTGAGCACCATATTGCAGCTGTTTGGATGTTACCAGTGATTATTGTCATCACCCCTTTGCCTCCATCTGACTACTTTTTTTTTCATGTCCGCTTGGATCACTCTGCAGTTTCACACAGCTCATAACACAAAAGGTACTGGACTGGCCCGCCTGTCCCCCCGACCTGAATCCAATCGAGCACATCTGGGACATCATGTCTCGCTCCATCCACCAACGCCACGTTGTACCACAGACTGTCCAGGAGTTGGCAGATGCTTTAGTTCAGGTCTGGGAGGAGATCCCTCAGGAGACCATCCACCACCTCATCAGGAGCATGCCCAGGCGTTGTAGGGAGGTCATACAGACACGTGGAGGCCACACCCACTACTGAGCCTCATTCTGACTTGTTTTAAGAACATTTCGTCAAAGTTGGATCGGCCTGTAGTGTGTTTAATTTTAAATGTGACTCCAAACCCAGACCTCCATGGGTTGAGGTTGTTTTGTATTCTTACCTATGCAGCAAGGAAGAATATATTATTACAGTGGATTAAAGACGCTGGTGAAAGGCTGGCAAAGGGTGTGTTGGATCTAGTGCCACTTCAATACTTTACATTTATTTTACATTTCAAATCAGATCATTTCTTTAAGGGAAATGAATCTGAACTATGTAGAACCCACTGTTTCCAACATTATGCTGCAAGGCTTTCCTTGAACGTCCACACAGGAGATTATTATGGTAACTCCAAATAGTACTTAGAGGGCCCTGAGCTGCTGTTTTGTATTTATCTAGTTTTTTTTCTTTGTCGATTCCATCTTGGGTTTACCTATTCGCTCTACATTGTCTTGTTTTTGTTTTGTCTGTGTAAATTATATACTAAGTTATATAACCATGTGTGGCTTGTGAAAATGGAAAAATATCAATAAAAATATTGTTAAAAAATAGATTTTCTCCCTGGCCCTGCCTCCCACATGCCTCCATCTAAAAGGCTAGGTTATCCTGAGTTATCTCTGTAGTTATGCTGCTATAGGCTTAGACTGCTGGAGGACATACTGACCACTTTCCACACTCTGCTACTTTCTTCTACCACCACTCTCTAATTGCATTATTTCCTGTTATTTCTGCTGAGCTGTGGTGGCCTCCTGGAAAAAACATGCATCATTTATATCAACTGAGTGAAACAAAGAGTGTAATCACGTGTGTGGACTAGAATGAAACATTTGTTTGACTCAACAACAAGAACCATATTTGCACCAACATCAGCTTCACTGGTATTCTACATTAACGTTCGTTATGTTTAAACACCTAATGAGCTTCATCATTGTTAAAGGACAACAGTGCAGTTTCAGTGTTAGTGTGCAGAAATACACGTTAGTCAGAAAAATCTTTTTAGATCTGTTTACTGGCAATATCTGAAATTCAGGCTATTTTAGATTAAGTTAGTTTAAAACAAAACAACTTACCTTCTGTGGAAGCAAACTCTGAGCTCATACAAGACCTTCAATAACAGAAAGAGAGAATTAGTTAATACCACCAACAAAGATTAAATAAAGAGAGGTGATTGGTTAGAGAGCAGAAAGCTGGAGGCATATGAGGCAGAGATGTAGGGAAAGTCAGCTGTTTCTGGAATGCTGGGATCATAGAGGAGCGTAGGAGGAAAAATTAAAAACTGAACCAGAAATGCAGAAATGGGTGAATTTTTTTGAAACAGAAGTCTCTGACTCCCCAAAACGGCTAATCCCTGCTTCTGTAGACTGGTCACGTGTGATTACCAGTGCCAAAGCCCAATCTGAGGGAACTTTGGCCTTTAAGCTGCCTTGGTTCCTAATGGAGTTAGAGTGGAGGCTAAAGTAAGAAGTTTAACCTGAGTCAGAATTACTGATTGTTCAGAGTTGCTCAACAAAACAAGATTAGAATCACAAACCTCCCTCTGCATCGTAACGCTCGTGACTTCTTTCATATGTAAACTATTTCCAACCCTCTTTATCCTCCAGTCAGGAGCCGTCCCTATCATGTCAGGCTGCATCCTGGACCTCTGAGGTCTTTCTGTTCTTTCAAGAACAGATGTACAGCAGAGGATTGTACACACTTTGCCTCACTTCTCCATGGGGGTGGAACCCCACAGGTGACCCATTATCCTCCCTAGACAGAGGGGCCAAAAGACACAACACCCCCAAAAGAAAACACATGCATGTGAGGGAGATACGAGGGGGATGGGTGGCACACATGGATCTCTGAAAGCTGATTCAAGATTGCAGATTTTTTTTAACCACACCTGTTTTTTTTATGTAGCATGCAAGTTCAAGGCCATGCAGGTTTGTTAGGCACACACTCATGTTTACTCGTGTTACTGAGCCCCAGTGGAACCAAATGAGACAGATTAAACCAAAAAAGTATTTTTCCACAGAGGGCAAGGCGTGAGTGGATTAGTGCATGAACATTTGAAAAGAATGAGTTATTGTGCCTTCGTGTTAACTTTGAACCAGCTTTAGGTGCTTGTTAGTTGCTCAGAAGCCAACTTGGGTGAAAAGCATCAGTGTTAAAGTTTACAGCAGCCAGTCAGTCGATTCGCTGCATCGGAGCAGGTTTATATTTTTGCACTTACAAATCCTTTCTGCGCCTGCTGGGAGGTGTGGTGGTGTGCTCCAGGTATGAATTCCTGAGCTGGGCCACAGACACCCAACTCTCCTGGTGGCTCTCTCCATTACTGACACTCTCACCCTGCTGTGTTCCTCTGGAACCCTGGAGCTCATGCTGCATGCTCAGTTTAACCGATGCTTGGGGTTTACCAGCATCTGGCATCAGGCGGTTCAAAGCTGTTCTGGAGGGGGAGTTGCCTGGTCCTGTGGGGGATGCTTTTGTTGGGATGTGGGTTGCTGTCAGACCTCTGTGAATATTAATGGCACTGTCCAGCATTCGAGGTCTCCTTTCTGCCACCTCCATAAAGGCGATGTGTTCCAGTTCCTCTGTCCTAGTTCTGTCTGTAAAGTCTCCGTGTACATGAGCGTCTACAGCAGACTCCCTTGCCTGGCTGAGGCCTTGCACACTGGATGCTCCCATCTCTTCCTCCCCTTTTCCTCTCTGTGGATTCTCAGTGCTCCTGTCCCTGCGGTGGATCTCTGAAGGTAGGACAACTTTTCTGCTTCTAGGAAGACTGTCTGTTTTTACGCCTTCCAACTCTTCAGTCTCTTCGTCAGACATCCACTGTTGCTCCTGCTGGCCGGCTTTGGATGTGGCCCCACAATCCATGGACAGGTAACCAACATGTTGGCCCCCCTGCTGACTAGAAAGGCTAAAGTGAGCTTGTGGTTGATAATGGGGTTGGGAATAGGCCAGCTGGGGTCTTGCTGGTTGTCTGTGGAAGCAGATAGAAGTCTGGGGCTGGTGCTGAACTTGTTTATGGTACACTGGGACTTCTTTAACATTTCCCAACACTGGGTTTCTCTCGTGGCCCTCCTCTCTGGCAATCCTCTCTCTAACTTTTAATCTTTAGAGAGAAAAGATTAATTAAATGTTGGAATGTATACACATCACCAGTTTCACATAAAAATTTGATTTAAACAATCACAATTAAAAAACACACCAAAAATATGTTAGAATTTCACACTTATCTATAAATAACAGCTGGTTATGAGGCCTCCTTCCAATCCTAGCAATGGCATTAAAGCAGCATTCCGCAACATTGCAGTTATATGGTCTCTGTCGCCCTCTAGAGGCTTGCTGCGTAACGTCACTGTCGTAACATTAAAGCTCTCTCTCAGGCATAAGAGGCATGTTTACATTCCTAATATCAGACAAAACAACGAAGACAAACTTTTCCACCTCCACACATTGAATAAATAGTTTTATCAGGACTGTATAACAACTTAATGCCCGACCAAACACAATAACCCTGGTGAAATCATTTATTATTTACCTAGCCATTAGCAGCACGGCTAGGTCAGAGTCCGTAGTTCATGTCTTTCTTTCTAAAAGAGCTCTCCAGCGAGGAAAAGACGGCCCAATAATAACTCTGGTCTTTGCTCTTGCTCTATCACGTTCTTCTTTTCTTTTCCTATATTCCTCTGATAAGGGCTTTCAAGCTTTCTTTGGTGAATGTGCCGCTGCTACAGCGAGTCTACGTTATACAATTATGGCAAGCCAAAGGGATTTAAAAAATGCGCGTTCTAAACTCGCATTATGTCCGCCAAAACGCTCGTTCAAGACGCACGTTTTGGCGGACATAATGCTCGCTTTTAGAACATGCGAGTTTTTGCCCCCTTTGGCGGACATAACGCGCGTTTAGAACGCGCGCTTTTTTATCCCTTTGGCTTGCCATATTCTGCCGTAAAACGACACCCAGTCAGTACTTCCGTCGCTACCCGATGCACAAAAACTGTATAGCGCAGTTAACAGACGTGGGACTCCCCAACACTATCACAGGTATGAAAATGAACATAATAGATAATACTATGACGCAAAAACTTTACAAAAAAGCATAATTTTAAGGTGTAAAACTTGCGGAATGTTGCTATAAGAGTTAACCCAGTGAAATGGTCTGCATGTCCTGGTTGATCGGTAGTGGCTTCCTTTTCATTAAGTATGGCTGTTCTCTAACTGAACCATCCATCCAGTTGTTACCAGGACACACACCCTACATAAGAAACACCCCTTACATCCCCTACATGGATGGACGGATGTTCTCTAACTGAACCAACTCCTTGAAAATGTTTTTAAATTTTAAAAACCTTAAAATGAAAACTTTTTACAGGCGATCTGGCAAAATGTTCAGTTTTCATGACTGTTAAATTGAAAGAGATGTTTTAACTTGAATTTAAACTGACAATCATTGGTGTATGCACAAAGTCAGGTAACAAGTCCTAGCATGTCTTTATTTATTACCAAACCTCCATCCAACCTCATAGGACCTAGGGAACATGGCAGTCAGGTGCTGCTGATCAAGTGCACCTGATTAACTGATAACAAGCTGCACGGTGGCACAGTTGGAAACACTGCTGCCTTGAAGCAAGGATGCTGGTTTAATTCCCAGCTACATACTTTTTGTGCATGTAGTAAGCATGTTCTCCCCATGCATTCATGGATATTAACAACATGTAACCTGCATACTCAGTAAACTAGAGCAGATGTTCTCTTATGTTTGGGGGCCAGAGACCCCTTAACTGGGGGAACACTCTTCAAGGACCCCTGTAATGATTCCTCTTTCTTCCATGCATGTCTGCTTTATTTTTGCTTCCACATCTCCATGTTTTTTCCAGTCAAGCCTCTATCGTCTATCAACCTTATTCAGACCACTTGAGCCATACCCAACTGTCTCACTGTCTCACCTGCACGCTGCACTGAACTCCCAAGTCGGGTTCCTTGCCAGATTATCTCGTAGAAATCCAGCATTCTTTCCCTGCTTGTCTTGGTTCCAAGTTTTTGTTCCCGGATTATTCCTGCCCTGCCCACGAAGGATCTCTACAGTTCTTCTGATTTCTGGACTCCAAACCCCACTCTGACTCATTCTTACAACATCCTCCTTTTTCAGCCCTCCTGTGAATGACCTTTGCTCGTGTGTGTGGAGTTTTCAGAGTGACACCATGTAGAAATAACAGACTCAAAAGGAGTGCCGACAGGATCCTCCATCTTAACTTTCCTTTGATGACACCACTGTAGCTGTGGATTTCCCACATGTTTCTTTGCACTAAGTCTCTTGAACAGTATTCAGTTAGCTAAACTCAAGATAATTGTTGTCATAGCTTCTAAATGGTTTAACTGGTCTAAGTGGTTTGGCTTTTTCATTACCAAGTGAAGTGGAAAGACCTAAATATTTGTCCATTATGGTAATTAGCTAAACTCTTATTGTTTTATTTGTAAGTTTTTATCATGTTTCCTGTAAAGTGACCTTGGATTTTGAAAGGCCCCTCTAAATTAAATGTATTATTATTATTATTATTATTATTATTATTACAACTCTGGTCCCCACATGGTATTTTGTGAACCGGTGGTCCAAGGGATACAGGTTTGAGGACCACTGAACTAGAGCATTTAGAGCTCCACAATCACAGGTAGCAGTGGCATGAAAATGGAAATGGGTCCAACCCAGATTGTTCAAATATAAAATAGATAAAAGTGTCCCCAGAACTGATCCTAGAGAGACACATTGCGCTACATGAAGGAAGCTGGAAGTAACTCTTTCTGCCTTCACACACTAAAGTCTGTTTGAGAGATTGTTTAAGCCATCCAACAGCAAGTCTGGAAAAGGCTAATCCTGGAAAATCTTTGGTTTAGTAGCTCTGGAGCGTTTGCTGCGGTTGTACCATCTCCTTTTCTAAACACATCCTGAATGAGAGATAAAGTGTTAAATGATCCTTTATCCACTTAAAAGCAGGATGGTGTTGGACCTGTTGAATTGCTCCTGTCATTCATCTATTTCACATAATGATTAAATTAAACACACCAACAGAAGCAACAGAGATGAAGTTATGGTTTTATGAAAATGTGTGACACTGGGAATGATGATGTCAGTCGGTTCAATGCTCAAGCACAGATGGACAAGACCCAAACAAGGATGACAGCACCACCCTTCAGGGTCCTGTTTAGATGGGTGGGTTGGCGTTTTAGTCCAGTTTAAAGGGGATGGAAGGGGTAGGGGTGGGGGAACCAAGCCTGGGGGTACCTTGAAGGCCAGTTGATAAGAGAATAGGTGTCGCCTTCATCATCAGTCTGGAGGAACCAATCATAGCTGAGCTTTTCTCCTGGAGTGCTTCAGTGGAAACCCAGTGGGAGACATTACTGACGCACAGAGTACATACATACTACATAAGACACCTCCCCTACATCAGACACATGCTCTACATCAGACACGCCCCTTACATAAGACACACCCCTTACATAAGACACACCCCCTAACATCCCACACCAACGCCCCTATATCGCACACACCCCTGACCACAGAGAGGAAGAGCTTCCTCTGTGCTGATGGTTTTATTAAAGGTATCACCCGTAAAAAGATGAACAATTACTCCTGCAGTTGGGGAACAGCGGCTACAATTCTGACAACACCTTTGTTCTTTGTGTTTTGTAAGATAAAACCACTGTTTATTAAAGGTACAAAACAGAAATCTTGGTTAAATTAAGTAATGCATTAAGAGGTCATTTTCAATTTTACCTTCAAATTACAATTAACTTTGAAGCTCAAGACTTTGAGGAATTAAAAGCAGCTTTTCAGGGGAGAAAAGAAGCTCTCCTATTGGTCCTTAGGTGTGGCTGGTTCTGATCAAAGCCAGCTGTGGATCAGAGAGGTGACTGCAGAGTCACACTGAGCTTCTCTGTAACACTACACCCCCTCTCCAAATGCCACCCCCCCCCCCCCCCCCCCCCCCCCCCCCCACACACACACACACACAAGCCCAGGGAGCAGACTGCTCATAGGAGGTGTTTCATCATTAGCCTTTTATAGAACACATCACTTGATATAAAAACAGATTAAATGATAAAAAGTTATTAGGAAAAGGGTTCTGGGAGGAGTGGTGCCAGTGGGACTGCTGATGGGGACGAGAACTGGGCCAATGAGCTTAATCTGTTCTGTAATAAATTCAACTCCAACCCCCCCTTATCTGCAACAGGCACCAACACCCCCCCCCCAACCACCTCCACTCAGTCAGCCAATCTCCCCTACCCTCAAAATTCACACCATCCAACACCTTCTCCCCCCACTATCAACCCCCCACAGCACCACACTCTCCCCCGCTCCCCCCTCTCACTAACATCTGACCAGGTGAGGAGAGAACTGAGGCGGCTTAAGAGCAGGAAAGCTGCAGGACCTGACTGGATCAGCCCCAGACTGCTCAGAGACTGTGCTGACCAGCTTTGTGAAGTGGTCACACACGTTATACCTGAGCCTTTGTCTGGAGCAGGTCTCCATCCTGTGGAAGACCTCCTGTGTGGTTCCAGTTACCAAAACATCACATTCCAGGGAACCAGACCACGACAGTTGCCTTGACCTCCCACCTGATGAAGACCATGGAGAGGCTCATCCTCACCCACCTACGCTCCGTGGTGAGCCCAGAGATAGACCCACTGCAGTCTGCATATAAACCAAACATGAGGGTGGAGGACACCATCATCTACCTGCAGCACTGGGCACCGACTCACCTCAAGACGCAAAAAAGCACTGTGAGAGACATGTTTTTTGACTTCTCAAGTGCTTTCAACACCACCCAGCTGTCTTTACTGCAGCAGAAGATGAAGGGAGCAGGAGACTATGGACATCTGACTGCATAGACCATCAACTACCTCACCAACAGGCCACAGTACGTGAGGCTGCACAACTGTACGTCTGTGGAGGTTGTGTGCAGTACTGGAGCTCCACAGGGTACGGTGCTCTCTCCCTTTCTATTCAAGTCCTACACCTTGACCTTCACCTACAACAACATCACCTGTCACTTCCAGAAGTTCTCTGATGACTCGGCCATCGTCAGCTGTGTGTCTGAGGGGAACGACCAGGAGTACAGGTCAGTCATCATGGACTTTGTGGACTGGTGTGAGCGTAACCACCTTCGCTTAAACACCAGTAAAACAAAGGAAATGGTGATTGACTTCCAGAGAAACACTTGTACTTGTGTGCGTATGTGTGTGCGTTCTTGTGTTTGTGCATGTGTGCGTGTGTGCATACATGTGTGTAGCAGAGCCAATTTAAAGTCAGGCACATCCACGAACAGCTCAGGGCTGCTGCTGAATTTTATTTAAATGTCTATTTACATTCCTGAATAATATCTGTATAATAAATGCTTTACAATAGTATTGTCAATGGACATTTCTTTTTATTTACCTGTTTTAACTTTAAAACTTGGGTGTGATTAACTTTGGTTAAATGTTTTATTCTATTACTGAGCAGTGCACACAATTAAGATTGGTTAAATTCAGTGTTCAAAAACAGATAAGGTTCAGAAATATTGTGCATCAGCTGGTGTTATTAGTTACATTTAATCAGCTAGATGAGGTGGAAAGCATCTAGATATCAGCCACCTGCTGACCGTGACCTCTACATATCGGCATCCGTATGAGCAATAGGAAAACCCATATCTGTCAATCACTACTGAGCAGGAACCGCTTCCAGGACTGTGGCTGAATTATAAAATAATCAACTACCAACAAATTGGCCAGGAAGTAGACTGATTTGCCATCTTCAGCTGATACACACAACTTCCCTGGAATAAAAACACAGCACACACACATTTGATGTTTGGGGGCTGGAAGAAGCTGGTCTTTGCTGCCATGAGCATGACTTCAGATATGTGTGAAGAAGAGAAACTGAGATACGAGGGTGAAACAGGAAAGTTACGGTTGGGAACTAAGAAGAAGAAAGTTTTTTTCTAAAGCAAACTCCATTACCACAGAAAACCTAAAGATCTGGTCTATTTCTGTTGGACAGAAGGAAAGATAAGGTCACCAAGCGACACTAGGAGCACTCACCCGTGTCTGATAAGGATGTTGTGGGCCTGCTGCTCCATGAACAGATCCCCCGGAGAGGCCCCATGTTTAGGTGAGGCCAGAGACGAATGTCTGCTCATGTTGGGTGAGCTGGGTGGCATTGGTCCCGTAAAGTCCTTAGAAGGCACTTTAGTGGAACAGAAAGAGGAACCAATGTCCATGTATGAGGTGGAAGATGACAACTGGTGTTGAGCAGCTCTACTTTGATTCTCCAGGTTCAGCAGCTTCTCTCTCTCTGACAGCAGGTCCACCCTGGTTGGAGCTCCTTGGTGATCTGAGCTGGAAAAGCTCTGTGGAGCTTCTGAGCCACGTTTTCCAGGGCTAGAGGTTACAGCACTGATGGTGATGTCCTGGTCTTCCTGTCTCATAGATGCACCTTGTTTACGACTCATTAAGCCATCAGGTTTCTTCTGGGCGTGGCAAGAAGGATAATCACAATCTGAGACATGATCTAAAGAAATGCCATAGCGTTCAGCCAGCTGTCGACGGCGCTCTGCCTTATAGCGGGCGATCCGTTCAGCTTTAGATTCCAGTTCCAGCCCACCAGTAGAAATCAAACCATGGGCTGGCTCGGTGTGGTTGGAGGACTTAGGCTCAGGCCTGCTTCCAGCTCGGGACCCTGGATCTGAAGATTTGAGTGGCATATCTGGACCTTGAAATTCCTCAGTACTGTAATGTTGGACTCTCACTTCAGAGAGAGAATACAGGTTGAGTTAGGAGGCAGAGCACGAGAAACAACATTTGCTGTTTAGCTGCACATGACTCACCAGAGCGAGGCTCACAGAGGTCTGAAGCTCTGGTGTACCGCGGAGTGTCCTCCTCCAGGAGCCGCTTGGTCACCAAGCTGGACTGCAGAGCAGGATGAGCCTCACCATCGATGCCCTCCAACCTTCGAGCTATGCGCTCCTTTCTAGGAGACGAGAACAAACATCTGGTCATCCTAAGATGTTCAGCTCAACATGCAGCACCAAAGCTTTTAAAGGAGTCGTGTGGTCCTACCTGTTCATCTCCCAGTCACTTGTACTCGTGGTAATACCTTCAAAACGTTTTCTCAATTCAGAGACTTGAAAAAGAAAAACACGCAGCATAAACAGGAGGTAGAGTGGGTTGGTAAGTAATCAGAAGGTTGTCGGATCGATCCTGGCTCCCTGCAGAGAATGCTGCTGTTGTGTCTTTGGGCAAGACACTTAACCCACCTTGCTTGCTGGTGGACCGACGGCAACTGTGCTTAGCAGCTAGCCTAATGAACTAGACCAAACTCTTGCTTTGCAGAGTTTGGTCTAGGCACGCTTCATTGGAACCCTCGCAGCCGGCTCCGCTGCTGTGGCTGTCCAATCACAGCTCGCTATAGTTTTGGTTGGGCCAATCACAGCGCTCTATTATGTGGGCCAATCACAGAGCGGGAGTAGCCGATGACGTCAGAGCTGCGGCAGCGAACCCAAGCAATATGGCGGCGGTGCAAGAACCACGTTTGTTTGAAACGGCTTTGTCATCAACATTGGATTATTTAGACTCCAACGTGCGTAAGTCTGTCTGATATACTTAGCGGCTTCTTATTTTTATCAAACAAAGTAGTGCAATGTCCCAGTAAACCTGATATTCACATGTTTTTCATACAAAAATGAATCATTGATGTTAGACGTCATTGCTGCCTCCCTCTTTTCCGTCGCTGTGAACGTTGTTCGTCACTCTGATTGGTCCTAGCGCTATCCAATTGCGTGCTGACATTTTGAAAGACAACCGTAGATCCCGCCTCACGACTGAGAGCCGTCAATGGTTGGTGGCCAGACTATAAATACATATATATATAGGATGGCTTGCCAGGCTACTTAGCAGCCTCTCTGTCAGTATGCCCCAGTTCAGCTGTGGCTACACTGTAGCTCATCACCACCAGTGTGTGAATGTGTGTGAATGGATGAATGATACCCTGTAGTGTAAAGCACTTTGGAGTCCTCTGACTCTGGAAGGTGCCATACAAGTGTGGGTCATTTATCATTTAACACATCAGAACCAGTCTGATTACAGCTGAACATGAAACATTTATTTAATAAAGAGCTCTCATGTCATAAATCTGGCCTCACAGCTACCAGGACTTCCTCAAGAACTAATGATAACATTAAGAATGTTGAGTGCAGAGCCCTGAACTCACTGACCTTTGGAGGGGTTGGCTGTGACACCAACATCTATGTCCTTGATGCTTCTGGCTGAGCTGTCTTTCTCTTCTGAGTAGAATTCCTTCTGGAAGCTGACAGAAAAACAACAAGACTGATGTGTCAAATTAAAAATTCTCTCAAAGGCATCAGAACACTCAACGCTGATTTAAAATGTACAAACGTAGAGACTTTTGGGTGTCACACCTCCAGTCTCAAGGGGGACGTAAGGATTAGCTGTTTGAAATGATTCAGAAAGACATTCAGCTAACAGAAGGATGCCCAGATGCTTCTCTTACCTCAGCGCTCTTTTCTGTAGCAACCTGGGATTGCTGAGTTTAACAGACGCTTCACTTCCAGGTCCTGCAGGCAAAAAGAAAACCAAACAAATGAGACTTTCAGCCATTAGTTCCAGTCTGAGGAGCAGGATCTTTACTGGGAGCCCTCAACAGGCAGAAGAACACAAAGTAGCCTAGCATCGCTCTGACACAAATACACATAAAGTGCACATCTTCATCTTTGTTCTCCACCCCTTCATCTCCTCACGCTTACACTACTGCAACTCACTTTTCACTTGTCTGAGCAGAACCTCCCTGAACCGTTTACAGGTGGTCCAGAATGCCTCTGCTCGAATTCTGACCAAGTCCTCCAAACACACCCACGTCACCCCGCTCCTCCTCCAGCTTCACTGGCTGCTGGTTAACTTCAGGGTTCATTTCAAGATCCTGGTTCTGGTTTTTAGGGCCTTACACGAGTCAGATAAGTGTCTATTTCAGCTCCTTTCTTTTGTGCTTTAATCCTCTAAAACATGCTTCTTTATGTCACTGATTGCTGGATTCTGTAGATTTTTTTGGACATTTATGATTCCTGTTTTTTGGGATTTTTTTATTTCTTGTACTTTTAGTCGGACTACAAATCTTTCGGATCTGACAGAGGCGGCTCAGCTTTCTGCAACCTTGAAGCTATTTTAAATGTCTGTCCTCCTTGCAGGTCCTTCAGTTTTGGTTTCATTGAGAACATCAACCTGTTTTGGGAGCGTTTTTCCTTTTTCAGGTGAGTTGGTATTCACCCTAACCGACATGACTCAAGCATGCTAACCGCTAACATCAGGTACGCTGCGCAGTCCCATAGATATACATCTATGATGGATTCCTTTTCACAGACATGACGGTCTGTATCCCAGCCATCTACACCTTCTTTGGCCATCACTCGCACCACCACTCCAAACAACATCGCCCCCTATAGTCCTCCCCCAATGCAACCATCATCTGTGTTTTCGAGCGGGTCCTCAAAATATACAAGCAGCAAATAAGATAGCAGATAATTACATAATCAAACTCACAATATTAAAAACATAAGACAAACAAACAAACAAAAATATTTAAATTAAATAAAAATAAATAAATAAACAAAAATAATGAAAATAATAATAATAATAAAATAAAATAAATTCCTGCTAAACTGTGGCTCACCCATAAATATAACTAAGGGCTTCTGAATAATTGTAACAATGTAAACAAACCCAAAATCACGAACAGCCGTGTCTATATACAAACAAAGCTAAAACAATGACAAACAACCTTATATTAAGTATAAATTAAACACTGGAAGCAAAGCAGTCACAGATCTGCAGTAAGAAATCATAAATAGTGCTGCGAAATAAGCGAAATGAAGAAATAGACCTCAAATCAGAGGGCAACCCATTCCAGTCACAAGGAGCTTTAACACAAAAGGCATATCTCCCCACTTCTTTTCTAAATCTAGGGATGACAAATGAAAGCTGATCGATAGGTCGGGTATGATGCTCAGAAATAACAGGTACTAACAACATTTTCAAATAAGATGGAAAATCCAAGTGAATACATTTGAAAATAAAAAGCATCCAATGAAAATGATGTCTTGCTTTCAAGGGGTACCATGCAAGACGCTCATACATGTGACAGTGGTGGGTTCGGAAAAGACAACTTAAAACAAAACGACAAACACTATTATAAATGACATCCAGCGAATGAAGACAAGTAAGCGAGGAGTTCTAATAAATTATATCTGCGTAGTCTAAGATAGGAAGTAGAAGCTGAGTTGCAATGCGCTTGCATATAGTAAGGTCAAAGCAATTAATAGATCGGTATAACGTTCGTAAACAACATGTAATCTTATGAGAAACTGCCTTGATATGATTTCTGAAAGATAAGTCCGGCTCTATCCATACACCTAGATATTTAAATTTGTCCGTAGAAGCAACGTGAGAGAGGTCCCTAAAATGCAATTTCAGATCCCCACTTGGATGTCTTCTAAACAGCATGGAGTAGGTTTTGGATTTGTTGAGAATAAGTTTATTTTGAGTTAACCAATGCTGCACATTATTAAAATTAGATTGAAGTGATTCCTGCAATCCCACTTTACTTGGCTTAGTGCAATATAAGACTGCATCATCAGCATACAAATGAACAGAACATGAAGTACAGGACAAAGGCAAATCATTAATGAAAATAGAAAATAATAAAGGCCCCAAAGGAGAGCCCTGGGGAACACCTCTGATGACCCCAATGCGTTTCAGTCATACCTATTAAATGAGACATATTGAGAACGATGGTGAAGAATTGAACTGAACCATAGTAATGATGACCTCGAAAGGCCAATAGCATACAGCTTATCTAGAAGCAAATAATGGTCAACTATCAAAAGCTTTAGTTAAATCCAGGAACACGGCACCACCAATCAGATTATCATCAAAACCAGAATAAATGTCATTAGTGAATTTGAGAAGAGCGGTTGTAGTGGAAAAATGTTTTCTATATCCCGATTGGCAATGTGAAAGTAAGTTATTAGTGTCCAAATACTCAGATAACTAGTTAAAAATCAACTTCTCAAATATTTTCACAATTGTATTAGCTATCGCTATAGGCCTATAGTTGTTGAGTTCACAATCATCACTTCCTTTATGCAAAGGAATTATCTTAGTAACTTTCCATGCCTTCGGTACAGTACAAGAGTTAATGGAGAGGTTGAAGAGTATTGACAATGGGAAGGCAAGTACATCTGCAGCAATGCTAACAAATCTACCCTCTATACCAGAGGGTCAAATTCAGAAAAAGAAAATTGAGTAGAACAACATTGAGAAGTGGTATACAGACCAAAATAGGCTGATGAATCATTGTGGGGGAATGAAGAAAAATGCTGACTAAATCCTTCAGCGATTTTACCCGGATCATTAGTAAGCCTACCATTAATTTTAAGATTTGTAGCTCTAGTTTTAGTCGCTGTCTTCCCCTGTAGTTCATTAATTTTATTCCAAAACTGCTTAGGGTTTTTTAAATCATTCCGCAAACTGTTCTTATAAAAAATGGCCTTTGCATTCCTTGTCTGAGTGGTACAATAATTTCTTAATTTTTTATATTTGGACCAATGAGCGGAAGAATTAGTAAGCTTTGCTAAATTCCAGGCTTTATCACGTCTCTTAAAGAGGGTAATTAAGTCTCTGGTAATCCATGGTAAATGACTGCCCTTAACTTTTACACTAACCCAAGGGGCGTGTTTGTCAAGAATCTGCAGAAACTCAGAACAAAAGAAGATCCAAGCATCATCAATATCAGGTATTAGGGCCAGTCTACCCCAATTTAGAGATTGTAGGTCCCGCAAATAATGATGAACCGCTCCTGTAGACACTAATGAAGGCTGAGGTGACATTTCAGCAGTTAGATTAAGGTGTTAAAAAGACGAACGCACAGCGAGGAGATCAGTTTTACTTTCGCTTTCGCTAATGAATACTATAGGGTGCTAAAAACCTAGTTCCTTTAACTGTACCTGTGGTCTTCAATTTCCTGCCTATATTCCTCACAGTGGAAACTGACAGCTGAAATCTCTGCGACAGCTTATTGTATCCTTCCCATAAACCATGATGTTGAGCAATCTATGTTATCAGGTCATTTAGAGTCGTGTTGAGGCTCCCATGAGGATCCCACTCTCCACAGAAGATGCAAAGAGGACAATAACTTGCAAATGGCCATCTTGAATATCCTTTCTCATTGTTGGATTTACCTGTGTTAAGGGTCAATGAGCTTACAAAACAAATTTTGTGTTCCAATAATTAGTGCAAAAGGTTTTCAAATCAATAAAACAAGGGTGTCCTAGTTTATGCACATCCCAATTTAAGTAAATATTGCACACTTTCTGTAAATCCTATAAACTTCATTTCACTTCTCAAACATCACTGTGTTCATCTGCTATATGTTATATTCAACTGAAATTGCTGATCCAAACAACCAGTGATTTACAAAAGAAATCATGACAATGATCAGGCGTGGCCATATGCTTCCACATGACTGTTCATAAAACAACAGCCCTGTGAGAAGAGGTGAGGTCAGTGAGTCTGAATGTGCTGGGTTATCCCATACACAGCTCAGTCCTGATCATCTTTTCACACATCACTTGTTGCTGACAAGATGAGGTTACAATCTTGAGTACAGTGAAGTTGCATCACACAGAAAGGGAGAGCGTTGTTAGACTTTCCCAATCATATTCATGAATCACAGCCTGTACAGTAAGCAGCAGTTCTGCTTGCGTTTGCTTGCTGGGACTGCTGCTTCTGCACTTATTTTCCTGTAGAAGAGACGGTCCACCGTCACGTTTCCTGTGGGGGTTTTGGTGTAGCTTCCTTGTCTTTTACAGCCTCAGCTCTCTTTGCTGCTGCACCATCATCAGACTGTGATGCTTCACATACAATAATTTTGCCATCACAGTCACACACAGCTCATCAGGCTCTAAAATGAACTTGTCCTAGCACGCCAACATGAAGTAGGTGATTTTGATATGGGGCCAATGCAGATGTTTCTTCTGATCTGAATTACATCACTACATATCAGGAATGGCACAAGTAACGGGCCTCTCTCTCTTTACCAGCGGCGGCCCTGCAATCAGAGATCCGCGAATCTGCCGCTTCATCCTTGCTGAGGCAGCGCAGCAAGGCGGGCGCCCGGCCTCTTCTGTCTCTCGGCCGGGAACAGCTGCTACATACACACGGTCGCACGCTCCCGCCTCCCAATGGAGCCAGGACACGCGGCCGCCTGCCTTGCATGCAAGGCTGTAGTTGTGCTGGTCGCCTGTGGAGCTCTTTGAGGGAGATTACAGAAACACTGCAACTCTTTGAGTTGATGTTGCTTCACTTTGGAGTCGCTCAACTGCGTTTCTCTCGCTAAAAGCGCCCGAAAACCAACTCTGGCTTCAGGTTAGAATGTAGCTAAAGTCCCGCTGGCGGAGCATGACCTCACATAAGCAGCCAGGGCGCCCGGCTCGGATCGCAGCGGTCTGAGGCTCTGTATTTTAGAGCTCCACAGGTGACCAGCACACCTACAGCCTCGCATGGAAGCCGGGCGGCTGCGCGGTTCGGCTGCCCCGGAGCTCTGTCTTAGCTTCGGGCGTTAGCTCAGTTTAGCTAGTAGCTACATTGGTTCTGTTAGCACCCACCTTCACAGCCCCACCCTCAGCTCCACCTCTTTTCCCATTTATGGATTGTCTGGGCATGATAAGAGCCACCTTTTTTCCTCAAATGACAGAAATGAGAGAAATGTGTGGTCCTACGTCTTAAAATAAATATATGTCTATGGCCTTACGTTTATATGAGCTGAGCTGACATGATTATCCTCTTATAAAGGAAAGTTCTCGGCTTGTTGACATAAATACGAGCAATCGAACATGAGAATAATAAGCCTGAGACTTTCTGTTGTCATCCATAGACAAAATGATAAAATAACGACACTACACAACTATTTTAAAACATTCCCACATCTAGTTAGGTGGAATCAAGGTGTGGTCCACTGGATCTGCACTTCCTGGTCAGTGTGCACTCCTGATGCAGAGAAAGTTTGTGTCAGGTGATGCCACAGCACCAGATTATGAATCCGTGCGCTCGGAGTCATAAAACTAACTTACTACACAAAAAATCCCCACCTGACCTGAGGGGCTTCGCATTTCCCTAACACAAGAATCCTCACGTCTTTCCTCATGAACCTGACAAATGAAATATTCAAATTAAATTTGGTCCCAGTTTTCCATTTCCTTTTTTTTAAATCCAAGATATGAAAATATGAAAAACAAGATTTTTTTTTGTATCTGTTTAAACTTACAAAAAAGTTTTTCATTTTTTGACTTTTTGTTTTCAATTGAACATTGAAAGAACGATACACGGATTAAACAGCCTGTATTTATATAGCACCTGCTAGAGACTAAGAACCCCCAAGACACTTTACTTTTCAAAATCCAAAAATCACATGAAAGTGAGTCTCACCTGATAAAAGCAGGCATGTTCTCCATCAGCAGCAGTGAGCATTTACATAATTATGCTGTGATTCAGGTCCGTTAATAGAGAAATGCTCAGCAGCATGGTGTTAATCAGAAACCAGAGAAAAAGAGTCAAAAACCAGCTACGAACCAGTCAGAAACCAGTCATTTTCACTGTTGAATGAAAAGTAGTAAAGTACTTTTTCTCTCACATTTTGAGTCTTGGGTGAGAGTGGTGTTGTGTGCATGAGATTTCTATGTTGAATAATAAATATTTGACACGTATCGCTTTGAGGACAATTATGTCAGAGTAATTAAACCAAAATCTCACACCGTCACTAATCAGCTGATTCAGTTCTCTGATGTCTGGACTCTACTGTCAGCACACTTTCTTCAGGGACAGAGGAGACGGGCTGAATCCAGCAGATACAGAAGAGACAGAACTTCACTTATTCAAAGAGTTCTGCTAATTTATCAGATTAAAAGTAATTAAGCCTCAGTTTATTATGTTGACAGCCTTTAGGTGTAATCCTGCCCAGGAGAATGAATGAATAAAGGCCTGTGGAAGATTAAGAGTACATAGATTAATCTGCTCCTCCAACTAAGGGAGTCTAGAAATGTTCCCCAGTCCCTTATCTCATCCTCAGAGGCTAGAACACACACACGTACGTACATACGCACACTTTACACACACACACACACACACACACATGCACAGTAATCTCAGCTTCACATGAGAGTTCTGTGCGGAGCTGCAGAGCCTCCAGTCACTGCTCTTACCTTGGCTGCAAAACTTCACATGAGTCAGGTAATTTGATATCCAAGGGTTCCGATACATTGTGGCAACAGAGACGATAAAAGCTGAGACAGAGAAGAGGGAAGATGGAACAATGGACAGAAAGAGAGGCAGTGCAGCTTCAAAATACTTTCTCAGTGCCTGAAAAAGACCGAGAGGGAGGGAGAAAGAGAGAGGAGTCAGGTAGCGGTGGAGAGAGGAGGGAGGGTAGAGGACAGAGAGAAAGAGAGGGGGAGATATCTCAACTGCAATGCCGGCTCAGGCAGTGGGGGTCCCGGTAGTGTTTGGCTGCAGCTCTGCCTCTTCTCAGATACACTCCTCCAACCAGCGAGAGCTAACCAGCACCCACTAAAGCTGCTCAGCTACGGGTAAGCTCATTAGCCTGCAGGAAAACTAGGGTTTGCCCCTTCCACAGAAGTGTCCTCCTGCAGGCTTCACAAAGAGCCTCACATAAAGAGGAGGAGAAAAGCAGAGCGTGTGTGTGAAAGAGGCAGAGGCAGATAGCACCGTCCCACTGGGGCGCTGCCTTCCCTTGGCTCCTACAGGCCAGTGGGATGCCAAAGACACCGGTGCAAAGAGAGGAAATAAAGCACGTGTGGGATCTGGAGGATGGAAATAGAAACAACCAGAGCAGGAGGGGAGGGAAAAGGACAAAGTTATGGGCCCTCTCAGTGAGATGAGAAATTCCAGTCATCTCTAAGGATGGAGGTGGGAAGGGGGAGCAGATAAGAAATGGTACATCAAAGTAGGCAGTACCATGCATACGGTGGTGAGCAGAACAGCAGGTGACCTCTGCTCCATCTATTAGGGTTAGGGCTAGTGTGTGTGTGTGTGTGTGTCCGTGTCCTAGCATTAATGTATCCTTGATCTGAAGGCACTGCAGGGAGGCCAGCACTGCCTTTTGGGTGCTGGGACACCGGCATTAGTGCAAAGATGGAAATGATGATGGATATGACTACAAAATACCAGTTTATCAATCCGGTTACTGCTGAAAGCTGGACAAAGTCCTCGGCCTTTATCTGATCACATGGACCTCAGAGCAGAGTAGTAGAAACACATCCTTACATTTGTCCTCTCAAGCATGCTGAAACACATCTTGACTGATCAGCTGACGAGACAAGGTGAGTAAACCTTGAGGTGGTCATTTTGAATCCCTCAGATGGATGAGCTCATCTGGCCTCAGTGAGACTGATGTAGACTCATGTGGGAAAAGTCCCACAAACACACCAGTGTGCATAGCGCTCCCTAGTGGAGAGGCTGCAGATTGCTGCCAAATAAACACCCTTTAGTGTGAAGGAACTCAGTCACTCATTACTGGTTAAATTCAAATCTATGGTTAGGTCATGTTTCCCCCCAGAAAACGATGAATGTAGCAGATGTCATGGGTTTTAGCAAAGTTTAACAGGTAGGTAAATAATGATTAAATAAGTATTTTTAAATTAGTTTCGGTGTGATCCTTTAATTTTCCTTAGTATTTGTATTTCTCATTTCAGTAATGATAATGTTTGGAAGTAAAAATTAGAGAGGTTAGAGAGAGCTGGTGTAAAAATATTAGGCTTCATTGTTTTTACTTCAATAGCTGGTGGGCCGTCTCGACTCAAAATGCCCGGGCTGATTTTTTGTCCCAGTCCGGCCCTGGACGTGGCTGGGAAGAGCTCCCAGAAAAGGAAAGACAAAAGGAGGACACAGCGACTGACACTGGTGACAGTAAGAGACCCAACAGCTCAGTCGTGTGGACGTATTTTAGCTATTTCAAGTCAGACAAAAAAAAATGCAGCTGCACCGCAGATGATGTTGAGTGCTGGTTCTGACAACGTCGGGGAAAACCATGGATCTGTTTGAGCTCCTGAACCAGAAAAACCCGCTGGAGCAGCAGGATGTAGAGCTTTCCCAGATGAAAGCCAGTGCTAAGAGACATTACTTTTATTTTGATGTCTTTTCTATGAAAGCTACTGGCATTTCCACTGATATAAAACATTGTTTTTGTTTGTTTAATTTTGGGAACATCTTGTGAAATGACCCTGTAACTGTCAATTAATATGAGTCACTTTGACGTGACGTGGTCACAGTAACACCTGGCTATCTGACGTGTTCCTCTTGGAGATGACATCAGACCCATAGACAGCTTCTGCCCCAGTATTAGTCATGATGAGAGGGCCACAGGGAGGGCAGGATCCTACAAGCTGTGGCAGTAACGTACCTCGTTTGTTGGCCTCCAACCTTTCAATACAAACCTCTTGGATTGTAAACTTGTCTTTTTTTTAAAAATAAGTTTGATGGAGACCAAAAACAGGAATTAACCGCAGCGATCAATCAAATGGATAGCAGCCCTCAAAGTATTTTCATATTTGCGGCAAACGCAAATGTTTTACTGGGTAAGATTAACGTTCATATATTTCATGAGGAAGACAGGGACTGACTATGATGGACCTGTAATGATAAATGTGATGTTTATATTACTTATTCAGCACTGATAATCCTATATTTCACCATGGAGGATGTGTGTTACCGTCCACTATAGTGAATTACTAGATACTAATATTGTTCCAATGTAGGATTATGTGTGTATTGTTATTTATTTAGCATGATGAGCGTCGCCCTTATGAGATATCTCGTCTCATCCCGGTGTGCGAGAGTAGCATCTAAAGTCGGTGACCCCGTCAGCGACAAAAACTGGTAGGGATCCGGACTTTTTTTCGTTTTTTTAATCATCTCCAGTGTAAAGTGCAATGCTGTTTATCACATAATGTTATAAATCCAGCGGGGTGAATTCTGGCAAAGTCGGCAACTTGTTTGCATCAGTGAACAACTGCAGGGAGAACGCAAGCTAACGCTTGTAAGCTAGCTAACACTTTTGTAAACACCGCTCTCTATGAGCCCACCTAGGTGTGCTAAACCTTCCCACAAGTGACCTGGACATGAAGTAGTAGAAACCAGGCTAAACTGGTAAAAAAAAAAAAAAACCTCAGTCACCACTTTTGCCCTCCACTCAATACTCCCGTAATTCACGTATGCCCCACCTACTTGTGCTACTTCTTCCGATAACTGAACTGGGCTTGAACTAGTTGAAGCCATGCTAAACATCTCAAAAAAAAAAAAAAGACGACAACACCAAAAAAACAATCTCAGGTGCTACTCTTTCCTTTGTTCAATAATCACTTTGCTCATTGTTTACTATGTTTTTGCCATCCGATATGGTGGACCCAGCTCTGACATCCAGGAGGGGCTCAGAGGAGAGCCACTGCTTCTCCAGTGTCGACGTGTATGTGTGTGTGTGTGTGTCGGGGGGTCTATGCTCATTTCCCTTATTGTGATGTCACAAAAACGAACTTTTTGAAATGGCTTGTTTTGGCCAGATAATTTCCTTAAACCGAACAACTACTTTTTTCTAATCTTTGTTTCTCTCTGATGACAAGATGGGGCTTGGAGTAGGGCTGTAAGGAAAATATTGAATTGTGACTTTTTTGCCAGAAGTTGTGTTTTCAGGTCAACATAATGTTATTACGGTAAATCCCTTTTCGCTGTTGCGAGAAGCGGGCAAATCAAATCAGCCTCTCCATTTCACACTCATTAATGATGCCAAGTGGGGGACAGAAAATGAGACAGAATCAGACAACCACAACCATTAAAGGCCAAGTCCACTGAGAAAATGTTTTTTTACTTACTTTTGAAATATGATTGCTCACTCTGAGTTTAACATGCGTCTATGGCTATAGTATTAGCTTTGGGTCAAAGCTGAGCAAACTGATAGAGACAGTCAACATGAAAAGGAGGAATGACAACATCCTTGCTGTGCTCCACTTCCTCCTTCAGAGCAGGAAATCAGATCAGACCTCAGCCAATTAAGTAACTCAGAATCAGGGCTGGTGTATATTTAGGGCTGTGGGTAAAAATACACCAACGCTCAGATTAGCTTTGTGATTAAATGACGTATTCAGAAGTGCACACTTGAGTCTCAGTCTGCAATCATGCTTTCATTCAATCATATAACACATGGAAACATTAAAGAAAACACTGTTATTGGCACTAATGACTGAAAACTTGTTAGTTTTTACTAATTTACATTCCTATCTGGCTTTGTGAAAACACCTGAATATGTGATATATGAAATAACTATTAGTGGTGTTAAAGGTTGAATATGGAACATAGACACTATAGCGACATCTAGTGTTTAGAGGTGGTACTGCAACAACTGAACAAAATTTCCAGCCGTGAGGGTGTTGGTTCACTGCTGATACGTGAAGTGAGCAGCCAGCACCATGTCCAGTGATGAATCATACAGGGTAAGGACTAAAGTCTAATACGTTTTTTCCAACAGTATTTACTGTTAGAACATCTTCTGGGCTCAGAATCAGCTGCTTGACTTGTCGAGTCCGCCTTTTTACACAGTCCCAGCCTTGCCGTGCTGAGCGGACTTTTTATCGCAACGGTGCCCTCTAGTGGCCGATAGATGTAAACATAAACCCAGTGTCGTGCCCGTCAAAATAAAATTTCGATTATTATATATTTTTTTAAATATAGCTTTTAAAGGAAAGCCTACATTCATTCTGCACACTTCTAAACGTCCGGTGGAGGTATTATTTATTTAAATACAGCTTTTTATTAAATTGTTCCATATTCAACCGTTAAGGACTTTAAGTAGCAGTCGTGTTGTGAAGGCAAATAAAAGTTGTGTCGATGAGTATGGACGTGTCTGAATGGAAAAAGTTATGTAGAAACATTCAGGGAGTGCAGTCCTGTGAGGCAGCGCTCTATTTCTGACTGTGTGCCCTGACAAAGCAGCAGCAGGTGCAGCAGCACCACCACCTGTCGTCTCCTCAGTCAGCTGCTATAACTCAGATCTAACCACACACACACACACACACACACACACACACACACACACACACACACACACACACACACACACACACACACACACACACACGTTCTGTATTTCAGAATATTAGTAGGAATTCATCCAGACCAAAACACAGAAGTGATATTTAGATGAATGAGCAGATTTCATCTAGAAGGTGATCAGATCAAAGCTGCGTACCTGACTCAGATTCCCTCTGAAGACTGGACTGTCTCTGCTGGACACCACACACACAAGACTTCCCAGAGTTTTGGCTTTTGACTCTTCTAATGGAGCTGGTGGAACAGGACGACTGGGACACAAAGACAGACTGACGAGGTGGACCCCACCCACTTTCTATCTATGAGTCTGTTTTAGGGGTGTGTGTGTAATGTCCTGATGACTGGTGGGTCAGCTGATAAAATTAGAGAGGTGCTTTCCCACTCCATCATGCCACATCAATCAATAGATGAAAGAAACAAGCTGCAATTTTAAATGATAAAAATAATATCTATCTATCTATCTATATATATATATATATATATATATATATACACACACACACACATACATAATTTTTATACTATTTATTTATTCTTTTTTTTTTAAACTGTAGAAAGTATACTTTAAGTGCAGCCCTGGCAATTTTATGCTATTCCTAAATTAAAACTTTCAATAAAGAACAGACAAAAACTGACTTAAATTCAATATTTTTTTCAAACATCTTTATTTTACTAAGACTGAACAATTTCAGGAAAAGATTGAATTGATTTGTTTTTCTAGCAGAAATTGAGATTTCAGTTCAATTCATGATTTTCTTCAAATCAAGGTTCAGCTGCAGCAGATTACTCACAATATACAGTGATATTCACAAACATGACTTCATATTCATTTTCTTTTTCCTTTTCCTCACAGTTTTAATCACAATTTTTTTCATTTTTTATTATATTTTTCAATTATTTTTTAATTTTTTACTTTTTCCTTTTTAATTTTTGTTCTTGTGAAGTGCCTCGTGATTTTTATCTTGAGGCGCTATATAAAAGATTGTTTCTTCTTCTTCTTCTTAGTGTGTTAATGCGAGGCTTTCCTCCAGCAGCTAGAGGTTGTATAGCCTCGTCTTCCTCCAGCGACAAACATTACAACACTTCTATTTTCCTGCAGAGCTCACAAGAGAACAGAACAGACGCAACAATGGAGAGGCTGAGAGGAAGGAAGAGAGAACACCAACAAATACCTAAAGATCAGGAGGGGAGGGGCTGAGCTCACCCTACCCTGACCCAGAGGACCAACAGACAGACACAGACAATTCTCCACTAAAAGAGCTGATTTTAAAGTCACTGGCTGCAAATGGTAAACAGCCTGTATTTGATAAAGCACCTTCTAGGGTTCTACAACCCCCCAAGGTGCTTTACAACACAACCAATCACCCATGCACACACACACATTCACCAAACCAGACTGTTCAGTCTGAAGCCAACAGCACCATCTAGTGGCATCACCCTGTTAGCTTCTCTGCTCTGAACATTCTTCACCATGGCATGCCACTGGTAAGACCAGCAGCTGTGGGCACCGCCAGGCTCTGAGTTCAGGTTCTATGGAGCTAACTGGGCCTTCATAAACCAACACAACTGCTTGAGAAAATGTGACTTTAATTTGATTTTTTTTACTGCCCCACCCCCTGTTTGTTTACAAGCCTGGACCAGACCTGTCAATACAACAAAAGAGCTGAGGGCAGAAGAATTTGACTCCTGTTTTTCCATAAACAGTTGCAGACTGATCAAGGCAGCGTTCTGGGATGAAGAGAATCTACAAATGTGTGCCAATACAACATCTTCTCTGAGTTTCAGCCATGCAGGCAGATTCCTGCTCAGCAGCTTTTGCTTTAGGAGAGGTCATGCAGGTCACGTGAGTCTACCTGACCATCCAGGTAAGACCCCCCTGCAGACTGGCCGGGCTCTGAGCTGTTTTAGTCGTTTATACAACATTATAGAGTACCATAGGTGTTTGTAGCCCAGCTTTGGGGGTGCTGAAGCAGGCCTAAAGTGAATCCCAGCATCCCTAAAAGCAATCAGAGGAGCAGAAAATAAAAGATAAACAATAAATGATTTACAGGCAGATTTTAAAACCCGTCATTAATGAATGTTTTTCTGTGATAAAGAGTCTTTAGTTAATGAAACTAGGGATAGTTTCTCTGTAAATTGTTTTCATACACCACGTTAGTCCCTTTTAGGTGTGACAATGAGATTATGTCATTATGGAATTCAGACACAAATAAGGGAATTTGGTAGCCTGGCAAGCCATCCTATATATGTGAAACTCTGCAAAGCAAGACTTTGGTCTAGTTCACTAGGCTAGGAATTTGGGGAAACACTTGAAATAATATCCAGGGCATTAAAGTCTGCTTCGTGACTGCTGCACATTTTAGACGTTTCATCACAAACACTTAGCAGCAGAATTTAACTAGAAAACTCAGGCTGGACACATCCGGTGTCATCGTGAGAGCTCGTTCCTTTAGAATGAAGGCAGTAAAATCTGCTGCCATCTAGCAGTCGGAGTTTGAACTGCATCACACAAAAGAAACAGTAAATGTTTACATGTAAATTCTCAATAAAATAACCGATCCACTGCTTTTAAATATTGATTCAGTATCATAACACGAAATATTGCGATATTACAGAGTATCAATATTTCATGCACCCACCAGATTCAGATAGGGTTAGGGTCACATCAACAATATTATTATAATTAGGTCAATAGCATTTGCTCTTAGCCCAGAACTCTTCTTATATGGTATAGTAACTACTTACAACAACAAGAACAATAGTTGTGTCCATTTTAAGTTTGAATCTTTGAAGATTCATGAAGCACAAACTCAAAAATGTAATTCCTCCTCTCTTTTCCTGTGAATTCAGACGGGGAGAAGAATGTTTTTTTTATCATTTACCAGTGAAAAAAACCAAAGAAATGTTCGGCCAATGCCAAAAAAAAATAATTCTGCAGCCTCAGACCTTTAAAGAACATTCAGTGATAAAACCTCTGAGACATGAAACATTTAGACTTCACCATAGCTGAGCTGTAGCTCAGTTTAGTGTTCAGATTCTACCTCTATCCTATCAAAACTACATGATGAGCATCAGATGAACCTGACAAATCAAAGCTGTCACTGATTAGCTCAACTTTCCAGTCTTTGACACAAACAAGCCCAGACTTCCCATGAGCCTCTGCAGCACAAGACTTCAAGCTGTCGTTCAGCGACCACAAATAGAAATGAATGAGCAGATAAAAGATTTAGAGAGCAAAGGACAGGAAGCTAGTGGTGAAACCAAAGGTGAGAGTCTCTAGGGGAAGGTCAACAGTATGAGTGGGATCTAGAAACCAAGAGCTTTTATAAGAATATGAACTTTTCCAACACTTCCCACTTCTGGCATGTTATCTTGACAGCTCCCATCAAAGACAGCTCAAGCCTCTCAGCTCCTCGTTTCTACATCTCACCTCCATCATTCTACTCATCCATGACCTTTATGAGTATTACACAAAACAGAAGCGCTGTTTCAGGCTGGTACTGGGGAACAAACAAGCTGTCAGAGCACAAGAGAGAGCAAAGTGGGAAAAAGGGAGGCTGAAGATGTATCCACCAAAGCAGAATAAACATGTAGAGCTGCTCATACCTCTCATTGCTTCTGCACTTCCAGATATTTGTAGATATTGTTTCCTGTGAGAAGTATTCAGTCACGAGAGCAATGGAAAGGAAGAAAAGTGTAGTCGAAAGGAAGAGTGGAAGAAGAGGACTGAGAAAGACTGAGCCTGCCAGAGGGGTAAGGCCTGGAAAAACAAGACGTCACATGATCAGACTGCAGGCGACGGGCGGTTCACCAGCAACCACAACCCACTACAGGCTGGGTTTAGAAGTGTCACAACGCTTGTCCCCTTCAGGCAGCAACTAGGAGAACTAACGTTGGAATCTGAGCGTTGGTCACTGGGATTCAAGCCAAGCGAGGAACACCTGGAGTGTGTCTGACAGTACTAACATGCTTGAACCCCCAAAATAAATAAGTTAGTTATCGAGGAGCTCCAGATGGGTGGAGCACCAGCCTCCCCATGAGAGGTGACTAAGCTACCCTACTGGCAGTGTATCCTGAAAATTGTGGCTACATTGTAGCTCATCACCACCAGCATGTGAATGTGTGAATGACCATCATCTTGGGGGGTTGTAGGACTCTAGAAGGTGCTACACAAATACAAGCCAAGCCATTAAAATCATTTCAAGCAGCAGATTAGCACAAGCAGCGACCAGTAACAGTGGATGATGCAATGAACCAAGAGGGCGGCACTGCAGTAGTGAATATTTATATTTTAAATAAGATGCACTGAAATACCAAATTAATGACTACACATGATACAGTACTACTAGACACTCATTTATATAGTTTATCAGCAAGAAAATGAATTTGGGGGTGACTTGCTCTTTAATGGGACAGAGCCTTGAAACGGCTCATTCTGGAAGGCACTGAAACTGCTGCTGAGATCGCTTCACGTGAGAGGGATTTGGGGCAAAGAACTTCATGAACGTGTTTTGTATCCACCATAGAACTGTTATAACCTTTTTAAAAAAGGTAGCTAACTGATTCCTTTCATTGGTTTGATGATGTTTCACTCGTATAAAACATTTTAAGAAGAGCAGAAATAAGTTAAAGTGATTTACTTACAGGATGGCAACAGGCACAAATGAGTTCAGCTTCCTGTCTTCAGATTTCTGTCTCTGAACCTTGTCCTAAAATAAATCACAGGTACAGTCATCAGTGTGCAGCTTACTGCAAGGAGACAGCTCCTGGATTCTCAGAAGAGCTTAATCAGAGGAAAACAAGCGCGTTCATTTTATCAACAACAACGAAGTCGCTTAAAAAGCATCACGCTCCCCCCCTTTAGGTTTCAGATTAACTGGTCTTTTATACACTGAACTTTAACACCCCCAACCCCCCAAAAAAGTTACTCCAAGTAACTTGATGAAGAGCAACAGAATAACCGACCGTGAAAACAAGCAAGAATGCACCCAAATCAAAAACATACACTCTTGATTAAAGACAGTGGTGCACTGATCCTTTCAGAGGCAGGACAGCTTTATTTATAAATCATGTTCGACACACAAAGGCAGTTCAATGTGCTTTACAGGAGCAAGAAAACAACAAAAACCTAAAACAGCTAAGTTTGAAACTGAATTTAAAATACACACATCAATTTAGATAAAAATACAGACAAAAAGACAAAGTTAGTCGAACAGTTACAGCGCAGAATGTGCAGTAGAGATGAGGTCATGAGGAAGCTGATTCCATCTGTGTGCAGCATAGTAGCTAAAAGCAGCTTCATCCTGTTTGGTTCTGACCCGGGGTTCTACCAGCTGACTGCTTCCTAAGGATCTCAGAGCCCTGCGGTAGATACTGGAATGAGATCCAACATGTATTTTGGCCCCATCCCATTGAGTGATTTAAATAGTAGAAGTACTCTGAAATCTATTCTGTAGTTTACTGGTAACCAGTGTAGAGATTTAAGAGCAGGAGTGATGCGGGAGTTTAATCTTAAGCGTGATCAGTGCTTATTTTCTTTCGCTTCCATTCTGCTTCACCAGCAACTCTTCTAATTTTACTACTGCCAGTTGTTTTGGTACATCTGCTGATGTCTTTTCCTACTGAGTTACAACCAATCAGCATGAGTTAACCAAAGGTTCCACTCAGATACTCCACCTAGCCATTCCGAGTACCTACCCCTGATCAGGTACTCAGAAAGTTCCTGAAAACCTTCGTTCGGCTGGTCCGGTCAAGTGGAGATATGCGCATGTTGGGAAGTTCCTATAAATTTCCCCCGAAGTTCCGATAATGGAAACTCCCTTATTATCAGCAGATTTTGGATACCAATGTCCAGGAATCAGTGACCCTAACCACTGCTCAAAACATTCATGCAGAGAAACAAGTACAACGTTCTGATTACTGACATTTTGTGCTCCAGTGGGTGATGCGAGTCAAAATGCAGATACTGGTCTGTGTGAGCCAGTTTCCTGTAGACTTCAATGTTGAGACCTCCATCCTGTTCAATGTGCACCGCACAGTCCAAGAAGTTGGTCCATCCAAAAGACAAGACACCCAGACAGAAGCTCAGTGGCGTTGTCTATGCAGTCCAATGCAGTGAGGACTGTCCAGACGTTTACATAGGGGAAACTAAACAACTACACAAGCACATGGCTCAACACAGGAGAGCCACCTCTTCAGGTCAAGACTCTGCAGTCCACCTACACCTGAAATACAAGGCTCACACCTTTGAAGATGACAAAGAACACATTCTGAACAGAGAAGATAGATGATTTGAGAGAGGAGTAAAGGAAGCTATCCATGTCAAATGGGATCAAAACCTACATTAAATAGAGGAGAAGGCCTCAGGTTTCACCTTTCCAGCACCTATAATGCAGCTCTGAACCTAAATTCCAAACAGTTTCAGTCTAGGGTCACACCCTCCTGCATCTAATCAATACAATGATTCCCACACAATAGAGACTCCAATGACTCTTCATGAGGTAGGGAGGTGGGGTATTCATAGGTAGTTTCAGCTTGTTGAGCAGCAATAGACAGCTACAGTTTATAGGCTCCCATATTCCAGTCAGAATTGATAAAGCTTCTTGGATTAGAAACGAAACGTCTTCAAGAAACCAAAGAAGTCCACTTGCCTTCATTCAAACCCCTTTGGACCACACTGTTAAAATTATTTTTAGTTTTTTTTATTAGTCTTTTTAATGGTCCCATTGAATAATAAAATATCTGCTCTAATTAATCTAGTTTTGACATTTACGTAACTTTTATTTTGTTTTTGCAAAACAACTTTGCTTTTAACTGCAAATCTAGTCAGATCCTGAAGACATGAATATTTCTTTTAATTCTGAGGGATTGCTTTACTGGACATGAGTAAAAGAGGTGGGGTTGTTTTTAATGAGTGTAGATCTATAAATCACTGCTGTTTTTAATGTTTTCTACTTGATGTTATGACAACCAAGCAAACACAAGTAAGTAAGCTGCAAAAAACACTGATAAGTAGAAGAAACCATCTAAGCCATAGGTGTACCTTGATTTCATCAGCTGGACACTTAACCATGTCTCCCAGTGGAATCAAGCATTGGATCCAGTTCTAGCCCCTTTGGTTTACACGAGGGCCCCCAGAACAATGATGTAACACGTATCAGGCTTATGTAACTAACCTCTGCTTGTAGCTCTGACTCTACAACACACAGGGTGGAGACCATGGGAACACAAATGAAAAGCTCCAACTCAGAATGTCCTCAAAGGCCACTGTAGCTCAGAGAGCAATGCTAATGAGTTAAGCACATGATCAGGACAGTTTGTTGGACTAGAGCAGATGTTCTAGTCATGATTCAAAACATGACCATCTGAACAACACATACATGTGGGACCAGCTTGGTTTGCAGCTGAAGAAAGTTGTAAAGCTCTTCATAACCTGGCTCCATCTTATATATCTGATCTCACTCACATCACCGCTCCTGTCCACTTCGCTCCTCTTCTGCTCCTCAGCTATCAGCTCCCCCCGCTCGCCTCGTCCCCATGGGGAGTAGAGCATTCAGCCGCTCTGCTCCCCACCTCTGGAATTCTCTTCCCCCTGACCTTTGCACTACTCACTCTCTCCCAACTTTTAAATTAAAACTCAAAACCCACCTGTATACTGTACTGTGTGTTTTTCTTGTTCTATTTTATCTTCATTGTTGTAAAGTGTGCTTGGGTGAAAGGCGGTTAGCGCTGTTGCCTTGCAGCAAGGAGGTCGTGGTTTCACATCCCGGCCTGGGGTCTCTCTGCATGGAGTTTGCATATTCTCTCTGTGCAGGCGTGGGTTCGCTCCAGGTACTCCGGCTTCCTCCCACAGTCCAAAAATATGACTGTCAGGTTGATTTGCCTCTCTAAATTGTCCTTAGGTGTGTGTGGTTGTTTGTCCTGTGTGTCTCTGTGTTGCCCTGCGATGGACTGGCAACCTGTTCAGGGTGTACCCTGCCTACATGCCCACTGACTGCTGGAGATAGGCACCAGCCCCCCGCGACCCTGCATGGATAAGCAGGTATAGATAATGGATGGATGGATTATTATTATTATTAGAATGAATATAGAAGAACAGAATCGGTGACAAAGGGTCACCTTTCTTCAGCTGCAAACCAAGGGTCACCTTTGTCACCGATTCTGTTCATAACTTTTATGGACAGAATTTCTAGGTGCAGCCAAGGTGGTGAGGGGATCCGTTTTGGTGGCCTAAGGATCAGGTCTCTGCTTTTTGCAGATGATGTGGTCCTGTTGGCTTCGTCAGAACGTGATCTCCGGCTTTCGCTGGAGCAGTTCGCAGCCGGGTGTGAAGCAGCTGGGATGAGAATCAGCTCCTCTAAATCCGAGACCATGGTCTTGAGTCGGAAAAGGGTAGAATGCCTTCTCCAGGTCAGGGACGAGGTCCTGCCCCAAGTGGAGGAGTTTAAGTATCTCGGGGTCTTGTTCACGAGTGAGGGAAGGGTGGAGCGTGAGATCGATAGGCGGATTGGTGCTGCGTCTGCAGTGATGGGGGCGTTGTACCGGTCTGTCGTGGTGCAGAGACAGCTGAGCCGAAAGGCGAAGCTCTCGATTTACCGGTCGATCTACGTTCCTACCCTCACCTATGGTCACGAGCTTTGGGTAGTGACCGAAAGAATGAGATCGCGGATACAAGCGGCCGAAATGAGTTTTCTTCGCAGGGTGTCTGGGCTCTCCCTTAGAGATAGGGTGAGAAGCTCGGCCATCCGGGAGGGGCTCGGAGTAGACCCGCTGCTCCTCCACATCGAGAGGAGCCAGTTGAGGTGGCTCGGGCATCTGATTAGGATGCCTCCTGGACGCCTCCCTGGTGAGGTTTTCCGGGCACGTCCAACCGGGAGGAGACCCAAAGGAAGACCCAGAACACACTGGAGAGATTATGTCTCTCGGCTGGCCTGGGAACGCCTTGGGATTCCCCCAGAGGAGCTGGCCCAAGTGGCTGGGGAGAGGGAGGTCTGGGCTTCCCTCCTTAGGCTGCTGCCCCCGCGACCCGACTCCAGATAAGCGGCAGAAAATGGATGGATGGATGAATATAGAAGAAATAAATTATTTAGGTTTCCTTGAAATGCAATAATTCAGTATTTCTGCAAGTGCAACATTCACACATTAGCTCAAAACACATTTACATTGTCAACTTGATTGATTCATATAAGGAGGGCATGAACAGTATATATATATATATATATATATATATATATATACACACACATACATATATATACATATATATATATATATATATATATATATATATATATATATATACACACACATACATATATATACATATATATATATATCTCAGGGCTGCACAATATATCGAAAATTTATCGTTATAGCAATATCAGCATGCGCAATAGGCATATCGCAAAGAACAGAAAAATATCGCAATTAATGGTCATCTCAGATTTTTGCTACACATGATGCATTTTGTTAATCAAATGGAAGCAAGAAGTTTTTGACAAATCAAATAGAGCCCTTCACCCATTTGGCCAATCGGTTGGGTTCTTATAGGTTAGATGCCTTGGTGCCTAGGTGGACGGCACTTCATTTGGATGGCTAGCAAACACCTGAGTTAGCTTAGAGAGCGTCGCAATGACTGAGGGTAAGACGTGTGCGGAAAATGTTAGTGAGAAAGAACTCATAATTCAAACAGCATGACTATTATTTCAAAGTACTTGTGTTCAACAAACACAAGTACTTTGCAAGACATGCCAAACACCCGTGGCAACCATGAGGGGAAACACGACAAATCTCCGTTGTCACCTCCAACTCAACCATAAAGATCTACATACAGGGCTCAAGAAATGTAATGTGAACTTGCATGATTTCATTTTGTTACTCTATTAATACTAATGTTAGAGGATGGAGTGGTGTGTCTAAAGTATTTATACAAAAACTGCAGATTTAAGTATTTGTTCATTTATCGCAAGTAATATTGATATTGCAATATTAAGCACTGTTATCGCATATCGCAGGTTTTCCTAATATCGTGCATATATATATATATATAGTAGTTCCTTTCAGTCTGAAACGTGTTATTGGAGGAGGTATTTAGACAAATGCGAGAGAACCACTTTATTCATTTTTTTGTTTTTTTTAATCCCCACAAAAGCTATTATGTTAGAACGTTAAGAGTCATGAAAAAATGTTTTAAATTTAATCGTTTTCCAAATTTGTTGTAACAGCTTTAAACTGAATATCTCATGTAAATTGGCTTGTGGGTCACAAACCCTCAGCTATAAGAGGGTCTGCAGCTTCCATATCCACCACTTCCAAAAGTAACACATTAACGTCCTGATGACGTCATATCCCTCTAGAACTGATCAGCAATTCTCCAATTTTAAGATTTTTTCTATTTCAGGTTGCATTAACAGAGTTTCAAAGTGAACGAATAGTGACCACTTTGGCTTTCCATAGCCTACAACAGATGGACTCACCTGTGCGAACAGCAGGACCGGAGTTTTAATGAGTTTGTTGTTTAGCAGAATGTTAAAATCATATTAAAATGTTAAACTTCATTATCTAGAAAGTTCCCGAGCAACTTTAAACTTTTCTCTAAGCTCCTTAGTTGGAACAAAACTAAACACAACACCGGTCCCGGTAACTCAGCCCACACCGGGAAACGCTCGGTAGAATCCACTTACCGGTTAAGTCCTGAAGAATACAAGCTGCCTGTGGACAACAGACTTGGTAGTAAACCGACAACACTCACACACCCTCTTCACCCAGCTGACGTTTTGAGCTATTCCGTCAATTCACCAAACTAAAACATACAAGTTCCGGTCTGACATTTCAAAATAAAAGCACAGAAGAAGAAAGGGGCCAGGCGCCGACCAGCTGCAGCAAATGTTTAGTGAAATGTAAACAAACAAATAAATGAATGCATCTGCAAGACCCTGTTATAAAAATTCCCTTTTTACAGCTGCACATTTCAGAGAAGTAAATATGTTTAAGAAGGTGTACCAAGGAGAGGCTGCCGCCATCCCATAATTTAGGAGCTGCTACAGCAAAAGCCCAGGCTCCACTGAGTTTATACTGTCTCCAGCAGACTCAGGATTATCTGATTGGCCATCCTCAGGGAGGGTGTGTAGGGATGGAGCAGCCCACACAGGTAGGGGGTGGGAGAAGACCATTAAGAGCTTTAAAAAAATAAAATATTTAAAAATGAACCCTGAAATCCGACAGCCGGTGCAGGGAGGCTAGAGTAAGGGCATTGTGGGCACACGCAGAAGCGTTCCGTGGCCTCTGGAAGATACAAGAGTCACTGATTCCAGCTAATTTCAGATTTAATCTTGTAAATATAAAAGTGAAACAACTTCATTATACTAACAAACATGCCTGATTGTTGGCTAGAATGGCTCGCATTATGTTTTAAATGAATGTAAAAGTGCACTGGCTGCTCTTTAATGGCTTTTATTTTGAAAGTTAAATTCCTTCTCAGTTGATGTCAGCATTCTGGTTTAACTGAGTTTGTTCCACCTAAAGCTGTGACTCAGACAAACAAGAACAATATGAAAGTGCATTTCTTTAGGTCTGAGCTGAGCCTTTTGTGCAACACCAGCTGTGTTTACGGTGATGCTCATCCCAACAGCAGCTTTAAAGTAGGCTCACTCTGAGTGCACTGCTCCATCAGGTCCGTGACAGTCTTAATGACACAGTCCACATGTTCGGTCCATTAACTATGAGCCCAGATAAACATTCAGTCTGACCACAGCCATATCTGATCCCATGGCTATGACCTAATCACAGGCTTGTAAAACGCTGGAGGTGAATAGATCAGCCTCTCTGCTTGTCAAACACTCCAGAGGCTTTATTATCAGCTAGGTTTAAGTTCTATCAGTAGCCAAGGTGAAAATCCAACCATGTGAGTGTTTGACTAACTCGTCTCCTCTGCTCTTTGTTCATTTTGTCTCCTTTCAATAGTCAAGACTAGTTCCAAAGCACGTTGCCAAGGGAAACAGACCAATAGCAAACAAATGATCCCCAGTCACAGTCAGAATGGCTGATGAGCCTGTAGTGAACATGAAACTCACCAGCAGCCATATGGAGAACACGGAGGCAAGGAGGGGTTACAGTAAAAGGAAAGGAGGGATGTTTGGAAACAAGTACATGCAGCCAGACTGTCTCTTTTCTATTGCAAATATATTAAAAGTTATGCAATATTGTGAATGCAAATGCTTTCCATATTCTGGTATCTTAGTCACATGTTAAACAAGATAAATACTGTAGTTCTTTGTTAGGAAAGCCAAACCTCTCACAATGCTCGTCTAGCTGCTGAATTTACAAAATATGCAATATGGAGCATTTTTAAATAGCAGACGTTTGGTGTATAGATTACTTGAATCTCGATCAGAAAATGAATAAAAGCTGGTTAAAAATTATCCAGTTCACTTAAACCCTGAACAGACTGAATCTTTCATCAGAGAGCATGGTTCCTCTGATCAGGGAACAAACTGAGAAACACAGAGAACCAACAGCAGAAACAGTAGATACAAACATGGAGAGTAAAGGGGGTGTGGTCAGAATGTCCTACTGCAGTCTAGAACTATAGCAGCAAAACTAAAGGGGTGAGCCAGGATAACCAAACTCAAAGATTTATCACAAAGGAAAGTCTGAATCCTGGTCATGAAACTAGACAGGACATCTGCCTCACAGACGGAACCTGGATGCTGGTTCCACCTGAGAGGAGCCTGGGGACTTAAAGCTGCTTCCTGTTTTACTTTTAGAACCTCTGGGAACCAAACCTGCAGTCTGAGAGCCAGGAGCTCTGCTGGGAACATCAGGAACAAGAAGATCTCTGATAGTAGAAGCAGCTTCATCTTTCAGAGCTTTAGAAGTTAGACGTTAAATTTAAAACTCAGTTCTGGATCTTAAAGGGAGCTAATGAAGTGATTCTGGATCAGCTGGAGGCCTCTGGGAAAACCTTTAGAACATCCTGATTATAAAGAATTATAATAATCAACACTGGAAGTAATAAATGCATAGGCTAGTTTTTTTTTTTGCATCACTTTGGGTCAAGATGTTCCTGATATTAGCAAAATTTCACCGTCGTAGGGTTTTATCAGGCTGTGACCGATGCAGAGAGCAGGTGGCGTCTGGGAACCCTCACTACATACACAGCCTTAATGTAAACAAAAGCAGGGTTTTTGGACTTATAGAAGTACATTGAATGACCTGAACACTATTTTTGTCTTGTGAATGAAAGTGGTCAGAGAACTGTGATGTTCTCTTAGACTGCAGACCTCACAGGAAAACGCTGGGCAGACTTTGGACTTCACATGGTGGACCCCTAAATGGTCTTACATTGTCCACAGCAGGATTATATAAGACTCTGGTGGAGATGTCAAGTTTTTCACAGCTGCTTGTTGAGCAACAGTACCAGAGGAAAAAAAAGATTCTGTGTTGAGAACATCTCTGGAACATCTAATGCTGTGCAGTCTGCCTGATTGTCTGGACAACATGCTAATTACACAACAGAATGTGATGAGTCAGAGACAGGTGAATGGAGTTTCAACAAAAAATAGCGGTGGAGACACCTGGTCTATCTTCAAGCATGTCTATCAATGATTTATTGTAGCTGATTAAATTACTTGAATTCACTGATTTGTTGGTCTCCAGACTGAAAGGCCCAATTTTACAATCTACAGCATCTTCTCTGCCTGATTTGACCTTACAAACATTTATCAAACATTAGAAAAGGTTCTTGAACTTCAAAATGATTGTGTTGTCCGTGTTGACTCATGATTCTCTGCTCCTTCCTGTTGAACAGCACATTTGTTTGGAAGGCTTCAGAGTTATTGGTGGGCTGACATTTGCCTGGGTTCATCTCATTGCTGCATGCGTAATGACTGAGCATTCCTGAGCATTTGAACCGACCCTCTAGAGCTCTGGAACAAGTATAAGCCTCAGTAATGAGGTCAGCCGCTCCACACACTAACAACACCTCATTTGTTCCTACTGGACACAGTGGACGCCATGTTCTAAACTCCTTTGTCTCTACAGTCAGGTGAGGACCTGGATGTCTAATGGAAGACTATTTTAACATTATTTGCTCAGTAAAATCACAGGGGATGGTGTCGATCTCCAGAAGTCTACGGGTGAGAGGTGGGGGAAACCCCAGACGCTTCTCCAGTCCACCACACACACACACACACACACACACACACACGCACACACACACATGCACGCACGCACGCACGCACACACACACACACACACACACACACCTAGGGACAATTTAGAGTCTCTACTCAACCTAACAGGCATGTTTTTGGTCTGTGGGAGGAAACTGGAGAACTCGGAGAAAACTTACGCATGCATGGGGAGAACATGGTAACTCCAGCTGGTACCACTTAGACTGACCCAACGCATTTCTTCTACTTGTTAACTGCTTTCAAATGATCAGTACATGCATTCAGCAGCACTGGGTAACAGCTTCAGATCATTGATTTAGTGGTTCCAGAATATCAAGTATTATATTTTTAATTCCAAAGCATAAAGTTTTTAAATACAGATGCATCCTTGAAACAAGATGAATATAAATAAAAAAAAAACTCTCTAGACTGTAGATGGTTGTTGAACCTGCAACCTTCTTGCTGCAAGGCAACACAGTCCTACCAGCTCTGTCACCATGTGACCTGAGAAGAATGTGTTCAAGTGAAATGTCAGCTTAAATGTTAAAACTGTAAAACATTAGTGTGCTCCCTGTTACGACTGTTGCTACTGGCCTAAATAAAAAGAAATATTTCACTTTCTCACAGACAGAATTGTTAACCTTTCTCCATTCAGAAAGTAAAACCTAAACCTCTCAGTACAACTAGCTTCCTAAGTACTTATCCCGTGTCTAAAACTAGCTACAGTTTGTGGATCTGTGAAGTTTACCAGCCTGATGTTGTGACCAGGGTGCGAATTACACAGAGGCTTCCGGGGGAGCCCAGTTAGACGGTGTGTTTTGGGGGGGGGGGGTTAATAAATTATTGCTTTATAAAGTTACAAACGTGTAGTGGGATAAATCTACCTACATTTTCCTTTTCAAGCACTTGTTTTATGTGACTATTTTCAAAATTCATAATAAAAAAGAAGAAAGTGGCCTTATTTGACCTAAATGTTTCACAAATTATCACCTGGAATTGATGGATTCTGTTGGTAATGTAGAATAATCTAATCCAGGTCGGAAGAATCTAGGTGTTGTAGTTTTTACACTAGACCAGTGGGTCAGATACAATAAAGTTTGTTTTTTGAACTGTCACAAATCAAATAAAGGTTTAACCAATCACAAACTGTTCTTTAAGGACTCTGCTATCAGTCTAATATAATCTAGTTAAGCTCTGAATAATCTAAGTATTGTAGTTTTTAGCAGAGCCAGTTCTAATGTGGTCTACAGGTGAAACTCAGAAATGAGAATCTGGTGTAAAAGTCCACTTATGTCAGTAATCCAGCTCAGACTGAGAGACCATCTAAAGGCTCAGGAACCCTCTGCAGGTGTTCTGGATTCATCAGCTGATTAGAGTGTGACACTTTGAGTCTAGAATATTGAACCTTTTCACTATATTTTAATTGAGATTCTGAATGTGGGGTTTTCATCAGCTGTAGCCATAATCATCACAATTATAACAAATAAAGGCTGAAATATCTGGAATGAGTCTGTCTCATAGATTAGTTTCACCTTTTAGGTTGAATTACTGCCACTCAGGTGTTCTTGTGCCTTTGATGAGCCTCAAGCTTCACTCAGCAGGAGCAGCTGGGTTAGGGTTAAGTTCAGACTTCAGCATCAGCCCTGTTATGACCAGAAATCTATCAGACAAGCAGATTAAGATTTGTTTTGCTCTCAATGGGAAATTATCAAATGAAATTGATGTAAATATGACTACAACAACTAATTATAGGATACTATTGGACTGGAAGGCTGTGAACCAGAGACAACAGGACAGAAGTGAAGGTTTGTGCATTTAACAAAACATTTAATAAATAATCAGAGCTGCTGTGAAATATTCTCCAGTCCATCCAGACAGAATCATCATGTCTTCTGTCTCATGATCAGCAGCAGCTGGGATGTTTATGCTCACAAAGTTTTTATTTTTTTATCAACATTCCCACTTTCAAGTGCAGCTCACTCCTCCTCTTGTTCTGACTTTTTTTCTTGTGCTTATTCTCATCCGTTTGGATGCATCTCCACCTCCATGTTTCCACCTGCCTGTCGGCGCATCTGACCACTGGTTGTTCAGATGCTGCTGCTGTCAATCATTGCGGGAGCGTGCACGGTGTCGGAAACCTCGTCTCTTTGTTCTCTCCTCCTGCCTGGGCGAACGGTAGCTGACGGTGATGTGTGCGCGGCGCGCAACAGCGATGCGCATTTTGCGCGTTTGGAGAGAATGAGTACACGTGCGCAAAACGAGGCCCCTCATGGAGCGCGTGTTCTGCATATATCGGGAGGGGCCCACTTAAAGCTCTGGATTTGCTCCAATAAGATGTTTGAGCTCAACGAGGTTGTAGTTCTCTTGTGGTGTGAGCAGCGCGCGCTGGGAGTGCAGCTTGTAATGAGCGCGCGCGACTTTATCAGTTGGGAGGCGCGGAGCAGCTGGAGAAACATATCAATGATGGAACGTACGAGAATCTTTGACGCATACTGGTGCGCAGAGGTGCGGGTTTCAGTGATCAACAGGAAAGGGAGGGGGAGAGAGCGTCAGGCACAAATGAAAGACAGAAAGGCTGCCAGATAATATGAGCGAACATGAACGATCGCGTGTTAATTATGTTTTTTGGTGGCGCCACTTACTGTGGCCGTGCGCAGGACCACCAATCAGCGCTGCCGCTCTCCAACATCTCCGCCCAAAATAATCTCCGCTTGAGAGTCCAAATAAATAATGTAATATAGGTAGAAACTTGATCTTTTTTCGGGCTCCCCCTGGGTGTGTCAGTTGAGGGCTTCTAGGGGAGCCCGTCACCCTTTCAGGGGAGCCGGGCTCCCTTTAGCTCCCCCGTAATTCGAACCCTGGTTGTGACCCGGTGTTGTGTTTGTACCTGAAGCTGATCCACTCTGATTAGTACCTGCACTGTGTATATAGTAGCTGCTTCTCTAATTATTGCCACTTTTTATAATAATTATTTTATCATGAGTATATTATTACTTCTTATATTTGCTTATCTCTTATTTTTTCTTTCTTTTTGCACCAAGTACCGCAGCAATTTCCTAATGTTGTGATTTCTCGCACATATGGCAATAAAACCCTTCTGATTCTGATTCTGATGACAGTGAAATTTCATCATCATAAAGATTTTTATTCAGCTTTTGGGTTAGCAGTAGCTGAGGAGGTAGAGCGGGCTGTCCAGTAATTGGAGGGTTGTAGGATCAATCCTGGCTCCAGGTAGAGGATTCTGCTATTGTGCTCTTGGGCACGAAACTTAACCTACTTTGTCTGCTGGTGGTGATTGGAGGGACTGGTGGTGTCTGGGCAGCTGTGACTACATTGTAGCTAATCACCACCCGTGTATGAATGTGTGTGTGAAAGAACGAATAATAAACTGTAGTATTTTTTTGAGTCCTCCGACTCTGAAAGGGGCTATACAACTGGGTCATTTATCATTTACATAAAAATAGATATTAATTTCATCCATTACAATCCAAAATCCAGTTAATGAATTTTGTGTTTTCCTGCAGAGGGGTGTGTGTCCATGTTACAATGTTACAGCATTACCATGTTACCAAATCCCTGCATTACCATGTCACTACATTGCCAAGTTACCATGTTACCACATTACTACGTAACCACATTACCATGTTACCACATTGCCATACCAACTTGTTACCATGTTGCCATGTCACTGCGCTACCATGTTACCACGTTGCCCTGTTATCATGTTACCGCTTTATCACATGTTAACATGTTACAACATTACCATGTTGCTACGTTATCCTGTTACCACATTAAGTAAGTAAGTAAGTAAATTTTATTTGTATAGCACTTATCACAGAAAAAGAATCACAAAGTGCTTCACAAAGATCAACAAAACACAAGATAGTCATCATAAAATGATCTTAAAACAAAACAACAGAATATCATAAAATCATTAAAAATCAGAAAATAGAAAGTCATAAAATTATAAAAATGATAAAACAAATGAAAGATGATTATAAATACAAGTTAGAAAAAACAAATAAAACATAAAAGATTTAAGTAAAAGCAGTTTTAAACAAAAGGGTCTTCAGCTGCTTTCTAAAGGTGACCAGACTGTCAGTAACACGTAGGGATAAAGGAAGTTCATTCCAAAGTCGGGGTGCAACAGCCTGGAAAGATCAATCACCTCGACTTTTATATCTGGTCTTTGGAACTTCTAGGAGGTTCTGGTTTGTGGACCTGAGGGCTCGGGTTGGAGCATAAGGCTAAAACAGTTCAGTTAAATAAGGAGGAGCTTGGCCATGTAGAGCCCTGTGTGTTATAGTAAGGATCCTAAATTGAATTCTAAAGTTAATGGGTAACCAGTGCAGAGACATCAGAATAGGAGTGATGTGAGCTCTTCTGTTTGCTCCAGTTAGGAGCCTCACTGCAGAATTCTGGACCAACTGAAGGCGGTCAAGGGCTTTTTTGTTAAAACATGTTTTACTATGTTACCATGTTGCCAATTTACCATGTTACTATGTGTCCAAGTTACCATGTTACCACATTACCATGTTAGCACATTGCCAAGTTACCATGTCACCATGTTACCACGTTACCATGCTGCCACATTACCATGCTGACACGTTACCATGGCACCATGTTACCATGTTACCATGTTACCATGCTGCCACATTACCCTGTTACCAAGTTGCCAAGTTACCACATTACTATGTTACCAAAATGCCAATTTACCATGTGACCATGTTACTATGTTACAATATTATAATGTCACCACATTACTATGTTACCATGTTGCCAATTTACCATGTTACTATGTGTCCAAGTTACCATGTTACCACATTACCATGTTAGCACATTGCCAAGTTACCATGTCACCATGTTACCACGTTACCATGCTGCCACATTACCATGCTGCCACGTTACCATGGCACCATGTTACCATGTTACCATGCTGCCACATTACCATGTTACCACATTAGTATGTTACCACTTTGCCCTGTTACCATGTCACAACATTTCCACTTTGCCAAGTTGCCATGTCACCATGTTACCACATTGCCAAGTTACCACTTTACACTGTTAACCCATTAGTACGTTATTACGTTTCCACGTTACCACATTACCATGTCACCACAATATCATGTTACCACATTGCCAAGTTACCATGTTACATTACCAATTTACCACTTTACTCTGTTATCACGTTACCATGTTACCACGTTACTATTTTACCACATTACCATGTCACCACAATATTATGTTACCATGTTGCCAAATTACCATGTTACCAAATTGCCATGTTACCATGTCACCACGTTACCATGTTGCCAAGTTACCATGTTGCAAAGTTACCATGTTACTATGTTACCACTTTACCATTTTACCATGTCATCACAATACCATGTTACCACATTACTACATTACCATGGTACCATGTTACTACATTACCACATTACCATGTTACCACGCTTCGGTCTCTGTCTTCCAACCATAATGCAGCGGTAGCGTGCATTCTGCTCAGCCGAGAAAAGCGCTTCTCTGTTGGGGAACACCCATTGCTCAACACAGCCGCATGATGAAATAAACAGTTAGAAATACGAGCAATCATGAGGCTACTTTTGAATATATTTGTAATATTAACACGTTTCTTATCAGTGTGCTTCCTGAAAATGTGTTGTTTTTAGGCAGATAAATAAAATAAATTTATGTTTTTAACATGTTTTATCTGAACATGTTTAAGATGAATATTTTAAATTCATTGTGTCAAGATGATTTTTTCTGCTTCCTGGTTCCTAATAACGGGTCACCTAAATGTTTATGAGCATTTAAATGCTGCTGGGGGTGCAGATATAGGACACAAACTGAGTAAGAATGTATTTACAACACTGTTGATTCTCAAGTGCAGAACATGTTTATTTATATAAATTCTGTGGGCTCATGATAACTCACAGCACTGTAGGTCTATGGAAATACATTATGGCATTTAAGTAGGTGGCCTTTGGCATACATCATTATACATTTATTTAAAGAGACCAAGTTGGAGGTCTGAAAACTCATAATAATAAAATCCAACAATAAACATGTTTAATTTCTATTTAAATGTTATGTAGAACATTCAGTATGCTCCCAAATGTTCATTCTGGTGAGGAAAGAAAATCATAAATTTATTTTGTGAGAATCTACTAAATGATGCACAGATCTGCATCAAAAATTTTTTTATAGTGATCATCAATAACGAGAAAGGGCCAAATCGGGGGCAGCTGAGATTGTGTCCAATGTCCTTTAGCCATACAATAAATTATGTTGGTATTTATCTCACTCCAGTAGCTCAGAATATGTGTGTGACATATAAATTCATTCGTTAAAGACTAATACTCTATTTAATCTTTTGTAAAACTGAAAACCAAACCTTTCTGAGGTTTAGCTGACTAAAACTGACTAAACACTTTTGCGATTTAGTCGATTAAAACTGACTTAAACTAAAATGCATTTTAGTCCAAAAGATTAAGACTGTTTCTCAGTGTCAAGGTGCCTCGCTTATGAGGACACTGCCCTTCTTTGCTCAAAGAAAACGGTTAAATGGAACAAACTTACCTTACGTGACCGCAGCTGCCCAGAGACCGCCTTTTGCTTACGTGCTCTGTTTACGTCCCGCCCATCATAGTAGCATAGTAGCGAGTTAGCTCCTGCTAGCCACCGAAGCTTCAACTACTAAGCAACTAACCAAACATTTAAATGCTTTGGATCTAAAAAAAACATTCTAGATATAAGCCCAATAGCTACAATTAATTGGCTTACATTTAAAGTGGAAATTTGCCCCCGAAGTAGCTGCTGCCGGCTCCTGATCTGCCATCTTTTTGAAAATACCACGCTAAATTCTGGGAAATTTTTGACCAAGGGAAGGCAACAAGGCACCTCCCATGTATCCTTGGTCAGTTAGCTAAATGGCAGACAAACGGAGGACAGACACCTTTGTAGCAAACAAACATTGGAACACGCCTTGGTGGTTCCTGATGACGTATCTCCTAGGCAACCGGGGTGGGTGTTATCATGTTACAATGTTACCACGTTACAATGTTACCACATTACAATGTTACCATGTGATCATGTTACTATGTTACCACATTACAGTGTTACCATGTTACCGTGTTATCATGTTACTATGTTACTGTTACCATGTTACCATATTACCATGTTACCACATTACCACGTTACCATGTTACCATATTACCATATTACCACTTTACTGTGTTACAGTGTTACCACGTTACCATGTTACCATATTACCACGTTACCATGTTACCATATTACCACTTTACTGTGTTACCACGTTACCATGTTACAATCTTAGCATGTTACCATATTACAGTGTTATCACGTTACCATGTTACGCGTTACTGCATTGCCACTTTGCCATGTTACCTCATGCCCATGTTACCACCTAAAGTGTTTCATGTGTTTTCTGCTGTTCTGTGTTTTAAAAACTTTCAGATATGTGCCTTGTTGTCATGGGGACCATGTAGAAAAAATGTTTCTGGGTTAGTGTGAAACATCAGAATAAGCTCACATGTCTTGTTTGTCATCCTTCCAGCAAGCAGAAATAAAAACCAGGTGTAAAAACTGGCTCCAGCAGGTTATAGAAACGGTTTGTCAGAGATTTTTCTGGTTATGTTTTTCTAAGATTAGTGAGAACTGAGAACTCAGGCCAAACCGTGAGATATTCACATCTGTAAATGATTACTGAGACATAACAACAAACCATACAGGATGTTTAATATGTAGGACAGAAAGCATGACATATTGCATGGTTCAAGAATAATTATGCTCTCATGAGCACCCACTGAAGCAGAAAAAGTACTTTTAGCTGTTGACTCCTAGAATGATGAGAATTTTTCATCTGGACAAAAATAATGGAAACTCATGAAAAAGGGAGCAGCTTTTCCTTTGTACAGAAGATTTTAGAGGGTAATGTGAAGCAGCTGGGGACTATTTTATGATCTGTTTCCAGTGGATGCATGGTATCAATTAACTCTGCTTGTGCACAAACATGAGTCTTCATAGTGCTGAAGATATGTCTTCATGTTTATTTTCTGTTTCATAAAACAGACACATGAGGTCAACGAAACCTGAGCACCTCTGGTTTGGAGAGAATAATGTCCTAAGTAATGTCAGAAGTTAGAGAGGAAATGAAAAGTTTGAGCTAGTGGAGGACACTGCATGCATCAGACAGATGAGGACAGAAAACATGGAGGAAAGGAAAGGAGGGGCAGTGGGACAAGAAATAACAGAAGGGAAAACAGAAAATGAAAATTCTGCTACATGAATCCTAGCGTTTTATTTATCACCATCCACCTCTCTTTTTCTTCATCCACTCATCCATTCGTCACATTCTTTTACTCTTTTTCCCTTCTTCACCCACAGCTGGAAGTCTGCAGCAGGCTGTAACACTGACTTTACCAGCAGGAAGTGGAACGTTGTACTGCTACAACAAATGGCTGTTTTACAACAACTATAATGTGTATCTCAAAAATTCAAAAAGCCTAAGTGACCAGAGGCTTTGGATTTCATGCAAATGCATTTCTGTGAGTCTGCGTACATTTTTAAGAGGGATGACTTTAGATTCCTGAGGATTATTTGCTAGTTTATATAGTTCAGGTCTGAAAAACTGCACCTGTTGCTTTTTAAAATAGTGGTTAAAAAAACAGCAAACTACATTATAAAGAAAAGTAAACAGGTCCCACCCACATGCTCATGATGCAACAGTCAGTTTCAGCCACACAGAAATAAATCAAGTCCACGTTCATTTACCACATGACATCTGATGGAATTAGCTCTAGGTACCAATTAGTGCAGCTCTGTTCCCTGAACACAGCCTCAGTGCATGCTGGAAATCCTGCATGTGCAACAATGTGGACACTGTCAGGACAAATTTATTTGAATGAATTCACTCAGAAGAGAAAAAGGATCTAGAGTCAGCCCCAAACAAACAACACTGGACCGAAAACGGTCAAAGGTGGAAACCCTTAACATGCAATAATAAGACCATTTAAGAGAGGCAAATATTAAAGAAAATAAAATCACATGTTTACAATTTATTAAAGATTTAATCTGTATTTTACAGAATTATTGAAGTTTTTCTATGAAGATGTTTTATATACAGGTGAAACTAGAATAATGGGAGTATGGTGCAAAAGTTCATTTATGTCAGTAATTCAAGCTAAAAGGTGAAACTAATATATGAGATAGTCTCATTCCATGCAAAGCCAGATGTTTCAGCCTGTATTTGTTATAATTGTGATGATGATGGCTTACAGCTGATGAAAACCCCACATTCAAAATATCAGACAATTAGAATATTGTGAAAAAGTTCAATATTCTGTGTCACACTCTAATCAGCTAATGAATCGAGAACACCTGCAAAGGGTTCCTGAGCCTTTAGATGGTCTCTCAGTCTAAGATGGACATAAATGGACTTTTGCACCATATTTTCTTTTCTCCAGTTTCACCATAATCTGTCCTACTTTTGTTAAAAAGCCAATCAAAGAGGAATCTCACTCTGTGGTGCAGACATATGATTGCTCGCTGCCTGCTTGTCTAATGTAGGACTGAGACTTTGCATAAAAACAAATTAATTGGTGTATCTTGTAAATATTGTGTCAGAGAATCATTTTGCTGATTTATTTTTAGATCTGTAACAGTGCAGTTTCAAGTGTCTCAACAGAAAGAAGCTGAGTATCACCCTTCAGCCAATCACAAACCAGCTACAGGCAGCAGGGCTTTAGACTGTGTTAAAGCTGGTTGAGTATACAGATAGTTGTTAGAGTCAACATAGTCAGAGAGGTGTCTGGAACCAGAGACACAACAAAAACATGTGTTAGATCCTAAAGACCAATGCAGGAAGTTATAGTTGATTCATCTGGCCTCAGAGCCCTCTAGAGGGCACTACAGGAGAACCCATCATCAGTTATGAAACCATCACTACTCTACATCAGCACTGGCACCATTTCTCTGACCTAAAACTAAAGGATGCAAGGAGGAAGCTGTTCTGAGAAACCAGCAGGTTCTCTGCTCAGGTGTTCACGTCATTTAGACAAAAAGATGAGTTCATCCACAGATAAATGACTGACTGAGATTTCTTACAGTAACGGCTGGAGGATGGGCAGGTGACGCACGGGAGGAGGTGGCAGGAGGAGGTGAGGTTAGGATGATGATGATGAAATTCGGTGAAATGTAAATAAAATAAGTAATTCAGCTGTGCTGAACTAATATGTTTGGTTATGTTCTAATCATTATAATTGAGTTCTAGTTGTTTAACTAAATAAAATAGGTAATCCGGTTAGAATTAACTTTTTCTTTATTTCAATCTTTAACTAATTTATTTAGTCACATTTTAGATGATTTTATTTCAGTGAAGTAAAATGCCAGCACTGTTTAACACACGGGTTAACGATCTGGCAACGGATGGCTGCTGCTGTCCTCTTTTATCCTCTCCATGATTGTGGATGAGCTGCAGCTGTGTGGAGAGATCACCTGCCCACCCCCCACCACCCAGCGGCCCAGAAGAGGTAGAGGTCAGGGAGGCCTCCTAATCGGAGATCAGGGAGGGGTTGAGGATGAAGGAGCGGGGCACCCACTGGTGATCTTCAGGACCATAACCCTCCCAATCGACCAGATTTTGGTCCACAATTCGGTGGACAAGATAAGCGGGATGTCCATCCAGGGTGAGAGGAGGGGGAATGGTCAGAGGGCACAAGGGACTGGAGTGGACTAGCTTCACATGGAAGATGTGGAACATGAGATGAACTCAGATGGGACTGATGACGGAGGTGATCTCATAAAGACCAATGAACCTCGGGGAGAGTTTCTGGGACATGGACTTGAGGGGAATGTCACAAGTGGATTGCCAAACCTTCTGTTCAGAAGTGTCACAGGGAGCTGGGGACCTCCTACGGTCAGCAAACCATTTGTTCTGGGTGATGGTGCAGTTGAGAGCGGAGGAAACCCTGGCCCAGATCTGACAGCAACAGCGGGTGTGATGGTTCATTTGCTCTGTTTGTCTATTAGTCTGAGAATCATGACCAGAGGTGAGGTTAACCTGGGCCTTAAGGGCGTGACAAAACTGTTTCCAAACCTGAGATGTTAATTGGGGTCTGCGGTCAGAAAAAAGTTCATTGGGGATGCCATGGAGCCAGAAGACATGCTTGACCAAGAGTTGTCTAGAAGGCAGAGGGAAGTCTCCTAAGGGGAACAAGGTGACAGGCTTTGGAAAAACGGTCAATAACAGTCATGATGGTTGTCAAACCCTTAGAGGGAGGTAAACCAGTAACAAAATCCAAGGCAATATGGGACCAAGGATGTTTGGGTATGGGAAGAGGTTGTTGTAGACCGATGGGGGTTTGTTTCCAGATTTATTATGGGCACAGACATGGCGGGTGAGTGTATATTCCCGGACATCCTTTTGTAATACAGACCACGAGAACTCAGGGACCAGTGAGATTGATGAGGATTTAACCATTTAGCTGTCTAGGTAGGCCAGGTTCTTGTGGTGGGTCTAAACCAAGACTGGATGTTCAGCACCATCTAACCAATGCTGCCACTCCTCCAAGGTGAGTTTTATGGCCAAGAGTTCTCGGTCTCCCACGTCATAATTCCTCTCAGCTGAGGCGAGTCTACGGGAGAAAAATGCACAGGGGTGAAGTTTATTGTCCTTGCTGGATGACTGGGAAAGAACAGCACCGACCCTAGAATCTGAGGAATCAACCTCCAGGATGAATTGTTTGGGGAGTTTGGGCTGTACTAGGACTGGTGCTTGGGCGAAGGCTCTTTCAGCTGGTGTCTTAGTGGAAGTGAGAGAGGTTAGAGGTGTGGCAGTCTGGCTGTAGTAATGGATGAATCTCCTGTAAAAGTTGGCAAATCCAAGAAACTGTTGAAGCTGCTTATGGTTCTCTGGGACATTAGAATAGTAATCTAGTATTGTAACCTTCGATCACCAAAAACCATGAATAAAAAAATGGAAAAAAAACTTGGGTTCCAACAATATGCAGCATACATTGCAGCACTGATGGTTGGTCAGATCTTGGGAGTAGATTAGGATATCGAGTAGACAAACAAATTGGTTAATGCAATCTGGGAGCACATACTTTTTTAGAGCCTGGAATATGGCAGGTGCATTTGTGAGCCTGAATGGCATGACCAAATATTCAAAGTGCCCAAGGGGGTCCGAATGGCTGGTTTCAATTTGTCCCCCTGGCGTATGCGGACTAAATGGTAAGAGATCCAGCTTGGTGAAAATGGTTGCACCGTGTAGAGACTCAAAATCAGAAGTTACCAGTGGTAGGGGGTATTTGTTCTTGACTGATATTAGGTTAAGCCCTCTGTAATCAATACAAGGCCTGAGACCACCATCCTTCTTGGCAACAAAGAAAAACCCTGCTCCAAGAGGTGAAGAGGAGGGGCAGATGATTCCTGTTAGGGATTCACGGGAACTCACAGGCTCATTCTGGTTTGGAGAAGTTTTTCAAAGTGTTGGAAGGAAGTGGTAACAGGTCTATGGCACGATCATAAGGACGGTCTGGTGGTAAAGATGAGGCTTTCTGTTTACGTCGTGATAGACGTCAGGAACCAGGAACCAAATACCGCAGCAATTTCCTAATGTTGTGATTTCTCACACATATGGCAATAAAACCCTTCTGATTCTGAACATGTGAGAAGTCAGAGGGCTCTTTTTCCAGATCATGATTTGGATGAGGAGGAAGACAGGCGGCATGACAAAAAGGAGACCAGGCTGTCAGGGAGTGGTATTGTTTGGTTGGACTCAAAATGCAGGAATCCAGGAAGCAGCCAGGTAAAGTGGTAAATAGTCCATTATTACACTGAAGAATCCAGGAGGAAACACAGGGAGAACACGCAGGTAGCAAACATGATGAACCAACAAGTGAGGAACTGATGTACAGATCTAAAACCCAAGAGAACAGACCAGGGAACGCATCTAGGGGTTGAGTGGATGCATGAAAACAATAAAGCGAGCAGGAGACACAAGAAAGCCTAGAAGAGGGGAGACATGGAGGGGACTGGGGACATAAGGACACAGGACATGACACAGGCACCCACACGACGGTTTATCCAGTTTATTTGGGGTTTGTGTTTCTGTAACCAGGGAAACCATAAGACCAGGGGTGAGTTGTTGGTGGGAAAAAACATACAAGAAAAATGTGCTCAAGATGGTTACCTGAATGTGACAGGGTGAGCATGCCGTCACTATATCCCGATTGATCATGCGCCTGGGCTGCTTGGCCACAGGGATGTCCCTTGGGCTGACTGGTTAACGCACATGACTCTCACCCAGGGGTCTGAGGTTCAAATCCCGCCCGGGCCCTCGTTTGTCAACCTTGCCACATGAAGTTAACAGCTGGATGGTCTGTGTCCGGTTAGTGATTTGGGTCAATGGTTTACTGTTGAGGGCAGTGACATGAATAGGTGGCTGGAGAGGAAAGGTTTTGATGCCTAATCAATTAAGGCAGTGAGGGTTAGAGAATCCGAGGGAAGCTGGAAATGTGGGTGAAGTTTCTCATCGACACAACATTCTCTGTCAGGAGACGGGAACGATCCTACAACCCTCCGAATGAACATCCCCAAACAATTAAAAACCACAAAGCTAAATGCAATGATTAGGGCAGAACATCGACCCAGAGGTTTCCTGATTAAGCAGCAGACACGTGAGAATACATGTAATGACCACTTAGAGGTGGAACAAGCTAGCAGATAGCGGTAGCTGCACCTGCTAACTCTAGAAATACACTGGTTGTATATTTATATCATATTGAGTCATCTTGTTTGAAAATATATCAATATTTTAAAAATATCAAGATATCACCCAGGCCTAGCTGGAATATATATCCAGTCTGCCTAATAAATGTTAAAAAGGCCACCTTAGGTTTTTAGGGATTCTTATGGCTATCCTTCATTATAACTTCTATAGTAACAACACAGCTGTTGATGTCTTCATTTGCAATTTTGACTAAGAATACAATTAGTACTAAGATAAATAAAATTATTGCTATATAAAATAAGAATTACAGAGAAGTCTGATTGCTAATTAAATGTAAAAACAGCTTGCCATAGTATGCTCTCTCCCTGCCTGTCCTGCTTTCACTCATTTCCTCACCTTTCAGATTTGTCCCCACCAATATTTACAGGTCCCAGGCATTTTGCACACACACTGTGTGTGTGCCACATAGGAAACAGGTTTAAAAACAGGAGCTCCTGTCACCTGCAGGTGGCAGTAATGAGCAGTAGAAAGCTAGCATTAGTTCCTGTGAATGCTGCAGGTTTCAAACCAGAGTCACACTGGTGTTGGAAAGAGGAAGAGCAGACCTAGAGCACAGCGGGGAGAGGAACCCTGTAAATGTGTCAGTCTCCTGGGATTCCCTGATGCAAATGTCAGTAGCTGCTACTGGTCATGACTATATGAGCACATAAAAGGAAAGCAGTTTGATGTTTATCTCATGAGTGATCTAACGGTTAGCAGGGGAATCCAGAACACAAACACCTTCCTTCTTTCTACCATCAAATCCCCCTCATAGTTTCCTGCAGCTGCAGGTGTGATAGGAGAGGATCCAGTCATGCTTCACTGTTGCACTGCAGTAAATGTATCTGGATTTAGCTACTAACCTGTTTACATGAACAGAGATGAAACAAACTCAGAACCAGTGTGGAGTTTTTATTTGATTACATTTTCAGCAGAATAATTGAAATTTACAAACTGGATTTTCTGCAGAAAATCAGAAAAGAAAACAGAAGTAAATGGATATTTTGTTGTTATTTAAATGGATTAACATGCTTCTCCCTAAAACACAAATCACTGATGCATGCTTCAGAAGCGTCATGAGCATAGAACGGCGCTGATATAAATGTTCCACAGGAACTAACAAGAGGAAGTCCACACAGAACTACAAAAACTTCACCACAAAGCTGTCTGTAGCACACAAACTTAGATGAACAGGTTACAGTTTACAAATAAAGAAGTTCCCCTTCAGGCCCACTTCACACCACATCTGCCTGTGCGCGTGTTTAAATCCTGAATATTAACAAAGGTTGTCTGAAAACAGCTTGTCTGTGCTCTAAAGCAGCCACAGCTTCACTCCTCTGGTCTGAGGCCAAACTGACAGTTCTGTGATCATAAACATAAGTGTGGTCATTACCACCATTATGTCAATCATAGGTAATGCCTCGGTCCTAACAACACGTTCAATCCTACGACTGTCCAACAAGCTTCTTCATGTCAGACTCTGGTAACAATGGCTGCATGTAAAACAACCCTTACTATGGCCCCATGTAGTCTGTTTTAGCCTTAAGTTAACAATGAAGTAGAAAAACCTGATTCTAAAGGGTTGTACTTGGGCAAGACACTTAACCCGCCTTGCCTGCTGGTGGTAGTCGGAGGGCACCAGTGCTCGGCAGCCTCGCCTCCGTCAGGGCAGCTGTGGCTACATCGTAGCTCATCCCCGCCAGCGTGTGAATTTGTGGATGACTGATTGTGTTGTGAAGCACCTTGGGGGGTTGTAGAACTCTAAGAAGGCGCTATACAAATACAGGCCATTTACTATTTAAGAAATAACCCAACAGACCGATAAAAAGTCTAAAGGTCCAGGGTGTCGAAGTTAAGAGGGCAGCTGAAACCAACAGCTGGCGTCACACCGGCTACATCCATCCAACATGTAGAGGTCAAACCCAATTATAGATGTCCATCAGCATCTAGCCTGAGGCTAAAGGCTAACAGGTGACTGAACACCTCTTCAGGCTGGAAGGGTGTTAGTTATACTCAGAGGTGGGGGGTCCCGTCACCAGTTTGCTGTAACCGGACAAGGCTCCCAGGTCGATGTAGAGCGAGCCCTTCCTCCTGATGTGGCCCGAGTCTTCAGAGTAAAGAGAAGATTCTGCAGAAACCAGAGAAAACAACACCTTAAGATAAAATGGTTTTGATGACAGGAACCAGCCCAGCTTCTGGGATGTTACCTTGTGTGGTGTCATGGTGCAGGCTCTGTTGCCGTAGCAACGTGTGTGTGGCCTCCTCTAGGGCCGAGTCAAGGCTCCAGCAGCGTGGCTGGTCCTCTCTGGGTGGGTTGATGGCCTCGTCCTTCAGCAATTGGCACGCTGAGCTCCGCAGCGTGGGGTTCCTCTCCAGGGCTCGCTCTAAGAAAGAGCGCATGGCCATACTGCAGTCCTCTGCTATGTCTTCCAGGGGGGGCGCCTGCTTGTGAATCTGTTGGAGAACACATAAGACAGGTCGTCTCATCAAGCAGAAACGTGTCACACGTGTCCTTAACTCTCCATGGGGCAGCAGTAGCTCAGGAGGTAGAGCGGGTTGTCCAGACCAGTCAGATCAGAAGTCAATCAGAAGGTTGTAGGATTGATCCCGGCTCCCGGCAGCGAACACTGCTGTTGTGTCCTTGGGCAACACACTTAACCCTCCCTGCCTGCTGGTGGTGATCAGAGGGATGGGTGGCGCCTGTGCTCTGCAGCCTTGCCTCTGTCCCCAGGGCAGCTGTGGCTACATTGTAGCTCATCACCATCAGTGTGTGAATGATATACTGTAGTGTAAATAGCTTTGGAGTCCTCTGACTCTGGAAGGTGCTATACAAGCACGGGGCATTTATCCATGACAGCAGCACACACAGGAAGGAGAATCTGTGTGATTCAGACAAGAATAAACCACCAGTAGAACTGAACCGAGTCAGCAGGACTGGTTTGGGTCAAAGGTCACACAGACTCACCCTTTTATCTCCTCACAATCTAGAGCTGACACAAGTCAGAGATGTCTCGTTTGTGTGTGTGTGTGTGTGTGTGTGTGTGTGTGTGTGCGCGCGCTAACCACAGCTCCATGACTCTGTAGTCCTGAGTCAGGTTAGCAGTTACCTCCGTGTCTACCATCTATCTCCCACATGGTTAAACAGGAAGCTAAAACATGCTTCAAAATGATTTAATCACAACAGTCAAAGAAGCAAATTCCACTGCGGGTAAAAATAGTGAATCTATTGAAAAACGTTCAGATGATAAAGGACAAATGTTCCATAAAGATGTTATTGTGTAGGTGGACCAGCAGGTCTGTTTGACGTCATCTTTCCTGTTTGTTCTTATGAGAATCAAATGAGTTCATAAAGGGTTGGATGAGTAAGCTAAAGACGGGTAAACAAAGAGCTGAGCTTACGATGTAGAGGTAGGAGGGGTAGGCAGTACGGGGGTACCTCCTGACCCAGGGAGGACTCCCGGTCTGCATGTGTATGATGGTGGTTCCCAGGCTGTAGATGTCGGTCTTGGTGTTGTGTCCTCGGCACAGAACCAGCTCTGGACTCATGTACATCTGTTCAAAACAGCATGGGACACATTAGACTGATTCTAGTGAAGTGAAAGTAGTTCCACATTTTGTGGAAGTCGGTCAAATTCTGAGCATCGACCACAAAACAAACAGGAAATGTTGTCAAAGGGGGCTTTCTGCACCAAACGAGCTAACCTTTAGAGCCACGGTGTGAGAGGAGGTCAGCACGGTGGCCTGAAGGCTGAAAACAAAACATTTCTGCAGAACTCACTCTAGCTTTTCTCAGCTGGAAATTCCACTTTGCTCTTCCAGCTTAACTCTCCTCTGAGCTGCTCAGCGTTTTCTCAGGCTCCACCTCTTTTTTTAGTAACAACATGTGTCTGCTCTGGGACTTTCCACCAGCAGCCCAACACACACACTCACGCACACACGGAAAACAACAAGGGTGGTAGCAGAGAAGCAGCTACGTTCTTCCGGATGAATCTTCCTCTTTCCCACCAAATGAAGCGGAGAACGGCTGCTCTGCTCTAACAACTCTGCTCTCAGCCCATTTATGCTGCTGACTAGTCTTCAGACTATTTTGATAAAAACTCAGAGGAAGTGCAGACTGAGTCAGAAACAAGACTACTGACTTCTGGTGAACACACACACAGATGCACGTCCTGACTGGACCTGTGGTGTCAGGGCTTCTTACCTCTGTTCCTCTGAGGTCTCTGGGAATGTAGATGTCCTCTGTCATCTGCACCGTCAGGCCGAAGTCCACCAGCACCGCCTTGTCCGACATCAGGACGATGTTACTGGCTGAGAGTAAAAAAACACTCAGATGTAGACACTAGAAGAAGTTTAACAGCACTCAGGGCCGTTACGTGGCTCTGCAGGCAGGTTTGTTCAGCTCATTTGCATGTGTGTTGATTTGAACGGGAGGTTATGTCAGGTCCGTACTCTAAACGTTCCAGCTAATATTCACATTCTTATTCTTACAGAAGCCGTTTTAATGTGTGACCTTCTTCCTTAAAAATGACTCCCATGTCAAATATTCTTCCACTAACACACCCTGTTAGGTGTGTGGTTATGTTGAGGGATTTATTTATTTCCTGCTAGCAAGAACTCAACTATGACTTGGCTTTTAAGGCTAAGGACATTATTTCCTGTAAGGCTGCTTGCAGCTTGTCTGTTTGCACATGCCGTTCAGCACATCAACAGTTCAAAAGAACGTCTCTTACGTTTGATGTCGTGGTGGATGACGTTGTGGGAGTGCAGGTACTCCAGGCCCCGCAGGACTTGCTTGGCCACCCAGATGATCTCAAACTCCCTCATGGGTCCGCAGCTGTCCAACTTCTCCAACACCGAACCACCTTCACCTGCTTCCATGAACAGATGGACGTTGTTGTCCCAGAACATGGCACCATAAAGCTCTGCAATGTTCTCATGGCGGAAGCGGGCCTGGAACTCCACATCGGCTGCTTTAAAGTTTTCCATTGGAATCTGTCAGGAAGAGATTCAGGAGTTAATAAATGCCATAAAACAAGCTGCAGTTAATCCTTTAAACCCTGAAAAATGCAACAACTTGTAAAAAATGTAGCTTTTAAATTAAGGCTGAAACAAATCATCAAATGGTTTGATTCATTAAATTCCTCAAATAATTTTTTTATTGATTTGAAACTTCGTTAAATGTGCGCACCACAGTCTGAACACATTTTACTGGAGCACAACGTGGTAATCTAGGTGCTGTGGAGGAAAACGGAGAAACCAACAAAGACACAAACCATTCTAAATGGCAGAAATGGTCCAACGTTTGGGATCAAGAGTGAAACAACCCTGCGGAAAAAAACAGCATATGTTGTGTTTTGGATGCAGGTCCAGCATGCGATGCTGTTAATTGGATTCTCCACTAGCATCCCATCCTGGACCAGCATACCAGCATCCAAAACACAACATATGCTGGTTTTTTCAGCAGAGCAGATTGGCTAATGCTAATGCTAGCACTGTCATGATCAAGTGGGGTTTTGAAAAAAACACGATGGTTGTGAATGACTAAACATGACTCTACAAGCGGAAGAAAAATCCCCACCATCCCGTTTATTCTTAGCTGTCTGCAGCCTGCAGCGGTATGGAGCAGAACCGTAGCAGCTAGCTGGTTTTCATAAAACTGAGCAGAACGTCCAACAACACCACCATGTTTCTGCTGAGTTGTGTTTCTGTGCAGCATACAGGTTACCTCACACTGTTTACTGATCCCCTCATGCTATTTTTGTGTGGAATAAAGATCGCGAGTGTCAGTAAGAATGTCCTTTGGGTAGCTAACCAGTTGTTGGTTGTAGATTAACCTTTAACACGTAGCTACACAGAAATACAATACCTTCAAATTAAACTTTGCAAAAAAAGGTAAAAAAAAAAGGTTTTGTAATATTGAAAATTTCTTGATTAATTGTTGTTTATCACAGTTATGTAAACGTTTAACACCACGGTCCACTGGGTTTAAAGAAGTCTCCTCTGCTGTTTTAATAGCAGCGTGTACGTCAATGTCAGACTGCATGACAGAGTAAACACACACACACACACTGTAAATAATAATACCACTGACTGTTGAGAAAAATGTGTGATTTGTGGAGAAATTTACAAAAATATAAAGAGCAGCATAGGAAGTTTTTAAGTTTCCATTCTTGCGTTAACGGAACAAGTCCTTTTAAAGGTCACTCGGTCCTGTTCCTCCTTTAGTAAATGTTGCTCACACCGTCTACACAAACCTGGAAGTAGCTGTGTTAATAAAAAGCTGCTTTTGGCACCAGGCCAGTCTAAAGAAGTACATGATGAACTATTCCAGTCATAAGACTCACCAGTTTACAGGCCATTCTCTTCCTGGTCATGGTGTCCTGGGCCAAGTGGACTTTCCCAAATGAACCCTTGGGAACAAGGCCAGAGCCAGGATTCTTGTAGGTCAATTTCCAAGGAAACAAAAGCACATCCATGCTGACCTGATAGCGACCTTTTTTAATCACCATCATTTTCTAAAATGAAAAAAGAAAGCTCATGAAAATGTTTCCAGTGCATTAACATTTCAGTTTGTCAAAGCAAACAGAAACCTGGGCTCACCTTGCTCAGGAGGACTCCCATCTCCTTACTGAGGTGCTGCAGGGCTGATGTCTGCATGTTAGACAGGAAGTTCACAAAAGATAGGAGGTCTGTCACTGTCCCATACTGAACCCCCCCAACTCCATTAGCATAGTCCTTCTGCTCATCCACCAAACACACCGTCTCCCCCGCCTCCTCCGTCTCATCCATCTCCTCCTGGGAAAGACTTTCTTCATCAAAAGATAGGCCCCCTTCCTCCTCCTCCAGCTGATAGAGAGTCTCTGCTGCGTTGATAATGTCCTCTACATTCATGTGAGTCAACAGCAGTTCTAGTCCAGCCTCATATCTGTAATCCATCTTTATGCTCAGCTTCTGCTACTCGGTCTAAATTCTGACATCAGGAGGTGACATTTTTGGTAAATCACCAAGCCCCTGGTTAGAAAGGAAAGAGAACAAGAACTTTAGCTTGCTCCTGAAAAGAGCCTCAGAGAGCACTTTTCTATCCAAAACAGGACAGTTTAGTGTCAAGCTGGGAAATTCCAGAAATCCATGAAAGACTTAGCTAGTAACACCCCCCACCCCCCACCCCCAAACACACACACACAAGCAAACAAAAAACCCCAGCAAACTTTAAGGGTTAGATAAGTGTTTAGTGCCTTGTAATAGAGAAACATTTTTATATTAACTCCCCTTTATTTATGATTCATATTATTATCAAATTGCATTAGACTAAAGTATCTGCTACACACACACACACATATATATATATATATATATAATACACACACATATATATATAATACACACACACACACACACACACACACACACACACACACACACACACACACACACACACACACACACACACACACACACACATATATATATGTACAAACATTTAATTTTCTACTCACTTAACACAAATAAACAAGGTTAAGCGAATAAACAATCAAGAGTCGGTTATGGAAGATTATATAGAAACACTTGCCTTGGGTGTTCTTAGCGGGCTACAGGGAACGATCATCTCTCTTCCAGGCTCAGAGCCCTTCTGCCGTCAGACGCGTCTGACTCTAAAGGAAATAAAACGCCGGACGTTAGCGTCACAAAACACGTAGGAGGTGCTTTGGTTTCTCTTTGTAGGTTTCGGTTACCTTTTCTTTTTTTATTTTGACTTAGAAAGTAGGATGGATTTTTTTTCTTCTAAATAGTTTTGTTTTCTTTTGTGATGGGCTACAATAAATTGTCTCGATGTTTAATTGATTTTTTTTTTAATTCTTTTAAAAATGTGACAAACCTTAAATGAAGTTAATTTAGGTGGATAGAGACCTTTTGGTGCTTCTTGCTTGCTGTAGCTTCGTGTTTGCGCATGCGTATTCTGGCTTTTATTTGAACAACTATGGCGTCTTCCATCGCCGTGTCTCGGTTACATTTGAGGGGAAAGACCTGCTTGTTAAATTGTTTACAGAAGGTCGACACGTTTCTCCACAGGAGTGTTGGAACAGACGCTGCTGTCGCCCAATCGGAGACAACTCAGAGAGATGGAAGTGGTTCGTATAAAGTGTTAAATAACTTACTCTACGTGCTAGCTTACTGGCGAGGGACAGCCACTGCAAACTCCTTTAAGAAACCATGAGTTTTATGTTTCCTTGGCTCCAGTCTGCAGAGCTTAGTGGATTTCTAAATTATTACATGTTAGTAAAACATCATCTAGTTACCGGTACCTTTCGGCGTTGTGTTTTTCCATCTAGGACAGTTCAGACAAATCTTAAGGAATGAAAGACATGGGACGCTTCTGTCAGTGAGCCCCAGGGCAGCTGTGGCTACATTGTAGCTCATCACCACCAGCGTGTGAATGGATGAATGATTCACTGTAGTGTAAAGCGCGTTGGAGTCCTCTGACTCAGAAAGGCACTAATTAAATTATTTCATATTTGTTTGTATTTTTCTATTGAAATATCTGATAGACTTCAGCTAATGTTTGTGTTTGCACCTTTGCACTGATGTCTGAGCTTTGTCCTCAGCCTGATTACATACATACTTACTTTTCTGAAAACAATAATCGACACATTCATGTGAAGGTGTTCAACACAGACTTGCTTCCTTTACAATAGACTAGTGATCTATCTGGGTTAGTCTAACCTTCATCCGAACTGTCAGCGGTATTAAGGGAATATAGGTAAATCAGTAAATTAAACATTTATTGTAGTTAAAAAAACCCAAACATCTTTCCTTTTGAGCTTTCTGTTAAATATCAGAAATGGAGGGCAGTAGGCATCCAGATCAACACACACACACACACACACACACACACACACACACACACACAAATTTATTAACAACATATATGAGGTGTATTTAGTTACTTCTTTAGCCAGTATTTATAAATTTGGCTCACTAATTCCAGAAAACAGTAAATAAAATATCTACCAAAGTGTCTACTTTCTCTACTAAATACTTGTTATAAGTAATGATTAGAGGTTACTCAATAATTGCAGGTCCAGTATTCAAAATGTGCTTTAAAATGTAAACTTTAAATGTGGATTTCACTCCTTTGTCTCGCCATCAGAAGCAAAGGATGGACGCCGGTCTCTGCACGCTGTCCAGGCTGAGAGACAAGAACAGGCAGAGAAATCTGTCCTCATCAGTTGTCAATCCAGAACCAGTGAGAAGAAATTCCTCAAGTATTTATCAAGACACGGAGACATCAAGAAGTACTTCTTTTATGAAAGTTATGTGAGTGAAAGACTTGTTGCTTGCAACATGTTTGTGGTGTGTGTAGTGTAACATGTCTGACTTCTCTGCTGGGGTGTTTCTGTTTTTTCTGCAGGGTTTGTATGCTGTCGTGGAATTTGCCAGCCGGGACGGTGTTGCCTCTTTACTTGAGGCTGCTACAATCCCGAGCATCAGCCATGAATCCATGGTGCCTTTCAAGTCCAGGCTGATGTCTCTCAGATCTGTGGACTCTCTGAACCACCAGTCTAGCCTTCAGTGTCAGCCTCAAACCAGTGTTTCCATCAGTGAGCTCATCCACAGGCTGTCCAGCGAGGAGAGCGTAAGCATTTGGGCTATCGCATAACAAGCAGCACGTTTTTATATGAAGCCTGTTTGAACGTATGAACGTGCTCTAATGGAACTGATCTGGTCCGTCCTAAGTCACGTTTGTTCTTCACGTTTCCTCCCAGGTAGAGCAGCAGATATCCTCCCTGACAAAAGTCTACCAGCTCACAGAGGAGAACAGCAGGCTGCGTTTCCTCGTCTGCTCTCTTCTCAAGGACATTGCAGCAGCTTATTTCCCAGAATGCACCATCAGACCGTTTGGCTCATCTGTGAATGGCTTTGGGAAGCTTGGCTGTGACCTGGACATGTTCCTGGATCTGGACAGCATCAGTGGATGGAATGGAAAACGGGTAATTTTGGATGCGTTTGTATCTATAACACACTGAACTGAAGATTTCTTTGTTTATGAATATATTTATATATGATTTAGGAAGTGGCCGAGTGCTTAGCATTGGACACATGAGCTCTGATGTTAAAATCGTCAGATCTCATGTGTTTGATAGGATTCTGTCACCTCAGGCCACAATGTAATCTCTCCTTTTACACCAAGCATGATGCTTGGTGTAAATATTCCGTTTTATTTCTGAAGTGTTTCTGGATCATTAAACATGCCTGACCGGTGTGTTTGCAGCCTAAATCAGGTCTGTTTCTGGAGTACCAGATGAAACGGGCCAACTCGGAGCGCGCCGTCACCCAGAGCATCCTTTCTGTTATTGGAGAATGTGTGGACCAGTTTGGACCCGGCTGTGTCGGGGTGCAGAGGATCCTCAACGCTCGGTGCCCACTGGTTCGATTTTCCCACCAACCCTCGGGTTTCCAGTGTGACCTCACAGCCAACAACAGGTGCTCCCCGCTCTTACACACTTAAACTCACCGTGTACATTTTCTAAAGGTTATTTCAGCTTCCCCTTTGTGCTGCAATGTGTTGGGAACTTGGGAGGTATAGTTTGGTTTCACTCAGACAAAGGGTCACATACTGAAATGCCAGCCCTGACTGGGCCATAAGTCTCTGAAGTCTTATTTGCGTTGCAAAAGCCCCAAACAGAAACAGGAAGTGTCTCAACAGTGCAGCGTCTTGAGTGAAATTTCATTTCTTCCACTTTAATTTTAAAACTATCTTTTGATCAGGTGTGAAACTCAAACACACAGGCACCCGGGAAAAGGGTTGGGCATCGAGCATCGATTGGAACTGGGACTAACTGTCAGTTTTTCCCAGAATCGTTTAATTTTTTTAATTTCGATTCTCAGTTTCGATGCCCAGTCCACCAACCGGAAGTAAATCTGCCGGAAGTGTTTGCGTTACCGTGCAATCATGAAAAATATACAGCTGCAGAAGCGTTCTAAAGTGTGACTTTAACCGGAAAAAATGTGATGTGCAAATTCTGATCAACGCCTTTCGGAGCTGACTATACCAGCTGATCAGCTGACCTGTTGCTCCTACTGTGCAGCCCGCAGAGACCCTGAGTGCAGCATTGCGTCTCCCTTACACTGTGCAGGCATGCAGCAGCAAAAATGTAAACAAACACGTCTGCTGAACCTTTACTCTGAAAGTGGTGGAAACTTTGGATCCTGCAACGACAAAACGGGACACGTTGCTTTTGGCCATAAATATGGAAGTGTTCGAACGACTTCAGGTGTGATGCCTCTAGATGGTGCCGTTGGATAAAAAAAAACTTGATTTCTACTTTAAGCAAACTGAACCTGGTGTTAGCACGTTATGGAGATGGGAGACTGGCAGCCCAGCTGGTGAGAAGGTAAAATGTATTTATATTTACAGATTTACACACGCACACACGCACGCACACACACACGCACGCACACACGCACGCACGCACGCACGCACACACACACCTCTGAACTAAAAATAAAACTGAGAACCTCCATGAAGTTATGTTGCTTTCAAGTTATATTTATATCCCACTATGTTCATAAGCCAGTCTCCAAATGACCTATTGGTTCATAATCAATAGTATGAAGCACCACAGCGCGTCCATCAGAGCAGAGTAGAGCGCTGCCAGCCGGCGCCCCAGCAAAAGAGGACATATCACTACCTTCATCCATGGTGCCATCAGGGTGTTTTTGAAATGGTAATTTACCGTTCATAGGACCAACAACTAATCTTATCCTCCAGTTTCACGTCTCATCTTTACAACTCACCTCACCTCACCTGTCCTTCCGACTACAACAAGCCCACATTAAAGGTAGAATATGGAACACGAACACCAAAGCGACATCTAGTGTGTGGAGGTTGTAGTTGCAACAATAGAACAAGGTTTCCAGCCGTCAGGATGCCAGATTCACTGCTGATACATGACGTGAGCCGCCAGCCCTATGTCCAGTGACGACCTAAACTCACTCTGGTTTTAGATCTTTTATGGTCGCTCCTCTTCTGAGAAGAATAACGACATCTTCTGGGCTCAGAAGCAGCTGCTTGACTTGCCGAGTCCGCCGTTTTCCACAGTGCCAGCCTCGCTGTGCCGAGCGGACTGTTTACTGTATTTGGAAACCTGCAACAGTGCCCTCTATTGGCTGGTAGATGTAAACATAAACCCAGTGTTGTGCCCTTCAAAATAAATATTTGATTATTTTTTAATTATAATATAGCTTTTAAAGGAAATAGTGTGCCTCCATTCTGCACACCTCTAAACATATTTTTTAAATATAGCTTTTTATTAGATTGTTCCATATTCAACCTTTAAGAAAACAGAGTTATAAATTAAAAATTAAATTAAGGCATTTAAAAACATAACGCTCTAATTATGGCTGTAAGTAATTAATTGCAATTAATGTGATAATTTGACACCCCTACTTTTGTCATCGCTTGATTAATAGAAATGAAATATGTTTAGTCATTCAGGATAAAGTTGAACGAGCATCATTTCAATAAAAAAAGGTATGTTTGAAATTCTTTTATGAAAAGGCAACATGATCAGAACCTGTGGATTGGGTCAGGTTTAGTTTAGTTTCCCAGCTGCTGGTCAGGGTCAGACCTTCAGCACACACTTTAACACAACAACGTAGCATTTTAATATTGACATTTATAGCCGTGAGCATTAACAGTGACCTGTGTATTCTCCACAGGGTGGCCATGATTAGCACCGAGCTGCTCTACCTTTATGGAGAGCTGGACCCGCGGGTGCGCCACCTGGTTTTTACCATACGCTGCTGGGCTCGGGCTCACGGCATCACCAGCAGCATACCAGGAGCCTGGATCAGCAACTTCTCTCTCACTGTCATGGTGCTGTTCTTCCTGCAGAAGAGAAGTCCTCCTATAATTCCTACACTGGACCACCTCAGAGACCTTGCAGGTACCATGGAGCACTAGAGGTCACACTCATTGCCTAGTGATGTTCAGGTTTTTGTTAGCTGGTACCTGTGCCTTCAGGAGACGAGGCAGGTCATAAACCTGACTGGTCACCAGTTATTCACAGGGCTGACACACTGTAGGTGGGCCTGTGCCCAATCATTGAGGGAAATGAGCCTCATTTAGCTCTTCCTCATGAAAACACAGCAGGATTTCCAGGAATCAAAGTTAAAAATCATTGGAATCGTTTCTGTTGGAACATGAGATTTTGGTCCTTGTTTGTTCTTCATTTGCCTCCATGCTGCAGTCTGACTCCATAAAACAGTGTCTGCAGGTCCCGCCCACCTCCCCTCTCCTCTTTCACCTTGGCTGTCTTATACGTAATCTGCCCACCCCCCTCCACCCCCCTCCACCTTCTCCTCTGCAGACCAGACTCCGTTACACAGAGTGCTTACAAGACAATAAACAATGAAAAAGCCATTGCTACCAGAAAGGTTGTCGACCCCCCTCCGCACATGCACACATACACGCGCGCACACACACACACTTGCTGCCTCTCCTATCTTGTCTTGTCTCCGTGAATCCTCGGACTCATCCATCTGTGACTTGTTTATGACCATCATAACTGCGTAAAGGCAGTGGTTTTACCTTGTATCTCCACTCTCATCCCTCAAGGTCCTGCAGACAAGAGTGTGATTGAGGGGAACGACTGCACGTTTGTCAGAGACTTCAGCAAGATTCACCTCCAGAGTAACTCAGAGACTCTGGGTAAGAAGGGCTGCAGATCTTTAGTTAGAGAGATGATTGGAGATTTTATTTTTGAAGTACATTTTCCCACCTGTAACCTCATTGGGCTCAACAAGGAGGACACATAAACAAAGTACAACACAAACAGACTAATTGGACCCATTCATACATGCAGACACACCTGTAAACACTTGTAAAGCCTAACGTTGTTAGAACAGATGATAAATGGACTAATGTTGTTTCTGGGCCTGTGTTGGACCGGCTGTGTTTCAGAGACGCTCCTGTGTGAGTTCTTCGTGTTCTATGCCACCTTCCCATTCAGCAGGATGTCCATAAACATCAGAAAGGTACTTCTAGTTATTTATCGTAACATGCTCTCCCTGTGTATGTGTGTGTTTTCTCGGGGTACTCAAGTTTCCTGTTTTGGGGGGGTGACTGATTGTGTTGTAGAACCCTAGAAGGCACTATACTAATACAGGCTGTTTACCAGTGTGTTGGTTATTTTATATCAAGCCAGCTTAACTCATTTTGACTTGATCTGAATCTGATTTTTCTACAACTGAGCTTCCTGCCTAGCCTAGTGAACTAGACCAAATTCTTGCTTTGCAGAGTTTGGTCTAGGCACGCTTCATAGGAACCCTCGCAGCCCAAACCACTGCTGTGTCTATCCAATCACAACTCGCTATAGTTTTGGTTGGGCCAATCACAGCGCTCTATATTGTGGGCCAATCACAGAGCTGGAGTAGCCGATGACGTCAGCGTTGCGGCCGCGATCCCAAGCAACATGGCGGCAGCGCCGGAGCCACGTTCTTTTGAAACGGCTTTGTCATCAACATTGGATTATTTAGACTCCAACGTGCGTAAGTCTGTCGGCTATACTTAGCGGCTTCTTATTTTTATCAAACTAAGTAGTGCAATGTCCCAGTACACCTGATATTCACATGTTTTTATACAAAAACGACAGAAATCATTGATGTTAGACGCCATTAATGCCTCCCGCTTTTCCGTCGGCGTGATTACGTCACGTTGTTCGTTACTCTGATTGGTCCTAGCGCTATCCAATTGCGTGCTGACATTTTGAAAGACAACCGTAGATCCCGCCTCACGACTGAGAGCCGTCAATGATTCGTGGCCAGACTATATATTCACATATATAGGATGGCTTGCCAGGCTACTTCCTGCCAACATTCAGCTTGGATCTGTACCTGATATGAAGATGATTCCTGGAGTTAGATAAGTATGAATATGGTAAATGGCCTGTATTTATGTAGCCTCTTCATGAGTTCTGCAACCCCCCAAGGCACTTTACAACACACCAGTAACACACACACACACACACACACACACACACACACACACACACACACACACACACACACACACACACACACACACACACACACACATTCTCTAACCATCTTAGTGAGGACCGTCCATTGACTTCCTTTCATTTTTGTTAATTTTTGTGACTGTATTATACCTAACCCATACCCTAACCTAAACAAAAGTTAATTCACATCATACCTCTAAAACTAACGAGTAGAGCTCTGTAAGAATGCACCAAAGTGAGGACCGGGAAAATGTCCTCACTTTAATGGTGAAAAGCTGGTCCTCACTTTGATCTATAGACGAGTACTCACACACACTCACACTCACACACACACACACACTGGTGGTGGTGATGAGCTACATCATAGCAACAGCTGCCCTGGGGCACTCTGACAGAGGCAAGGCTGCCGTACCCATCCCTCCGACCACCAGCAGGTAAGGAGGGTGAAGTGTCTTGCTCAAGGACACAACGACTGCCACAGATTGACCAGGGCTCAAACCTGCAACCCTCTGATTACGGGGCGGACACTTAACAGCTCTGCCACTGTCGCCTGTCTTAATAAATGAACTAAATTAAACTAAACTAGATAAACAGCTTTTCTTGCAGAAATGCTGTTTGAATGCTAATCACTGAAAACGATAGCTGAAGCTGCTTAAGAACTGAAGCGAAGCTGAAATGTGATTCTATGTGTATGGGCTCAGGAGGCAAATGGGGGAGTAGCTGAGCTGAAAATTGCAGAAAACATTAAATATCTTAAAAAATATTAAATATATTGTTATGAATGGTCCTGGATGAGCTGAAGGTTTTGATACCAGATTAGCTGAAGAAGCTGAAAAACTGTTGGAGAAGGACAAAAACACAGGACTAATAATGTTTGAATGCTAAAGCACAGTTAAAATGAACATAAGTCAAACACCATGACTATTTTGTTTTTCATCATTGTCTGAACGGATGATTCTTAGCTGGGTTTCTATGCACTGGTGGCCCAGTATGAAGCCTTTATTAATAGTGATGGCCCTGAGGGACCTCTGGTTAATGTAGGAGACTTGTATGAAGGTTGACACGGCTGAGGAAGCCTGCAGGTAGGCTGTGGCCATGACCGTGCTCTATAGGCTTTCACTGGTGGTACTTAAACCATAAATCTATTTTACTGTGCTACAATTCTTCAGCCCATCCCACCTGTTTAGCAGGTTACAGCATACCCCGCACCATGGGAGCTTATTGACTTCTCTCTGACCCATCTGATTGCAGCTGGTCATGGCCAAGTACACTTGCTGTTGAGGCCACATTCATAAATCAGAGAAAAGCCAGTGTGACGGGGCGCAGCGACTCCTCCTGAGCTGGATAACTGACCGTTTTTCATGAACCAACACTATTCCTGTACTTGTCTCCAGGGAAAAGAGCAGAACAAGCCGGAGGTGGCACCACTCCACATCCAGAACCCTTTTGAAACCTCTTTGAACGTCAGCAAGAACGTGAATGCCACCCAGCTGGATCGCTTTGTGGCTTTGTGCCAGGAGAGCTCTTGGTTGGTCCAACAAAGTGAAACCAACACACCCAAAGATGCTGCTGGAGACGCCAGTCCCACACCCTGGGGTCTCGCTGCCTTACTTCTACCTTCACAAGTTGAAGGGATCAAAGGTCGTAAGAAAAAACGACGAGAGCCCGCCAGTGAAAGGATCAAGAGTTTGTTAGAATCTTTAAAGAACAAAAATCAAGGAAAGAAGAGTTAGTGAGTCTGGAACACCTCATGGACTGTCTTCTTGGACTTTACAGCAAACACTAGTGGCAGTTCCTAATGTGGACACATGATGGCAGTAGTGCAGTCTTTGTGTGCCTGTTCTACATCTGTACATTACTGGGGACGTTCCAGTTTGAGTGAACATTATGCTGTGGTAGAAACTGCCACGTTCCCAGTTTAATGGTCTTTTCTCATGTGCTTTTTTCATTTCAGATTGTGTGTGTTATTCATTCATGGGTCGTTTCTGTATCACATAGAAAACGATGGAATAATAACTTTTTTACTGTCAAGTTAAAACTTCACTATATGCACATGGCTTATTGTAAATCTAAGACCAGATGCCTACATTGCAACAGAACCAATGTTTTACTCTAAATTACACAAATATAATATCTGACAGTTTTATCTGTAGAAATAAATTATTTTATCTTTAAAAAATTCATGACTTTTCCTATTTTGATTGTTCCATTAAGATGAATAATCCTTAATCCAACCATAGCTCAGAGCTTTTACATCCTCACCACCACCCAGACTGATTAGCTGTCTAGTAAATATATTCTCTCTATGGAAAGATACTTTTATTAATAGGAAAAATCGATCAAATGTTAGAGCTAATCTGATAAATAATTAAGTGAAGCTAATTAAAATTCACCATTTAAGCTCCAAATGTAGCCTCCATGTGAGCTAAACCCCTAACCCTTTAGCATCATTATGTGCTGCCATGTGGGTCTCTACTGCCTGTAGAAACACTCCAATGTGATGGAAACTGTCCATCTGTTTTTGTTCATGTTTGGTTTCAGGAAATATCTGCCGTTTCAAAAAGACTCCATTTGTGATGTCACAATAAGGAAAAATAGTATAGAACCCCCCCTGGCCTGTGTATGCTGGAGGAGCAGCAGCTCTACTCTCAACCCCTCCCAGACTTTGGAGCTTCTCATCTCAGCAACCTTAGTTGGGGGGTTAGCTCCAGCTTGTTTCCTTAAAGTGACTTTATAAAACGGTGTGTGTGTATAACTGGAACAAAGTCATAATATCTATCCTTTCATTATTTTTATTGCACTGGTATTATTAAAGCTAGCTTCTGTTGTTAGCGTTGACACTAGCTGGATGAAACGCTTTAGCTGCTGTTTCAGGACAATGCTAATTAGAATGATGCATATTAGTTTATGCAGCTCCCTGTTTCATCACTGCTGTGTGTAGCCTCTATAATTAGAACCAGCCAGTCTCCTATTACATGGATTCACCTCTCAGAACCCCAGGTTGAAAACACACTTCCTGTTTAAAGAAATGTCTTCAAAGCCCAGAAATGGGTCCCACTTTAGAGCTTTAACCAAAAGTTATTCATGTTTTTTTTGTTTCAAACCTGAATGCTATGAGTGCATCCACAGGTTCACTTCCTATGAGCCTGAGTGTGTTTGTCCACGTCTGCTTCAGGCCCTTGGGACAGTGTGAGGGGGAGTGTGCGGCCCACAGCTGTTTTTCCACTCATTTCAGAAGGAGGTCAAAGGGTGAGAGGAGAGGCTTAACTACCTCCTCTCCTTCTCCAGCCACCACTCTGCCCTTTGCCCCTTTTTGGCACGGTGCAGTTAGGAGGAGAGAGCTTTGAACTTCCCTCTCTCGGCTCACTTCTCTCTTACATTTGCTTTCAAATTCAGCAGGCCCTTCTCTATCTCAGTCATCTGTTTTCCTCTCCTCAGAGTGGCAGCCTTTGAGGTTTGCAGAGTGTGTTTATTTCCATGAGTGTGTTTCAGACTGCTGGGGCTGCTCTGGTGGAGCAACATGGTGGTTATGAAATGTGGTGGTTAGAGAGGCATTGGGAGGGGAAATGATCACCCTGGGGGAACTGGATGAAATGTGACTGCTGGGTGGTGTGGGCTTGATTTTAAATGAGCTATATGTGCAGTAGCTCTTTATTTATAGACCTCCCTCTAATAATTCTTTCCGTTTATTCAACAGTTTATTGGATAATTGTTGGGATAGCTTCCTAAAAGGTTACTACATGCCATTGTCAAAGGTAATAATGTCTTTTTTCTTGCTCTTTTCTGCCATAGACCATTTCACAGACCACGTGCACATTAGTCTTGAAAAAGGTCAAGCCAGAGTCTGACGTCCCTTCTAGCAGGGTCGTCTGTCAGGTGACCCACCTGAGTGTCTGATTTTTTAAGAAAACAGAAGAAGGCAGTCAGATAGAGCAGCCTCTAGAGGGAGTTCAGCAGGGCAACGGCCGGAGGTTTTCCTCCCTCTCCCAGGTTTCTGCTGCCTTCAGAGTCTGAAGGAATGCAAGATTGTGGTTTGGAAAAAGTATGAGAAAACACAACAGCAGAGTGGAATTCTGGAGACAAATATCAGGAGGTTTCTGCCTCCTTCAGGTCTAGAGCAGATCCTGACAGAGAACACATTTAGCTGTAGCAGTCCTTTTATCAAGCCAGCTGATCAGCTCCTTTCACGTACACGCCTGAAGTCCACAAAGACCTGCAACCAATCCTTCCCAAAGGACTTCCCCTCACACTTCCTTTAATTATCCACACAGCATTGTTACTGTTGCTTATGTTGGAACCCGTGTTTCAGGGACAAGTGTCCTCATGACCCCTCGGCTGGCTCAGTGGAAGCTACTGCTCCATGCATCACTGTGTGATGGTAGTGTGCGTGTCTCCTGAGGATGTTTAAAAAGTGAATGTAGGGAGGAGTGGCGACAGGTGTGCAGGTCCACAGCTGCAGCGCAGAACCAGAAGAAAGAAGAGGACAGATCGTATAATAATACACGACCTTATGGAGCAAATACCCGTGTGGTGTGTCGCGTGACCCCGTTGTAGCGAGCAGCTATAGTGGATCAAGTCCCCCCACTGTGTGTGTGTGTTATTATAAAATGGTCATAGACCAGTTGGTATCAGAGACCATGTTTCACAGACAGAATGGATGTGTGACAGGTATATTAAGGGATACTTTGCATCCTCATGAAGAGACTAAATAACGTGGAGCCTCAGAATTTGGCTCCGGAGCTGTCCGGACCATTCAGCCATCTGAGAGCGGTGCATGTACCATCAAGTCTGTCCCAGGGACGGTGAGAGACACGACACATGAAGGAGACGTGTTAGAGTGATGGGTATAGAGTTGACCCCACACACACACACACGTTACCAACCCCCCCTCCATCAGAGGCCTCATCAGCTGAGTGAGAACCTGTCTGTCTGCTCTGGCCTTGGCTTCTCTCTGGTCCAACGTCATCAGGAGAAGCTCTGACTCAGTCCACTCATCTGAGACAAAGGGAACACACGTTTAACGTGACGGGAAGGAAAGCCTGCGTCTCCAAACAAAGATGGTTATTCCTGCAGCTTTCATGCATCAGATATGAAAATTAGTTTTTCTTTCTTTCAGACTCACATCTTGGAGCGACAAATCAAATTGTGTAGTAATCATGAAACCTGTTTAATAGATGAAAGAGTGAAACTACATATATTTACCTTTATTTTATCTTTGAGTAATGAGTTCTGTTGTGCTTATGAACGTTGCCCAGTAGGTGTCGGTCCCCGGATGCTCAGAGCTAGTTTTAGAGTTTTGAAACTTTTGAAACGAGTTTCATTTTACATAATTGTTACATGTTATCTTGTTGCAATGTTTTCATATTGATGTGCTTCTAATTTTAGCTTAGGGCTAGTAAACAAGGTTGAACATATAGATTAGCCCCCTTTTCTAGTGCAACACTTTAAGCTAGGTTTCCTTAACCCCAGTGTCCGGTTCAGGCTCCCCCACCAGTCACTGATAGGCTGCAGCCAGTCCATCACACACCTGGCTCACCGGTCACCTGCTGTAGCCTCGACTGTTCCTGTAGAACACATTATGACTTTAGAAGTTCCACCTATATCAGGGACTGGTGACCTGACCGTGGTCCAGGGTTTAGCCACCTGTTCGCAGATGGACCCACCAAGCGGCATGCGGACCTCAGCTTCAGCCTGCTGGTGAAAGATATATTATTAGAGAACAAATTATTAACTTCCATTAAAGTTTGTGAAGGTTTCATGTCTGCAGCTATAAAGGCAGTTAGACACAGACTGTCTGACAGAACACAACACTGAAGGTCACACCAGCCACAGGGTGAGGCTGTTTCTACAGGTGAGTAGGGTTCTCTTCCTGTAACATCTGCATTTCCACTCAGATGTAATAAAAGCATTACAATATGAACAAAGACAATATTAATGCATTAATAAAACACAACTGATGAAACAGGGTGTAGTAATAGTCCCAGTCAGCCTCTCCTGAGTGTGGAGACAAGAGAACTGGACCTGAGTGGGTTCTGTTCAGCACTAACCATGGGTGTGAGGACAGCTGTGTGCTTCTGTTTGGGCTCTGAGGCATTCTGCTGGCAGCCTCACATAGATCTAGATTGTTCCTGTAGATTGTCACACCCCACAGCATCAGAAGATGTTCTGAAGTTCATCAACATGGAGAAACCAGACCTTTCCTCTAAACGGGAGCACTGATGACATGTTTACCTCAGCTGTGTTAGCACCATCACGTCTTCACAGAGAGATCTGATGAAGCCTGACCCCAACCTCAATCAGAAATGACCTCTTTCACCTCCCTCCACCTTCAAAAGCTCCTGGTGGCAACTAGAAGGTTGGCTTCACAGGAAGCTTTATCCTGTTCCTGTAACCTATAATCTTTCTCTTCAGCTCTGGTTTCTTCATGTTTAGCTGGAAGAAAGGATGGAATTCAAACGTCTGCCTCTGCTCTCCCATTAAACTCAATCTGGTTTGCATAATCAAATCCTGTATCAGCTTCCTGTGCAGGTTCATGGTGTGGTTAATGAAGCTGCTATCAGCTCTCAGAGTGGGACGCGGCCCCATTAGAGCCAGAGGAACGTAGCGAGGCTCTGTGGATCAGAGGCTGCCGGCTCATTAGAGCCTCAGACGTAGGAGAGCTGCTGGATGATCGCTGGGCTGGACGACCAGGGCTGACCTCCATTTTTCCTTCAGAGTGTTAATTTTTTCTCACGCTTTTCCTGGTAAATATTTATCTTCCTGAATCTGATTTCAGTGACACAGGCTTTGAGTTGATAACCTGAATGTTTGAGTCGGCTCTAACGGTTGGACTATGTCGGTGCACCAAATCAAGTCTTTAACCCTTTGAAGTGGAAAAAAGACCAAAGCAGTAGAAGGAAGGAAGACTTTTCACTGACTGCTCTTTTCTCATCTCTGCGTTCATGAGACCATCATAGTGTTTACTAACCAACATAACTGGAGGGGACATTTGACCTCTGGAAGCATTTTGCAGCTAGAATGGAACAACTGAATGGTTTCAAGTAATTAAACAGCAGGTGAAAGAGAAAACCACCTGGAGCACAAAGCCAGGTGTGCTCTCCACATCTGAATCCTTGTTTTACTGCAGAGGTGTGCCAGTACATCCATACTGGTGAGACTGGTGAAGGTGGATGGCATCAGTCCCACTCAGGTATGCAGTAATGGGTTTTGTGACACTAGCAGGAAGCTGTGATATTTTAGTTTTCCATCAGTAGGATAAAAACAACACTGTAAGCATTTCTTTATGATTTGGGTTCCAGGTCAGACTGCTCCTAACCAGCAGGACACCTTTGGAATTCCATCATCCACCTTGATAGGAACCTCACTGACCTGGGAAACACAAGGACACTAGCATTAGCACGCTGCTCCTTCCAGAGTGGAGTTCATTACAGTAAGGATGGAGAAGTAGCTGGAAAAGAAAACTGGGAGGGGGGGGGGGGGGGTTAAGAACCTGACTGGGGGCCCAGGAATGATGAGCTTTTCCACTGAAGGGATTCATTATGGTAAGATGATAGCGCTGTCTGGGATGTGAGAGGCGGAGGCAGGGTACCAGCATGATCATCAGGCTCGGGTTTAGGTGATTTAACTGATGAAGATGCAGAGAAAACACTTGGTTTGATCATGTCCTCGATTTTCTTCTTTGCTTGATGTGAGACGCATAAAATAGATCATCTTTTTCACTAAATGTCATCATTTTTTCCACACGACTGGACAAAAGGCTGTGTGTAGAGCCGTTTCCCCATGGGGGCTCTGATAAGAATGTGAAACAGCTTAATGTTCCTGTGCAGGGCGCGCCTTGCTCTGCTGTGTTTACGCAGCAGACACCAGGGTGAAGCGGCTCCACACTCCAACAGCAGGTTTTCATTTCTCCTCTGCTGAGGCAGGTTAGCTTCATCACAAACCAACATGTGAATGTGGCCCTGTTTGTTTTCCTTTGATTAAACAGGCATTTGGGTTATGTGGAGCCTGGCCCACCCTTCCATAACTGGTGGGGGAGGTGATGAGAACGAGGACGAGGGGAGAGGAGAAGGCTGTGACTCCTCTACATGATTCACTCAGACTTCTTCAGCTTCATCAACTGCTTCTTTCCCATCTGGCATGAGATTCCACACGTGCCTTTCATTTGGGATAATGTGACTCAGGAGTGAAGCCATCTTGCAGTTGTGGAACTTTCCATTCTTACTTCTGACATGAGCTCAAAAGGAGATGCTTTGTTATCAGATTTGAGGAGAGGCGCGGCAGCTGTTTGAAGAAAAACAAAAGCTGTGTGTGTGTGTGTGTGAGGTGAAAACAGCAGCCCTCTGGATTCTGACCAATCCACGCCCGTACTCTGTGGACGATTTAGGAAAAGAAAGAAGAGAAAGAATATTTATATTGACCTAAATGACCCATGCTTGTAACCCCCCCCCCCACACACACACACACACACTGGGTTATAAAATGTTTGCCCCTAACGCCATGAGACACATCTCAGCTGAGTCATGGTTTTTAATAGGCTCTCAGTCCCAACAGAGTAATGACAGCTGTTACGTAAAACAAAAGGACAACACAGCTCCTCATCCTCCTCACTTGTCTTCCTCGGGGGATTTCTGCAAGTGATGAGCGACCCAATCAGGGACAGCGATGGATCTTCCAGTGATGTTCCATCCGATGCTCTGCGTTTGACCACTTGGCCTGTTTTTGTTCTCACGTCCTCCGTTTGGCGTCAGCTCCTTTTGTCTAACTGCTGGAGAAAAAGCTGGGTTATTAAAAGAACGTTGACAAAAGAGCCTTTGAAGTTTTCTGCCAGAAACTGTGGAAAGGAGTGTGGAGACAGTTGGGTCTCTTCTGCTTGAAATAGTAATTATGCTAATGCTTTGATATTTTGGTAACTGGGAGAGCACGTTCAAGCTTTCTATTCTCAGTGCTGTGAAAAAGAGGAAGAGAAACGAGGATAAGAGCCACACTGGTGTTCAGAAAAGGCTTCTTCTCCCAAGGTGACTCCAGATCTGCTTTTCCCTCCGTCACAGAGCCGAAGATGAGACTCTAATTGATGCTGCATCTACTGACCAGCTTGTCCTTCTTCCTCTAAGCCAGCTGCTGAAAGCAGGAAGGCTGGTGGCCTTTAGAGCTGCCGGCCAGACACTGCATCACAATCATAGACATTCACTTTATCGTCTACTGTATACAAAAATAAAACACTTTCAGTTTTTCATTTGTTAAGAAATGTAGTCATAAACTACGCAGATAAACTGAACGCTAACGGCTGAAAATGACGTGTGAGGTGAAGCCATTCAAATGCTAGGTGTTCTTTTTACAGGGAAGAATACTTAGTAAGCAAGTGGGCTCAGTAAGTAAACCCAACTCAGATAATAAATAAAAATAAATTAATTAATTTGTATATCACAAAAGAGCAAAAACAAAAATCCTCCAACCCCCTCATCTCCAAAAAAATAAGCTGAAAAAGAACCCCCCAAGAAAAATAAGGATGAGGCTGCTTGGTGGAGCAGTAGGTAACACTGTTGCCTCCATCAATAAGGTTGCAGGTTTAAATCTCAGCTGCATCCTTTCTTGCATGGAGTTAGCATGTTCTCCCCATGATTTAGTGGGTTTACTCCTGGTGCTCAGGTTCCGCCCACACACCCAAAACATACAGGTCAGGCTATTGATGACTATAAATTTTCCATAGGCATGAGTGAGGGCCTTTTTGTCTCCTTGTGTCCCAGTGATGGACTGGAGACCTGTCCAGGATGTCCCCCACCTCTTGCCTGAACCCTGCTGATAAGCAGCAGCTCCTGATGACCCTGCTGGGTAACAAAGGGATGGATTGACAAGCTAATAGCTAGTAGAGGCATGGCCAAGATCAAGGTGGATTTCTGCCGTCCTATAATAGCTGCACTATCAAAAATCCATTGTGGTTCATGTAAATGCAATGTTATATGTTTCTTTGTTATTTTTGTGTTATACAGGTATTTACCCTTCCTTTAGAGCTATCATCCTCTCCTCCATAATAACCACTTCATCAAACATCCTCTCGCATGAACCACTATCAAAACTTAGCTCAGACATCCAGGAGGGACTTGAAGTTGAGCTTCTGCTCCTCCACATCAAGAGAAGCAGGTGAGGTGGGTTCAGATTGAAATTTAAAAAGACTTTAATAATCCCAGAGGGAAATAAAGTAAGAATAGAATAAATACCATGAAAAGTCTGTCACCCCCCCCCCCAATATTTTCTCATTGGATCTACAGGAATCATGTGGAGGGAGGGATATTCATATTAATATTAAAATTCCTGTCATACCAGCAAATTCATACTTACAATTTTGAATTCAGATGCATATAAACGAATTCTCACTGACAAACATTGCTGCAGGCGCTGCAGTGGAGTGGCTGAATGTCAAACTCATACATGAGTCAGTAGAGCTGCTCACTTCTCATCCTAAATGGTTGCCACGATCGCTGCGTATCAGAAGCTGATGCTAATGTTAGCTAGCAAGCTGACCGTGAGTAACACTGACTTTGAGTCTGTTTACCCCATCTTTAAAACCTTTTTTTAAAGAAAATCTGTCAAGTCCATTCAGTTTCAGCAGTGAAGGTTCTGTCTGAGAGGTGGTAAATGAGCAGAGTGATGGATACCAGGGCTGAGCATGTGGCGGGGGAGATGGGGTCTTTGACTCTCAAATATCCCTTGGCACTATTCAAACAAACACACTCCCAATTAAAACTGTGGTATTTGGAACCCAGACCAGCAATGTGACAGCAGTGCAGAATCCATGACCCAGTTAGTTAGAACCCAAACTGGGGGGTGCTCTGTTGTATGATGTGGACTATGTCACAGCTGTTTGTTGAAGGCAGAGTTACCCGTTGTGCTTTTACAAAGATTGAGTCCAGGTCGGGCTGACTGATTTGTGCTCCCTTGCTGCCCCAGCTGATGTCTTCTGCTGTGCTGGGTTGCAGTCCAGTAGGAGCCAGTCTGTAGGGTCAGTGTAATCAACAAATGTGTGCTAATGTCCTTTTAGTTCTTCGAAATAAAAAGCAGTTGCCATGCATCCTCTGTCCTTGTAGCACTAAGCATCTATGCATCTCCCATCAGATGTTTGTGATGATGAGTCTAAACAGACCTGCATGTTTTAGTATACCACTGTAGACGTAATGTTAAATCCTACAGCCACCATCACCTCTGAGACCCGTAAAGCCTGCAGGCAATAACCCCTAACAGACGACCCCTGACCTCCTCCTTTACTAATATCGAACCCTCATCCAACCCCCACAGAAGAATAACAGAGCCCCATTTGGATTACAGACCTGCTGGCTTGCTGAATCTTAGGGCGGCCTGTGCTCATGTTCTGGTCAGACTACCCAGAGACAAACTTGACAGTTTACTCCAGTTTGCAGCATGTGAGATATAACTTTGCTGTGTTTGTCTTGAAGCAGTTCGTTGGTGTTATTTCCACCCTCCTTTAGGGAACAACAAAATCCCCACATTTCATAACGGACCAAAGCAGCAGATCACAGCTGAGCTGGTTCTCCTGATGAGGAGCACTGAGTGGCTTTTATCTGTGGACAGCTCAAAGAGACGCCAGCTCGCCTGTCAAAGAATGGTACAATCTTTACAAAAATGCTTTTTTCCCACTTTAATTTACAAACTTGAACTTGGCATTTATCATGACCTCCTGAAGCCAGACTGGCTGTGAGGAATATGCAGTAGTTTATCCCAGCAAAGGAAAGGTGATTACTGGATAAGCTCAACAGGCTCTCTCCCCTGACCTACATGATAGCCTAATAAACCAACGTGACACACGAAAAGCATGTGGGTGTAAACTTAAACACTTCTGCTGTAATTATGATGAATAACTTTGGTTACTGTACGTCTTCAGGGTTGCTGTCAGCTCACAACTGCATGTTGATGGAACCAACAGTGCCTTTCAAAAGTATTCAGAGAACCCTTGAACACATTTTGACTCCTTACAACCACAAACTGAAATGTTTTATTGAGATTTTCTGTGACAGACCAACACAAAGCAGCACCTAACTGTGAAGTGGAGTGATGGTTTTCAAATAAAACGAGTAAAGATCTGAAGATTGTGGTGTCCTTTTGTATTCAGCCCCCTGTACTCTGATATCTCTAAATAAAATCCAGTACAGTCCATCGCCTTCAGAAGTCACCTAACTAGTTCACCTGTGTGTAATTTTCTCTCATTATAATTACACCTGTTCTGTGAACGCATCAGTGGTTTGTTAAGCATCATCTTGAAGACCAAAGACCAAGGAACTCAGCAGACAGGTCAGGAATACAGTTCTAGATACGTTTACAGCAGGTTAGGTTATAATGGTCGTCCATCTAAACTGAATGACAAGAGAGGAGAGCTCTGGTCAGAGAAGCTTCCAGAGGACCACGGTCACGCTGGAGAAGCTGCAAATATCCACAGCTCAGGTGGGACAATCTGTCCACAGGACAACTGTAAGTTGTGTCCTCCACAAATATGGCCTATATGGAAGTGTGATGAGAAGAACGACAATGTTGACTGAAAGGCATGAACAGTTCTGTTTGCAGTTTGCCAGGAGCCATGTAGGAGACGCCGCAGCAAGTGGAATAACACTCTAGTCAGACCAGACCGTAGTTGAAGTTTTGGGCCTAAATGCAAAGGAAAGGTACCACTGCTCATCACCCTGAACACACCATCCCCACTGTGAAACTTGGTCGTGGCAACAACGTGCTGTAGGGGTGGTTTTCTTTGGAAGTGATAGGGAAGCTGGTCAGAGTCAAGGAAGCTGGAAGATGGATGGAGCTAAATACAGGACAATCCTGCAGAAAATGTTGAAAATGTTGGAGGACTTGAGTCTTGTGTAGTGGGATTAGTTCACCTGATGCCAAGTTATTGAGTGACCTATCACCAGGGGAGGTGCTAAGATAAATAGAGTCTGGCAGCGCTCTCTCTTGCTTGTGGCTCAAACTTCTGCTTCCACTGACCCCTTCTGCTTTTACCCAGTTGTTGATCCAGTTGTTCTGCTGGTCTACTTCTGTGCTGCTTTAATGCTACGATCGGTTCGGATTGTCGGACTTAGCTACTCTCCCTCGGTCGTTGTAGAGCAACCCAGCCGTGTGCAAGGAGATCGGCCCGGTTCAGAGTGGTGGACCTCAACGAGTCACTGGTGGATAACGCTCATGGCTGAATGTTACTGACAGCAACGTGGACATGTTCGTGTGTGTGTGTGTTTGTGTGTTTATGTGCATGTGTGTGAGTGTGAGTGTGTGGAGGGGGTGTGTGTGTTCATGTGCTTGTGCGTGTGTGTGTTTATGTTCGTGTGTGTGTGGAGGGTGTGTGTGTGTTCGTGTGTGTGTGCATGTGTGTGTGTGTGTGTGTGTGCGTGTGGTGTGTGTATGTGTGTGTGTGTATGTGTGTGAGTGTGTGGAGGGGGTGTGTGTGTTCATGTGCTTGTGCATGTGTGTTCACGTTTGTGTGTTTATGTTCACGTGTGTGTGTGGAGGGTGTGTGTGTGTTCGTGTGTGTGTGCATGTGTGTGTGTGCGTGTGTGGTGTGCGTGCGTGCGTGGGTGTGTGTGTGTGTGCGTGTATGTGTGTGTGGTGTGTGCGTGCGTGTGTGTGTGTGTGCGTGTGTGTGTGTGTGGTGTACTCATGTTCATTATTGATTGACTCATAAAAACCAGACTAAATAAATACCTTCTTAGCAAACATTGTTATCACAACATTGACCTCACAGCACCAAAACCACTTGGATCAATATTTTCCTTCTAGTCTTTTACTGTCTGCTTTCTGCAAACATCAGCAAAGCTGCAGCCGCCGGACAGTAAAACCCTGTAATCCACTGTAACCAGAGGAGGGTGGGGTCCAGAGCAACCATTACAGGCTTCAAAAGGCCTCCCCACGTTGGTGGTCCTCTCTGCCTCAGAGGTTATGGCTCAGTTTAGTCAGAACTCTCAGAGCTTCCTCGAACAGCAGAAAGTAAAGTGGAATGCAGTAATTTATTGCAGGTGGGGTATTGACATGTGTGGTTCTGCTACTCTGACTCTTCCACTTTTCTTCTCAGTGAAGGCAAAAGAGCTGAAAGCTGCCTTTTCCAGGAAGGGTTGGGATTACAATAGATTTCTATTTCTTTAACTTCAAAACTCAAGAAAACGGTCAGGTAGTGTAACCCCTCAGTTGCTGTTTGTTGAGCCTCCACCACCACTTTGTGACCATTACACCATCCTCTGTCCCTATAAACTGCTGTTTGCAGTGGGCGGGGGCAGCTTGATGGTTGGACACTGGCTGCCGATCACAGGTTGGGTCTCCAGCCAGTCTTGAAGGGGGAACAGCTTGTGCCAGAGAAAGTCAGTCAAACAAGAGCTCTCTAATTTATGGTTTTCAGGAACAATCATCAGGAGCGACGGTGGCAGAGAAGTTAAGTGCCCACCCCATAACCAGAGGGTTGCAGGTTTGCGTCCTGCTCAGTCTGTTGCAGTCATTGTGTCCTTGGGCAAGACACGTCACCCTCCTCACCAGGCAGATGTGTCTATGATGTAGCTCATCCCAACCAGTGTGTGAATGTGTGAATGACTGTATTGTAAAGCACATTGGGGGGTTGTAGAACCCTTGAAGGTGCTAAACTGCTGCCAAGCTTCAGATTAATGGTCACACCTGAGTCACACTGCAACTGACAGGGTTTACCCACTGTTACTAAATGTGCACCTTACTGGCTTAGTGAAAAGGACCAGGGGCCTGGTTTATATTGCTTAGAATCCCCCCCCCCCCCTGTGTCCTGTCCGGCTGTATAGCAAACAAAATTGATGTCTGAGTGCCGAAAACAAGCCTTACAGTTTTACTCTCAAGGGTGGAGCGTTATAGATTCAGCTATAATGCCCCGCCTGATATAAACAACCAGCAGTCGTGCCAGAGGCCCAGGAGATGATGACGGCAAGCCCCCAGGCCCGCCTGAAGCTGCCCACTCAAGGTTAGATTGAGCTCTGACACCAGAAATGTTCCATTTCTGAGTAAATACATGACATGAACTCATCAGAACAGGCAGATTTAACCCACATGCCATCATTAATGAAGAGTGGGTGGGGTCTTTTTGGGTTTTTTTTTTTGTCTGCTGCTAGGTTTAATACACACTTTTTTTAATGGCAGTGCTGTTGATGAATTTAGAGGAAGTGGTATTCTGACCAATCACAGGCTTGTGGTCTCCGTAGCTTTTGATGGGCAGTTATAAAATTGGGCATGTCTCCGTCACCCTCTGCAGGCCTGTTACAGAGGACTTGGTCAACAGATGATGGCATCTTCGTACTGCTGCAGACGTAGTAGTATGAACTAGGCTTTAGGGTAAATGAGGACACGACCAAGGTGGATCCATTACGTCCGTATTCTGTGGTTTTGGTGATTCAGTGTCTATGCACTATTTTGGACCCTGAAGACTGCCTTTGGTCCACACCTGTGCACTCCCACTGAACTAGGAAGTCGCTGATGGTGCTAGTTAATGATTTGTTGGAAACAAGTGCTGTTTGCATGCAGCCGCGTGGATGAAGGTCCACACTCTGCTCAATGGACACAGATGAAACAGCATTGGGCATTCAGATTTAACTGCAGTGCTTCATCAGTAAAAATGAACATTTGACACAGATGATGGCCTTCTCAGCACCCAACCTGCCATGCTGATAATCCACTGATAATCTGCTCCTGGCAAACAACTTAAACAATTTCTATTGTCGGTTTGATGAGCCATCAGGCAGGTCTCACACCTCATCGGCCACCCACCCCCCACTCCAGAGCCATCACCATCACTGTGGAATTTACCCTCAGCACCCTCCTCCTCACCCCCCACCCAGGAGGTCTTCACACCACACACCTCCACCACAACCCTACACATCCGTGAGGCAGATGTAAAGAGGCAGTTCAAGACTTTAAATGCTGGAAAAGCCCCGGGCCCTGATTGTGTGTCTCCTGCCACTCTGAAGCACTGTGCTGAAGACCTGGCCCCAGTGTTTACGGGCATTTTCAACTCCTCACTGGAGGCATGTCATGTGCCTGCCTGCTTCAAGATCTCCACCATAGTCCCTGTCCCCAAGAAGCCAAGGATCACTGGACTCAATGACTACAGACCTGTGGCTCTGACATCTGTGGTCATGAAGTCATTTGAGCACCTGGTTCTCCCTCACCTCAAGACCCTCGCACCACCATCACCCAAGACCTTAAGTGGGAGCCCACCATCACCTCCATCATAAAAAAGGCCTAGCAGAGGATGAACTTCCTGAGGCAGCTGAAGAAATTCAACCTGCCAGCACAGTCGATGAGGCAGTTCTACACCGCAGTCATCGAGTCCATCCTCACCTCCTCAATCACCGTGTGGTACGCTGGAGCTACCACCAGGGACAAGAAGAGGCTGCAGCGTGTTGTACGCTCTGCTGAGAAGGTCATTGGCTGCAAACTCCCCTCCATACAGGACCTGTACACCTCCAGGACATTGAGGCGTGCAGGTCGGCTCACAGCTGACCCGTGTCATCCTGGACACTGTCTCTTTGACCCGCTCCCATCTGGCAGGAGGTTCAGATCCATTTGGACCAGAACCTCTCGCCACAAGAACAGTTTCTTCCCCTCTGCTGTTGGACTCATGAATGTCAATCCTAGGGCTGCCCACTCCAGTTGCTTGGTCCCAGTCACATGACCCGGTGTTGTGTTTGTACCTGAAGCTGATCCACTCTGATTAGTACCTGCACTGTGTATATAGTAGCTGCTTCTCTAATTATTGCCACTTTTTATAATAATAATTTTATCATGAGTATATTATTACTTCTTATATTTGCTTATCTCTTATTTTTTATCTTTCTTTTTGCACCAAGTACCGCAGCAATTTCCTAATGTTGTGATTTCTCACACATATGGCAATAAAACCCTTCTGATTCTGATTCTGGAGACATAACAAGAAGCAGAGACGGGCTTTTCAGGGGAAAGCCTAACCTTTACCTTAGTCTTAAATGTCCATGTGCTGTTGTGGTTATGAAACCCAACAGCACATGTGGGTTAAGTTCCACTCAGGACCAACATGTGGAAAGTAAACAAGTGCTTTTAGTTCACTTGGTTCAGCTTCCATCTTCAATTCTGTCCTCCCAAGGGTGCATTTGAGCTTGGCAGCAAAAGCACTCTTCCTTTGTCCCAAAGTGCTGTACTTGAAACAGTTAAGTGGTTTTGTTTTTGAATTTTTATTCTTTTTGCTGCTTTGACATTTTTACCTCATATCATTCAGGCTATTTGTCAACACAGTATTCCTGATAAGGTGCAAAAAGAAAATTTCCTTTTCTGAGTGCCCTAGACTTTTTATTCCTTTATGGAAAGTGCTTCTCATGCTGTCGGCTCCTATCCTCCACTTCTGCTATCAGATGAAAGAGAACACGCCTTGCTTCTAACAGAGTAAAGTTTCCTCTTGCCCTGAGCAGAGGTCGGGGTGTTTGTGGAACGTCTGAGCGTAGGAATGGGTACAGATAAGTTGACTATAATAAGTCACTGAGGGGGTTCCATATTAAGCTAACAGCATTGTGTCCTCAAACTGAAGGAAGAGTGCTCCTCTTCCAAGAACAAAATGTCAAGAAAGGGAGGGCACTTGCTGAGGAATCTCAACCATGTCTTCACTTCTTGTGCGTGTGCGCGCGCGTGCATGTGTGTGTGTGCGTGTCCTCTGTCAAGACCTATTGTTCATCCATCTTTCATGCTTGTTGCTCCCATATGCAGCTAAAGTCTCCTCTGGGAAGGTTGGGCATCATTATGATCATGTTTACGTGACACATGTACTGATTAAGTACAGCCCAACCTAGCAGAAGCATGTGTGAAAACAACCAAGTAAGTAAATTTTATTTGTATAGCACTTATCACAGAAAGAGAATCAAAAAGATCAACAAAACAAATCATAAAGTCATAAAATGATCTTAAAACAAAACAAAATATCTAAAATAAATAAAAATCAGAAAACAAAAAAGTCATAAAATTATAAAATGATAAAACAAATGAAAGATGATTATAAATTTGATTTAAAAAAGAAGAAAAACAAAAGATTTAAGTAAAAGCAGTTTTAATTAAAGGGGTCTTCAGCTGCTTTCTAAAGGTGTCCTTACTGTCAGTAACACGTAAGGATAAAGGAAGTTCATTCCAAAGTCGGGGTGCAGCAGCCTGGAAAGATCGATCACCTCGACTTTTATATCTGGTCTTTGGAACTTCTAGGAGGTTCTGGTTTGTGGACCTGAGGGCTCGGGTTGGAGCATAAGGCTTTAACAGTTCAGTAATATAATAACATATAATATATTTGTTAAAACATGAACAATGTGTTACAGTAATCTAGAGGAGATAAAGACATGGATAACATCCTCCAATAATAATAATAATAATAATAATAATAATAATAATAATAATAATAAGAAATGATCTTTTATATAATGTATCTCAAGCAAAACCAAGATGAGCTTCACAAGGACAAAAAAAATGTAATTAAATGAAAAATAATGAATAAATTCAAAATGATTAACATAAAAATGGGAAGAGTAAAAATTATGATTAAAAATAACACGAACTCATCCATTCTACAATGTGAGATTCCTGTCGGTCATGGGTGTTTTTGCACCAATAATGTGACACAGCTGTTTTCTCACTAAAATAATTATTTATTGGGTAAAATAATTTGTGGATGAGGAACACGCGTGGATGACTGAGACCTTCGGTGATGCTGCTGTTCCTAAGCATGGTCAGAGCTGTTCTTATATTTAGGAACATTTTCACACACAAGTACAAATTGGTAAATACCACACATTGCGTAAAATCGTTCCTACACATGAAATACGCACAGATCTGTTCATAAGTACGGTTGATAAATGAGGGCCCTGGGCTCTGTGGTGGCCAATCCATGTGTGAAAATGATGTCTCATGCTCCCTGAACCACTCTTTCACTATTTGAGCCCAATGAATCCTGGCATTGTCGTTTTTTTTGTTTTAGTCGTTTCTGCAATCTCCTTAGATGTTTTCTCTGCTTGATGCATGACAGTGATGTGACCCTTCTCACACAGACTAACATCTTTTCCACGACCACCAGATGTGTCTTTCCACATGGTTGTTTAAGAAATGAGAAGCAACTCATTGCACCAGTTGGGGTTAAATAACTTGTTACCAGCTGAAAGATAATCACCCATGCAGTAATTATCCAATAGGAGGCTCCTACCTGTTTGCTTAAGTTAAATCCAGGTGGCAACTTTTTGTTTTTGGCTGGGCAGTGTATGTACGAGCCTACACTGACACATTTATAGTAAATATATGGAAATATGCAGTTTTCTCTATACTTTTTACATTTTCTTTCTCCCTTCAAATCTGGGACGGCGATGCCCTAGCGCCCCCTATGGACGAGCCGCCAGGCCTTGCTACGCAACAAGACCATCTCAGACAAAAGCTACAGATACTGGTTCAAAGCCCCAGCACCTGATGGTGTTGGAGGACACTTAAGAACATGGGTTAAGAATATTCCTGGTATGATTCCCTCTGTCCCTGCCTTTGTATGTGAAGCAAGCCTGGATGCTGGTTCTGACTCACATCTGTCATCACTGCTGAATAAAAGTCACAGTCATGGTTTTTCACATGCCCAACACAAAAATCTGTGTTCAAATGAATTCATAATGAAATTCTGTTGAGAAACCTTTTAAACACTTAGCAAATAAACCCACGTCTCCTGTCACAGTCACAACATCCAAAACCTGACCCTGATGAATTTACTTTCCCTGCACTGTCAAACTGGTAATGAGACTCACTGTGGTATAATTACACATTACTGCAGGTCTGGAGTCTGGAAACACACAATAACCCTGTACTCTCCTGCTCTGGATGTCTGCGGGTGTCTGTGCTCTCCAGTCGGGTCCCATGAGAAACTGGAGACACACCACGTCTACACGCACCACGTGTTTGTGTTATTGCATCTGGGTGTTTTGTCAATTAGCATGCCGGTGATACTTGGAGGAGAAAGAATTAGCACAAACAAGATTCTGGGATGGCAGAATAGACTGAAGACATGGAGGGCAATAAACAGATGAGTGTTCCCAAGCATCAATGCTAATCTAAATTATAAAGCCACACTTAACATGGGCCAGAGGAAACGAAGGAAAGAGTTGTCTCAGGAGATTAGAAAGAAAATTATGGACATGCATGTTAAAAGTAAAGGCTTCAAGATCATCCCCAAGCACCTAGAGGTTAGTGTGTGTGTGTGTGTGTGTGTGTGTGTGTGTGTGTGTGTGTGTGTGTGTGTGTGTGTGTCTGTGTGTGTGTGTGTGTGCGCCTGCTCTGTCTTCTCAAACCCCCCGTGAGTCATAGCGGATGGCTGCTCATACTGAGCCAGGATCCTCTGGGGGTTTCTTCCTGTTAAAAGGGAGTTTTCCTTCCCACTGTCGCTACATGCTTGCTTAGTATGAGGATTGTTATAAAGCCACTGATGCTAGTCAGTGACTTGATGCGATCTGCTGGGTTCATTATATAGGAAACTTTTTACTGATTTGGTTAATGAACTGAACTATATTGGAATGTTTACTTTGTGAAGTGCCTTCAGACGACTCTTGTGTCGTATTCATCTCAATACAGATTCAGGCAAAACATCTGTTCTGATGATGCTCGATATCAGTGCAGCTTTTAATACTGTGGACCACAACATCCTTCTTGATAGGCTCATAAACTGGGTGGGACTATCAGGCACAGTCCATAGTTGGTTCAGATCTTATCTTGAAGACAGGGAATATATTGTTTCTATTGGTGATCACAAATCAAAGCTGATCACCATGACATGTGGGGTCCCCCAAGGTTCTATTCTTGGACCACTGCTCTTCAATCTCTACATGCTCCCCCTGGGTCTATCACCTAGTGACTGTGGTCCCCTAGACGTACTCTGAGTGTTTGGAGCAAGTTAATGACTGGATGCAGTCAAACTTAACTGAAGTTATTGTTTTTGGAAATAAGAAGGATAGGATGGAGGTTATTGCTCAACTTGGCTCCAGAGGAATAAAAACGAAGACTCAGGTTAGAAATCTTGGTGTCATAGTTGACTCAGACCTGAGCTTCACAGGTCACATTAAGGCCATAACTAGATCAGCGTTTTATCATCTTCATCAAATAGCAAGACTCAGAGGTCTCATGTCCAGACCAGACCTGGAGAAACTCATTCATGTGTTCATCTTCAGCAGGCTGGACTATTGCAGTGGTCTTTTGTCTGGTCTTCCCTAAAAAGCTGTGAAACAACTGCAGCTTATTCAGAATGCTGCTGCTAGAATCTTACTAGAACCAAGAGAACCGAGCACATCACTCCTGTTCTTAAATCTCTACACTGGTTACCAGTAAACTACAGAATCTATTTCAAAGTGCTTCTACTAGTTTATAAATCACCAGTGGCAGCTCTTCCATAGGGGGCGCTAGGGCACCGCCCCACCAGTCTCACAGGAAGAAGAAGAAGAAAGGAATCACAAAATATAAAAAAAACATGAATATTAAACTAAATGATCTATACATCATACAGACTATAAGTGCTGTGTATAATCTGCATTTAAGTGTAATTTTAAAATGTACTCTCTCAATTTTGCCACGACTGAATTGTCTTGTTTCCTGTTCCTTTCGGTCGCAGCAATCTTTACCATCAACCTACGCTATAGCTGGCGCTGGATCCCCCTCCAATACAAAGAATAGGAGAGCCTTTGGTCTCAGAAAGTTTGTGACCAAAACCAGGTGGAGTCTCAGCTCAGCTCAGGATGTTCACCCGGAACCAGAAACTCTCCACAGTTCACTGTTCTTTATTTATTTATTTATTATTTTTAGTCACAAGCATTCTTCTAATCATACAGGTGGAGCTAGTGCTTCCCACTAAAGCCAAGTGGGCAATTTAGTGAGACGAGAGGAAAAATGTATTTCAATTCATGACAGTTTGTATGTCCCAAACAGGGACACTACAGTGGTTTCAGAAAGCATTTTTTCTGCAGCAGTCTCTGAGATAAGTATGCTCCATCTCCTTGGTCGGATGAACAACTCCTGGTGAAATGTCACAATGTTACTTCTGGTATGAGGCGTCTGTGTGGACAAAATTAGCCACACTGTCTGCTTGAAAGCACTTATCAGCATGACTCATGGCCAAACAGAGGTCACATATCTCGCCCATGTATTCATGAAGTATCTCTTATCAAATGTATGGCAGATCAGAGAGAACAGTCGGCACTTAGGCTTTCCTTTACCTCTTCTGTGAGTCTCACAAGCACGATCTGCCGACAGCAGATGGATTCAAGTTTGTAATAATAGTGAACCACTAACAAAATGTGGTTCAGTGTTTTCTCCCACTTGTTAAAGTCCAGTAAGAGATGTTGTTCTGGAGCTGTTTTTGTCAAATAACTTGAAATGATCTTCATATCCTAAAGGCAACCAGTAAATTAAATGTTCTGTGAAAAATAAATAATTTTAATCACCTTTGAAACATACAATCCTGGAAAAACAGGTGTTCTTGGCTCAGAGCAGCTGAACAGGAAGTGAAGCCAGAGCCGGGCTGCCTATAGTGTAACAGATGGGATGTCCTGTTCTGGTTGTAAATCTGAGTCAAGGAGTTGTTTTTATTTGTTCAGTTTAGAGTCTGGTTCTGTTCTTGTTAGGAAAAGTTTAGGTGATGGAGAAATCCTGAAAATGGGATTTGGACATTGTGAACTGGGGTTCTGTGGAACCATGATGAACAGATGATATCCTGACTGTTGTAGGTAGATTCATTCAGACAGGACTATTCAGCTAAAGGCTATTCTAATAAATAAATATATTTTCAACTCGCTGCCAAAGTTCATGAATTAAAGTTATAACTATGTGCATCACCGTCTGCTCACCTAGCAGACGTGAAATTACTTGAAATAGAAAAAAATCTAATTATTGGGCCTTCATGGCCGAGGGCTGGTGGGTGTGATGGTTAAAAACGTGGTAGAAAATGGATTTGTTCTAACAAAAGAGAGGTAGCCATCTAAAGCTCAGTAGATCGAGCTTTGCTAGAAACCACCTTCCTCCCAGATCGTACGTTCCTGCTAAATCAAACTCCTCATTCTTTGACAATATCATGTCCCCCTCTGCTTTTTATGCCAGAGTTAAGACCACCTTAGATCTTATCTCAAAATAATCTTATGTGTAATCTCATTCAATGTCAGCTTATCTTGTGCAATCTGCTTCCATCTTAATCAGTGGATGCACAACTAGCTAACTGAGTTATAAGAGGCAGCCATATTGAATTGGGTTGACCCCAAAACTTAATCAGGGTTTACATCTGAGACCTTGAGGTGGAGAGGGTGAGCAGCTTTAAGTACCTGGGGGTCCACACCTGAACACTGACCTGAAATTGACTCCAGGAAATTTAAGAGACATGATGCAACCTTTGTAGGTTTGCTAAAAAGGCACAATCTCAGCTCAGAACTTGGAAAAATACGTGAAGACGAGCGACAGCTGAGGGTATGTTTTACTCCAGCTGCTGTTTTTATTTTCTACAAAAACTTTGTGATTTTGAAGAAAAACATGATGGGAAACTGTGGCAAACTCTGACCCAGTTGTAGGCATGGGAACCTGGCAGCACAGCTGGTGAGATGGTGAATTCAAGACACACACACACACACACACACACACACGCACACACACACACACACACACACACATCTTCGGTGACATCTTCCAGTCAAACAAAACTTTATGTAAATACGTACAGGAGATAATTTACAGAGTAAGTGTGTCACCTATAAAGCACTGTGGTACTGGGTAGAGACAATGAAGTCTCCTACCTTTGGACGAGGTGGGACCATGCAGCTCCCTGCTCCGCGGCTCAAAGCCTGGTTAAGCTGGTCTTGGTGGGAGAGGGCTTCATTTAACTAGCTAATAAAAACATATAGATGACCAGCATGTCCCTCCTTTAAGCATGTCTTTGACTCAATATGAAGTCAGTTTCCTGCCTGGATCTGTATTCAGGTGGATCAACGTGAATCTTTACATCAACACAGGCAACTGCTTACACCACTGGTTCAGAGGTGGTGGGGGATTTACATGATCCACACACACACGCACAAATGCACACACGCACGCATCCACGCATGCACGCATGCACGCATGCACACATGCACACACCTTGTCTGGGTGGTGCAGTACCATGGGAGGGGTATGAACCTCAAACAGAGAGGTCCTCTTCACATCTGGGCTGAGTTATGGAAGGAACTTTCTCCTGCAGAACACCAGCTGTTCTGCCTGTGGAGGCTTTCAGATCATGGACTCTCTGCTGCTGTGTGCATGTGACTATTATGGATATCAACACTTTCTCCAAACGTTTCTCACCATTTCAACTAGTTGCAGAACAGTTGCTGTGGGCTCACGGCCCAGAAAAATAAAAGCTCTCCTGAGGAAGAGGCTGAATAGATTAGATAAGCAGCTCTGGGTTATGGCGCTGTCATTTAGCTGAAAACAACAACACTTCATAGCATGTGATGGGTGATGAGCACATTTAGTTTTAGACTCTTTCCTGCTGAAGAAAGAAACGTGTTACCAAGGAGTAAACGTGAAACACATGTTCAGAATGACTCCCCAGCAATAGCCTAAACGTTGGCAATACTTCCCTGTTGATTCATTCTAGGCGGTGGTGACAGACGGAGGAATGTAACACAGAATCAGTTTGTGTTTGTGTTACACTGTGGTGCAATTGTTTGGGTCAGCTCAGCACTTGTGGTTCTGCCAGATGCATTCAGTAGATGCAATGACCACTGGATACTTTGGCGCTCCTAAAATAATTCTAATTGTAGGTCTGCAGATGGATTCTGATGGGAAATGAACAATTTTGGTTCAAGAGGCCCTCAAATGTGCAGTTATTACTGCCCCGCCAAGTTTAGCACATTCTTTCTGCATGAAAAAATCTCCCACTTCTAAAATCTACAAGCAGTAGCAGTGGGAAACCATTCTTTGGCCTTCACTTTCATACAAAGCCATCAAGTCGGTGTTAATAGCAGGTCTGATTATCTCAGTGTCATGGAAGCTTTGGACTGGACTGAAAAGTCTTTAAAAGTGTGTCTGGAAACAAAAATCACAAAAGGATTCAAAAGGCTAACTCTGTGATAATGTTTGTTCTGAACTAGAGAAATCACAGAACGTGTGTCACAGCAGCCCCCCCAATCATAATCAACCTGGTCAACCATGCTACAAGCACTGGCTAAACATGTGATGCTAGGAGGGCAACAATCACAGCGTTTAAGGCCCAGTACCTGCAGATAAAGCTGCTGTAGTAGCCTTGTTCCACAGCTGCCTTTGATATAACGACCATTATACCCTACATCTACTGCTTAGAGATGGAGATACAGACTTTTATGTGCTTATTTCAAGCTTTTACTTTCAGCAGTTTGAACGTTTCTGCAGTGCAAAGTCACGGGTGCCCTGCTGTTCACGAGCTTCTTTATTTAGCTGATTATTAGCAGCTGGCTGGCTTGCACCCTTGGTATGATGTGTGGTTGAAAGTTTAGATGAGCGACAGAATTTCTAGGTGTAAGTAGGGGTCCTCTAACAAAAATAATGAAGCTGAGAAGTAAGACCAAAACTAAGATGCACAGGTGCTACCTGTACTCCTCACTAAGGCCAATTAATAACAACAACAATGATATAAACATCCTAAATGTTTTTATTTGACAAAGGCAGCTCAGCAGCATGCAGAAGCTGGAATATTCTCTACAATAAAACTAAATAGTTTATATCTGAAAAGTCTGCAGTATTTCGAAGCCCTATCCATGTGGTCACACAATCTCATAACTAATTGTAATAATACATTTACAATAAAAAGTAAACAATCAGCTGCGTACCTATCAATAGAGTTTTATGATTTCTGAAACTTCTTCAGGGACTTAAGTTTCAGGTTTTTGCTCAGCTGTTATTATAGGAAGTTATTCACAGCAGTTTATAACACGTTTTGGTTCTGCAGAAACCCTCGGGCTCTATCAGAGCTGTAGATACTTTCCATGTCCTAAAAGGGACGGAGGACTCTGCAGCCTTCATAATATTGACACAGGTGTTGCAGATCAATGGATTCTCCTTCATATGAAGCTGTTGGGCTTTGTTGTCTCCAGCTGACCACTGAAATACGTCTACCTGGATTGTTAAACGATAAATGATCCCCACTTGTATGGCTCAGAGGACTCCAAAGCTCTTTACACTACAGTGTATCATTCATCCATTCACACACACACATTCACACGCTGGTGGTGATGAGCTACATCGTAGCCTCAGAGGCCCTGGGGCGCACTGAAAGACGAGAGGCTTCTGAGCACAGGAGCCATCAGTCCCTCTGACCACCACCAGCAGGCAAGGTGGGTTAAGTGTCTTGCCCAAGGACACAACAGCAGAATTCTTTGCCAGGAGCCGGGATCAAACCTACAACCTTCCGATTACTGGACACCCCGCTCTACCTCCTGAGCTACTGCTGCCCAGCTATGCTCCTCATTATCATGTTTACATAATCTGCTTTCCTATGAATTACTTCCTGTATGACCTTTTCTGTTACACCAGTTGTTGATGCGAGTTCTTGGTAAAGAAAAACAAACTTTTTGGTGACTTTATTAAGTAACCAGCAGGTTTAAAACGTGACCGGTAGATGACACTCCTGTGTTGCAAAATCCTGACTCTCCTGCATCTGCTCCGTCACGCCAACATGTTCCTGGAGTTTTAGACTACGTTGCACCCATTGCCTCCATACCACAGCCATGTCTGTTTCCCATTGTCCTGCACACATGCAGCTCTTAAGCAGTGCAGTGAAATGTGGTGCAGAGACACTGATGTCATCGTTTTTTTTTTGCCAACTGCGGTCTTAGAGGTTGAGCATTTTGGAGCTTGGGGAGCAACTTCTCCCCGTTGTGGGCTTTTAGAGTTGCTGCTCTCCAGGTTTATAACCCTGGTCTAACATCTCAGCTCAGTGGGAGTGGGTTTGTGGGTGTTCTAATGCTTCTCCAGTCATCTGGCCACACCAGCTGGGGAAGTATGAATTCATGAATCTTAATGGCGGCAGTACGCTATAAAGCTGTGACCATGTTTGTCACAGAGCAGATGAGGGTGTGCAGTTTTGATCTATTCACAGAAACATGATGTATGAATGAGAAGTCAATTTAAATTTGAGACTGATACAGTTGTAGTAAAGCTATTAGTGAAATATTTATCTCTCTCTCTTGTCATATTAACTGTTTTCCTACCAGGGTCTCTCACGGAGCTGGTGTCCATCTCCAGCAGTCATCAGACAAGAGGAGGGGGACACACTGGAGAGGTCTCCAGTCCATCACAGGGACATACAGAGACAAACAAGTCCCACACCTAGGGACAATTTAGAGTCTCTAGTTAACCTGACATGCATGTTTTTGATCTTTGTGTGGAAGCTGGAGTACCTAGAGAAAACCGACGCATGCATGGGGAGGGCATGCTAACTCGGAACACAGAACGACTGCAGCTGGGATTCAAACCTGCGACCTTCTCACTGTCAGGCAACATTGCTACTGTGGTGGACCATCAGGAGGATCCACTCACACCCAGACTACAGGAAGTTGCACATGTATTTTGGGGACATGTCCTGTGAGGGTGTGTTCTTTTGAGTTCCGTTCCGAGTTCGGTTGGAGTCAAATAAAGAATGGGAACAGACCTTGGTTCTGTATCGTTGTATTCCATGGACAGCAGCAGTTTTTGAGATGGGCAGTTGCCCAGGGCGGCATCACGAAGGGGGCGGCAAACTGGGTAATTAAAAAAAAAACATTTTGAGAACACGATGCCCCAATGTCATGGCCAGTGTGTGCGTCTTTTGGAAAACATAGACACCGATTGGTTCCCTACCCCCCATTTTCAGGTTTGGGAGCAGCCAGGTGCGTTTGTTTCACAGCTGCTGGAGGAGGGCAGGTCTGCTGAAGCGGCTGGAAGTGAAACAGCGTCTAGCAGCTTGCAAAAATAAAACAAACACAAAATCTCCATGACAATATATAAGGCAAGGTGGACTTATAATTAGCATCATTGCATTTTCTAAATTATAAAATCTATTTTAACTGTTTTGATTGCACCCTCAGTACGCCTGCTCGCTGCTGCCTGAACATGACAGAGGTGCATGGTGGGGGCGGCTCCTTGCTTCTTCACTCCTGGGGCCTCATTTATCAACCGTACTTACGTACAGATCTGTGCGTATTTCGTGCGTGGGAACGATTTTACGCATTGTGTGGTATTTACCAATTTGTACTTGTGCGTGAAAACGTTTCTAAATATAAGAACAGCTCTGACCATGCGTAGGAACAGCATAGTGGCAGAACGAGGGAACAGCAATTCTGAAGGTCTCAGTGGTCCACGCGTGTTCCTCATCCACTAATTATTTTACCCAATAAATAAATATTTTAGTGGAAAAACAGCTGTGTCACATTATTGGTGCTAAAACACCCGTGACCGACGGGAATCTGACTTTAGAACAGCTGATTTCGTGTTTCAAAATTTTTACTCTTACCATGTTTATGATGTTTTAAATCATTTTGCATTTCTTTATTTCTTATGTTGTAATTTAATTTAATTATTTTGTCCTTGTGAAGTTCATCGTGATTTTTTGTGAGATGTGCTATATAAAAGACTGTTTCTTAACCTTATTATTATTATTGGAGGAGTTAGCAGAGCAGAGTGCACTCCAGAGGGAACGGCTCTTCCGTGAGCGCAGCGCACTGATCCGATTCCAGTCCATATTCTATTTTACAAATAAAACAACCTTCAGAACCCCCTCTGCTCCCAGATCATACACGCGTTGTCAAGTGTCCGGTGTTTCGATCTCGCTGTCAATAAAGTTTGTCTTTTTTTTTCCGGGAAGAACCCAGGGAATCCCCTCCCGACCTGAGGACGTAGTGTGACCAAATATGGTTAATTCAGGGCGTTTCTGTATGTAAATGACGATACACGGGCACGAGCTCCTATATGCGCACAGGTGGGATTTATCATCAGACGATTGCGGAGGAACATGCGTACGAGAGGCCACCGCATGTTTCATAAATCAGGACATTGACTGTTCGTACACACATTCTAAATTTCATCCGTAGGAGGGAATATAGGAACGTTTCTACCAACGTTTGATAAATGAGGCCCCTGGTTTCTTTATGCCTTGGGGCATAATGCATCAAATTTTTTAAAGTTAGTCAAATAAATCACGCTAGTAATTCCTTCCAAAAAAAAGCACATTTCATTCATAATAAATCTAAGGCTACAATACATGTTTCTTGGGTTGTGTGAATAGTAGAGGGTGTTTGCCCAGGACACCAAACAGGCTAGGACCGCCCCTGTGTCTGGACATAGTTGGTTTGAACTAGTTCTCACTGTCTCTAACTGGTTCTAGCTGCGGGCAGGAAGGATCCTCTGTGTTGCAGCAGATCTGAGTAAACCTCTAACTGAAGACACACTGTTGTTGAATTACTGTCTTCTGAAGGGTTGATCAGGATTGTCCGTTATAGCCTTCATTTTCTGAAGCATCAGCTGTTGTCCGACCAGCTCTACAGGCTATAGATTCATCTGCTGAACAGAGCCAGCCTCAGCTTTTTACAAACACTGACGCTGATGCTTCTACTCCTGCAGATGAATGCAGATCAGATTGCATTCTTCATAACAGGTTTATAGAAGATCTAGAACATCTTGCGGCAAACACTGAAGCATCTAAGCTTCCTGCAAAAGTCCAATCTGCTCTGTTCCTTCTTGTCTCCAGCTTCACTGTGTTGTCTCATGTCCAGTATACTAGGTGAACACCAATGCCTTAATATTGCTCCACCATCTCCATTTCTCCCATGATGGAACAAGTGCTTGATATATTCCTGCACCCGCAAACCAGCTCCTGCAGCTTCTTCTAAAATTCATAATCATATCCTTTGTTTAGTTGACATCGAAGATGAGATTATTGTTGCCACACCATTCCACAAAGTGGTCCACCAGGTCTCTGTCCTCTGTCTTTTGTCCATCTCTAATACAACTGACTCATCTGAACATTTCTTGTACTGAAGGTCTGAAGTGTACAGAGTGAAAAGGAATGGTGCGAGTACCGTCCCCTGTGGTGCTCCTGTGTTGCTGACCACCTGGTCAGACACACAACCCTTCAGTCTCACAAACTGGGGTCTGTTTGTGAGGTAGTCATGAATCCAGAAGTCAATGGAGGCGTCCACTTGTGTCTTCTGGAGTTTCTGACATAATAAATAAGACTGGATTGTATTAACTGTTCTGGGAAATCAAAGAATATGATCCTCACAGAGCTGCCAGCTTTGTCCAGATGAAAGTGGGGTTGTTAACGCAGGTATGTGGTGGTGTCTTCAACTAAGTGATTAGCAAACCACAGATGGTCCTGAAAGGTGTTGGTTTGCTCATTCAAGTGGACCAGTAGCACTCTCTCCACAGGGAGCCTCAACCAAGGGTGGTAGAGAATGACAGGACTAAGATGGGACTTCCAAAACCAGATGGCAAACAGGTGATGTTAACAACAAACTACAGAAGCCCAGGAAAGAAACATCAGGAAGAAGGAACATGAGAAGCTGGAGTAAGACTAAGGGCTGAAAGACGAATTGAGAAGTTGTTGAAAGTCAAGGCTTTAATTGTGCCAGCACTCTGAGACGTGACCCCCAAACTGCGAAAGTGGCATCGACAAAGTCCAGGAAGGGCTAAGATACTCCCTGCAGAACCCTCTAGATCCTTGGCCTCTGGTAAAGGACCAGGGACCTCATTTATAGGGCTTTCACATCCGGGTCAGTACGGTCCAGGCTGGGTAGCTTATTTGGTTACACATCTGGGTAATATGTGCGTTTTCCATTCTGAGCTGACCCTTTTTTCCAGACCTCCTCCTCAGCGGTCCGATTGGGACCGAGGTCGACACTATGTACTGATTGGCCAGCTGAAGTCTCACGCCTACCTTTAGAAAGAGCTTCTGATTCGTGGGTATAATCAGTCAGAGAAGGCTTCCCGCATGCGCGATTCATTATCATTCTGGGTGCTGTGGAGTAAACATCTTCTCTGACTGCAGCTTGGAGCTCCCGCTGCAGCCGCGATAGTGTGAGAACAGAGAGCAAGGAGATATCTGCTTCATATCAGTCTCTAAAGCACCACAGCTCACAGTCGCCTTTGTTGACTTAAGCTCCAGCAGCGTGAGCACAGACTGAGGACACACACAGCAGTGTCAGTCAGTGCGTTTACATGGGCAGTATCAACATCTAAGTCGATCCAGGTCGATCTTATGATAATAAGCAGTGAGTCTTTATCCTCGTTTACATGCGCATTAGAAAACCGACCTCTCAAATGAAGTTTGTTCCACTCCGGTACAGTAGGTGGCGACATGCGCCCTTTCATGTCGGGCATTGTTCCGGTTAGCTTGTAGCAACACAACTTGTAAACAAACGCTGGCGGGAATAAATGAGACGGAATTGAAACAGGATATGCACCGTGGATGAAAGAATGGACAACAACAATGCTGCAGCACAGCTTATTGGTACGTACTGCGCTGTTAGATGTTGTTACGTGTGTTACGTTGTGGCGGTGATATTATCAGATTAGCGCTACTGCGGCCGCGTCACTTCCGGAATGCGAGTGTCCACTCGGGTCAGCTCGGCTTCCCCGTTTACATGCAGTATGACAGACTGGGCCAGATGTGAAAGCGGCACTATAAAGCTTGGTTCCACACAAAGCGGGGTATGAATTTGAGTAAGTCACTTTCTATGCAAACTTTGTGATTTATACAAACAAATGTGACAGGAAAATGTGCACAACATTAAGCATTGAGCCTGGTGTAAGCACATCTTGGAGAGGAGGAAACAGGCAGTGCAGCCAGTGAGATGGTGACATGGTGGATTTGAGCCACATTTTCAAACTTGTAGACCCTTGAACGCACGCACGCACGCACACACACAGTTAATTGATAATGTCCTGGGGGTGTCTGCACAGTATGATATACAATCATCACAAATCCTCCTTAAATCCCTTCAGACCTTAAAACATCCAGATGGAGCATCAGGATCAGTACCTTCACCAGGAACCTGCCCTGCTGCCCTCTGGTGGAAGATCATGGAGGGTAAGAGCCCATTTAAATTCTGTACTACAGTCCTTTGTTATATAATTGCATAATAAAACTGATTATTATCATTAACATTAGAAGCTGACAGAAATGTGCAAATACTTCCTGTCCTCTGCTAGGCAACTTTAAAACATATTTTGAAGTTTATGGAACTAATGTATTCTTCATGTGCAGCACAACTTAATACAGTTACATAAACTGTGGGTGAAGATGACTACAGACATTATCTCTTAAATTCAATTCAATCTTTTAATATTTTTATATGTTTTCACACACACACACACACACACACACACACACACACACACACACACACACACACACACACACACACACACGCACACTTCACTGTACATCCTTTTATCATTTATCCTTGTTGTGAATCTACTTTGCTGCTGTTACACCAAAAATTCCCCACTGACAGACAATAAAGGGATTTTCTAATCTATTTATCATTAGAGACCAAATTATATTAGGTCAGTGTGGATGAATGGATGGATGTAAAGAAAGATGGATGGATAGATTTAAGGATAGATAGATAGATAGATAGATAGATAGATAGATAGATAGATAGATAGATAGATAGATAGATAGATAGATAGATAGATAGATAGATAGATAGATAGATAGATAGATAGATAGATAGATAGATAGATGATAGATGGATGGATGGATGGGTGGATGTAACGATGGATGGACAGATGGATGGATGGATTGACAGATGTAAGGATGGATGGATGGATGTAAGGATGGATGGATGGATGGATGAATTGACAGATGTAAGGATGGATGGATGTAAGGATGGATGGATGTATGGATGGATGGATGGATGGATGGATGGATGGATGGATGGATGGATGGATGGATTGACAGATGTAAGGATGGATGGATGTAAGGATAGATGGATGTAAGGATGGATGGATTGATGGATGGATGGATGGATGGATGGATGGATGGATGGATGGATGGATTGACAGATGTGAGGATGGATGGATAAATTTGCCCTGAGTGAATAGTGCTGGTATTGCTGGGCAGACTCCCGTTCCAGGAGGCATGCCTCCACAGAGGAGGGCTGTTCTGTTCCTCAGCAGATCCCAGATCAGTCCGTCCACAGCGGTGGCGCGCTTCACTGCTGGGGACTCGGAGGAGACGCAACCACGCATTTCACAGGTAAAAGTGGCTCCAACTCGAGCAACGCTTTACAGTTGTTAGACCTGTACTGTTTGTATGTGCGTGTGCGTGGTAATGTCACGACACATGCACAGCGGGAGTAGGCACGCGGCTGCTGTGAGGGAGCAGACAGGCTGAGCGTCGCATCTGGATCCGCCAGCGGTCCTCCAACTTACAGCCCAGCCGAGGCAGCTGCCTCATACCCGCCTGGATGTCCGGATCCATTCCGCCTGGATGAGCGCTTCCTGCAGGACAGAGACGTGTAACCTCATCAGACGGTGAGGACAGCGGGAGGACGTGTCTGCGCTCGGACTGAAGTATGTGCGGCTGTTTGGGGACGCGCGTCTCTCAGCTGAAGGTTAAAGATTGCTGATGGAGCTAGCCAGGCTAGCGTTAGCGCTCCTCTCTGGAGTGGAAAAGAGGCCAAATGACTACCTAACTACGCAGGTCCGATGCTTCTGACGCGCAATGTTCGCATGATGGGATGTTCTAGTTGAAGCTGACATGTTGTTATTCTGAACACCCGTCAGAGACATGCAGCTTTAACTTGTAGAATAACCGTGCCTCCCAGCAGCAGGGCTGGGAAGCACCAGAGAACTTCACCCATCATCTTTAAACGGTTTAGTTGAGTTGGTGAAAATAACCACGTTCTGAGGGAATGTTGATGTTTCTACTCACACCTGTAAAGGGGACAGCCACGCCCATCAGACATCCACCACCGTGACCAGCCCTGGGTCCGGTACTGGTTCTGCTGGGATGCAGGGAAAGACCAAATGGTGATGGCAATTTGCAGCAACCAGCTCCTGGCAAATAGTGGGCCAAGTTTATGCAGCTTTGATGTGTGCATGTTGTCACGTTGTCACACCTGCAGCATGTTTGCATGATGATGGCTGCTGTGTGACCTCTCCCGTTCCTGTACATGCTGCCTCCTGCTCTCACCGCCTAGAAACAGCCGCCTGAACGCTAACTTGCTTCTTTCTACTGTAGGTAAACACCACACCAGGCTGAGGGATATGAACAACTTTGCTCTGATTCACCATCTCACCCTATTTGTGGTATTTTTGCATTTAAAGAAGTGTTTGTTCTGTTTGTAGGTGACACTGCCCACAGTGATCTGGTTCTTCTCCTCGGGACCTTCTATAGTTCAGTGAGCTCACACCTAAAGCTGTTAGTAAATGTCAGCAAAGAGATATCTTCTGTTCTTGAGAGCGTCTAAGATTTATCAGTGCAGCCAGCAGAGGAGTATGAAAGCTGCATCGATTTAAAAATGTCTCCAGAAGCAGCAAATTAACTTTGTTCATAGCAGAGTAAGAAAAGTGTGTGTGTGCGCGCTCGTGTGTGTGTGCGTGTGTGTGTGCATGCATGTGAGCGTTTGTGTGCGCATGTGCACACGTGTGTGTGTGTGTGTGCGCGTGTGTGCATGCATGTGTGTGTATGCACACGTGTGTGCATGCATTTCTGCGTTTGTGTGTGTGTGTGTGTGTGTGAGAAAGGGTATTCAGAGGGGAACAGGTTCATTAATTCGTTCCAGGGGCGAGAGGAAGGGATTGGTCAGCAAAACTGAAGAGGCCCTCCAAGGCTCTGATATTAGTCACACTAATTCCATTTTCAGGAGTTGTCCAAGTGCTCAGATAACATTTTGCTCATATGCGTACGTGCACTGATTGATTTTGCATCTATAAAAGCAGACGGCATCCTTTCTAAGCTGAGCAGTGCATCAGTGTTTGCTGTGGGCTTGTTGAAACCTTTGATGTTTGCCCGGTTACAGGGATCCCCTCTGAGGTCTTGCCTGATGTCGTGTGGTGATGTCAGAGCCGCGGTGACGCAGGCAGGAAGGAGGATGCTGGTGGATGAAGCCAGCCAGATATGTGTGAAAGCGACTGACGTCTGCCAGAGCGAGGCAGAATCTGGGGCATGAAATGAGCACTCAGTGTGTACATGTAGTCAAGTTCTGGATCTCCATATGTTTGGCAGATGGCTACAGCTGCCTTCTACTGTGGAGAGGAAGCACCTTGAGATAACCCTGACACTTGATGTTTATGTGATTACAGAGCAGTTCTCCACATTCATCAGGCTGTCCATCACAGCAGCTGCGTTGTGTGTGAACGCTTTTATCCACAGTTGAATGTGACGTTGATCTGTTCAGGTTGCTTTGATGAAGCATGAGGTGGAATCTGTGTTGGTAGGACATGTTTATGCTGGATTATTTGCCGCCCTCCCCTCCGTAGTGCTGAGCAGGAGGCATGCAGGGTCCACATCTGATTAGCAGAGAGCTGCTGTGTGCTAGCCCTTTGATCACAGTGTTTCTGGCTGATAAACCATGCCACTGTCATCTCTAGCAAAGCCCCAGACTTTGACAGACACTAATTACCATGAAGCCAATTTGGCAGGCTCAGGAACCGCACGGTGCAGGTTCAGCTGATGGTAGCTGTGCAGATTAGCTTGTTTAATAACCTGCACATTAGTTTTTGTGCTATTAATTTCATATTAATGTTGGATGTTCACAGACAAGGAGAAGCTCAGGGCACTGAGCTCAGCTTAGCTGGAGAAGCAAGTCTCCCTGGTAATCACCGTCTGTTATTTTATAACTAAAGAATTATTTAAGTGCTTTTCTGTTAAAGTTTATTTAGCTCTTCTAATGGCCTCAGTTTGGTGAAATGCACATTAGTTCTGACCAAACTGATAAGCTAACAGCTATCTGGCCCCACACACACCAGAGCATATACTCTGGATCTTGTTTTTACCCTGGGTTTAAATGTTGACAGTGTTTGTCCTGAGGATGTTTACATCTCAGAGCATTTTCTTCAACTTGTCACTTTCTGCGTCCCCACCTCCTGCTCGCCGTTTGGTTAGTTCTCGTTTTCTTAATGAGAGCACAGCTAGAACATGCTTTTAATCCTTCACCCTCTGATACTGACCCTGTTTCTTTGACAACTCAATTTTCTTTACTTTTTTTTAGGGTTAGGGTTTTTTACGCCTTATGATTTTTATCTTGAGAGGCGCTACATAAAAGATCTTTTCTTCTTCTTCTTTAACAAGCAATGCCTCTCCATTCTGGACAACATCTGTCCTGTCAGAACCAGATCAGTTGAGCACTTGTGGAAGAAAACTCATCTCCATGTCCATCTGGTGCATCTAGAGGATCTTCTGACCTCCTTTAACTCTGCAGTCAGACTCCAGGGTTGCATATTTCTCCAACCTGGTGTTCCAGAGCAAAGGGAATCCCAAGGTGTTGTTATCACCATCAGCAGTATAGTGTCTCCAGCCTCCCCTACAGCCTCCATTCACTCTGATGGAGATTGTGAAAACTTCATGTCTTTCTTTGTGGATGAAGTCAATAAGGTTAGATCTAGATCTCCTTCAGCCTCATCTCTGCCTCCTCTGACTCCAACCCGGCCCATTGTCCTAAATAACTTTGCTCCTGTTTCTTTACCTGAGCTAACCAGACTAGTTAACTCTGAAAACATCTGCATGCCCCCTCGACATCTTACCCTCATCTTTGCTTCTTAAAAAACCCAATCTTGATCCATCTCTCCATAGCAGCTTCAGCCCCATCTCTAAACTTCTGTTCTTCTCCAAGATCTTGGAAAAGGTTGTAGCTAAACAACTCACAGCTGCTCTTGATGAACATAACATCTACGATAGTTTCCAGTCAGGTTTCCATAGAGCTCATTCTACTGAAACAGCTCTTCTCAGGGTCTCTAATGACCTTCTGACTCACAGTGATGCAGGGGACTGTTCTGTTCTGGTTCTGCTGGACCTGACTGCAGCCTTTGACACTGTTGACCATCACCTGTTACTGGATAGGCTGAGAGACTGGGTAGGCCTTTCAGGAACTGCTCTGGAGTGGTTCTCCTCTTATCTGTCAGAGCTTTCCTTCTCTGTGGCTGTCTCCAAGTTTCGATTCTTCTCTTCATGCTGCTGTCTCTAATTTTGCCTTTCTCTGGGTCCTGTATTACCTTTGTTACGAACCAGACCGTCTAGGTGGTCTGGGTAACAATAAAAAGGAGGCATGTCCAGATGTTAAAAGCATGATAAGATGTTTTATTTACAAAACTCAAAATAAACCAAATTCAAACAAACTAAACCGGCGAGTAAACAGAATTAACAAAAGTTCTCATAACCAAAATAGCAAACCTAACCAAACGCTGAGGGGATGTCTTAGTCTGTCTCCTGCAGACTCACACAAAAGACATCACATAACGGTTACCCAAATGAATAGTTGTCCAGGATTATATCTTAAACGGTTAACAGAATGAATACTGAAGTGTTTGCTTAACTTAACATGAGACCAAACTGAAGAAATCACAATAAATACACAAAATAAACCACCGCCGGGGAGCCACCAGCACAGAGAACCGCTCTGTCCTGCTGCTCCTAGAATCTGAGGTGTGGCTGGGCTTTGTAGCAGTGTCTGGGCTGATTGGAAGTTGGGACAGCTGGTACACTCAAAGTTGAGGCAATTAGTGAGAGTGGAGCCAGGTGCTGCAGGTGCTCTCCTCACACACTCTCAGGAAGGGAGAAAACAGAGGAAAGGTTAAAATACAACACAAAACAGCCAAGGGCTGTAACACTTCCCCCTTTAAAAAGAAATTAAAGACGCAGTCTTTAATTTCAACAACAAACCCCCCCCCCTTCCTAATCATTTTGTCCTCCTTATTTTTCAGTTTAAAATGTTCAATTTTCCCCTTTTTTATGATATTTCTTAAATCATTTCTATATAAATATATATTAATCATTATTTTGATTTTATTTTTTGTTCTTGTGAAGCGCCTCGTGATTTTTATCTTGAGAGGCGCTATATAAAAAAATAGTTTCTTCTTCTTCTTCTAGTGAATGCAGGACCAAGCCCAAAGTGTGCGTCTCCAGTCTCAGTAGTTCATGCAGACTCCACCCTATTCACTGGAGTTTTATGGTGATTTCCAGCTGAGATGAGCTGTGGTTTCTAGTCAGGAAAGTCAGATCGGTAACCTCTGTGGGTTTTATGATAGCAGAGATTCTTTTTGGAATTGTAACTGTGACCAGCTGTCTGAATAGTTGGGAGTAATCCCGTTTGCTCCTGAAGCCCTGATAGTACATGAAGGCTGGACAACAAATGTTGGGTTGGGCTGCTTCCCCCGAATGTTTCAGATGTTTCAGACTGTGATGTGCTGGAATATGGTGGGATGAAACAAACACACCCAACCTCCAGCCCTGTTCTCCAGCCTTTGATTCCTCTGACTGTTTGGGACTGAAGCAAAGCAGAGGGATTAAGCAGTCCTCTTTTTCCTAAAGCAAAACAAACGGATGATGTTCCACCACTGGTGTTTCTGCATGTGGAATACAATCAGCTATTTTGTGTTAAACACAGAAACCACAAAGTGTTGCTGGTACTGTAACTACGGCGTCTGCAGAGTTACGTGGGTCTCTGTTGATGGATGGCGAGTGTCTGCCCGTCTTATGGCTGCTGACTCAAACACTCCCACCTGAAATGGGAAACACAGAGGATCACTCTGGGTGAAATATGTCTTGAAACACTTTGAGCTGTTTATTTCTCTACCAACCCCCCCGACTCCACCCCCACCCACCCCAGAACAAACAGGAGCCAGCAGACAGCCTGATTGGAAACACTTGCGACACCGCAGAGTCTCTTCCACTCCCCCTCCAAACGCTACGCTTCCTCAGGAAGAGAGGCAGCCCATCCGCTGGACACGGTGATGTCACAAAGATAAACAATCTGCCGACTGTTGCTGTTTGCTGACTGTGATGGGCTTGCCGTTTCAGTACATGCACAGTTCTAACAGATGCAGCCCGAATCCTGCCAAGTGCACACCCACTTGGGTCAGTTTCAGATCCAAGCAGGGAACAATGTGCTGAAGAGGTGCGGCTCCTGTGGATTATTTTAGGAAGGGGGCTTATTGCCTGTTGGGTTCCAGGCTCTGCTGTTGTTCTAGAGCCCTTGTGCCGGCCGCTGGTGAATGCAGATTAGTTTTTATGTGAAGAAGAATGTAAATAAGAATGTTTCCTGTAGTTTACTTTCTGTTGCTTTGTGTGTATTAGATTAGTTGTCATTGACCTGACTGATTCTGCCAACCTTCACCCAATTAGACCTGCTTCTGGCTGCTTCCTAATGGACTAAACCTGCAGTGTCTGCCACCCATGCTAACCCCATGCCCCCCCCCCCCCCCCCCCCCCCCCCCCCCCCCCCCCCCCCCCCTCCGCCCTCATCTCAGCTGGGCCACGAATGAAGAGATGACACCAAACTGTCAACCTGCAAGTTGTCATGCCCTTGAAGCATGAACAAACCTTCCTCTTACCTGTTTTTATTAAACCAGCTGGCCTCAAAAACACTTCTAGTTGACCTAGAAGCTCCCATTCCTATCGGGTATTGTTGTACCAGTATGTGTGTGTGTGTGTGTGTGTGTGTGTGGATATGGTTCTGTTTATTTTTATCTCATTTAGCAGCATATGTTATCCATAAACTACCATTAATGTCTCCCTTTGAAGGAGCTATGTCATTACAGACTACACCCACCCCGCCCCGCCCCTTCTTTCCCCACTCACCAGATTAAAATGGCAGCAATCTCTCCTCACAAACACACATTGTTGTCAAATTCAATGCTGTTGTGTTTGGGAGCATAAAAGCCGACCATTGTTGCAGCCACTGCTGGAATCCCACGTTTTATTTCATATCAAATAGGTAAGTCCGTTGCATAACAGCATTAAAGGCAGTCAGACAGAGCACGCCTGGGGGGGGGGGGGGGGGGGTTAATGTGAGCAGCTCTTGTTTTCTAGAGGAGGAAATCCTCACTTTTGCTCATGTTGGAGATAATCCTGATTTGGTGATGACACCAAGGGTAATGGGCTCAGATGGAGGGTTTAGTGCGATTAGAGCGGTGATGGATGTGAGTTTGGACAGTTTCATTTAACATGTGCTAACATAATAACAAGTGTGTGTTAAATTCTTAATGAACAGTGACCTAAAGCGCACATAATTAAGCCTTTGTCTGGTTGGAAAGGTTAGTCTCATCTGTAGAAAGGACAAGGTACTGATCTGATGTCCCCGGCTGATGCGGTGTGGGTCATGGCGCTGCGTGTCTCCGTACTGACGCAGATGGAGAAGCATAAATTAGGCTTTAAGGTTAGCTGACCCAGTGGGTCTTAGGTCAAAGTTCAGATGAAAAGATAATTCAAAGGTCAACTTTAATCATATTTTTAATACATCTGCAGTGGTCTGTAGTAGGAATGAATGCCTTGTAAGCTGTACTCTGGGGATAAAAGCTCCAGTGCGCCTGTTTCAGGAAGTAGAAGTGAGTCAGAGCAGAACTGAGCTTCAGACGGCAGGATTTGGAGTCTTATTTCCTGATATTTGGACATCTCTCCTCTGATTGGTTAAAGGTTGGTTTATGCTCGACGCATGTAGATTCCACGTGGAAATGAGATGCGCGGATGGAATGCGCGTCGGAACTTGCAGCGTTTATGGTTCCTTCCTACCTTCTGCGGCTTGTCTCTGCTGTGAGCCAATATTCTCCCAGACTGTAGGGGGCAGCATGGGGCTCTACGGCATGCATCCAACACTACACCATAGTAGAAGTAGAAATCACTGTTATTTTACTTTTTTTTACTGCTTCCTCGTCTTTTCCGAGTGTGACAGCAATTTCTCTCCACGAATTATTAACAATATTTTGATCACGGTGATTTTTATGGGCCGAATCATAGAGATGTTTGTATTTACGAACCTCCGCCACTACGAGCTCTTGCCAGTCCGTGTTTTTCCACGCAGGACCGTCCGTGTGGTTAGAAAATTTCCTATGTGTGCGGTGCGGAAACTTTGGACCGCGTGGAGGGGCGTGGTTGCTAAAATGATCTAATTTGACCGCGCGGAGGCGTGCGGACCTTGCGGACGCGTCAAGCATAAACCAACTTGAACAGCAACACGAGTCTATCACTGACTCTGTTTGCTCTGCAACGTTGATGTTTTATCTCCACAAATAACACAAGCCTGGAGGAGTTCTGCTGTGTGGTGGAGCTGCTAATGCTAACGGTTAGCTTCTACTAGTTGAGATGTTCTCTGCTGTTTCCTGGACGCTAAACCAACAACAGCCTTCCCCGTCGTGAGTCAAGATGGCTAAGTCCATGAATACTAAGTGACAGTGTGACGTAGATCTGTCAGGATTTTCTGATCCTAGAGTTTCACCGTCTATTTTCTATCAGAAGCTAATGCAGGAGATAGGTGGAGGAGACTATTTTCATGTTCAGCCTGCATGAAACACTCAGAGTGATTGATCATTTTCAAAAATAATACTGCAAGAAAAAAATTGGTTTCTCAGTGAACCTGCTCTTTAAGCATGTTTAACTACGAAGAAGAGGAGACGGAAGCTTGGTGGCAACAATGATCACCATCTACGTGTTTGGGACCAGTCACCACTGGTCCAGCACGAGTTCAGTTAACGGTCATGGAAGAGTGAACAGTGGTTGTGTGTGTGTGTGTGTCACGAATCCCAGATTAAACACAACTCTTTTTTTTGTACAATGACATTGCTTCAGCAGAAGGTCCTTGCTAAATCAAATGCCTTCTCTTGTTGTGGGGCTTACTCAAGTCATAAATGGGCAGAGCTAAACTCAACAAAAGTAATAACTGGGTAAGCACCAGCAGTCAATCCTCCAAAACTAATGGGTTTAAGGGTTTAAATGAAAGAAATAATCGCATTAGTGAGTCAGACACAGAAAGAGAGCGGACTTTTCACGCTCTTGGATCCCGTTAATCACCTAGCAGGCTGTCCTGGGGTTCAGGTACAGGGAGGAAGGACAGGAGCAGTGATGCTGCTCTCTGAGACTAGCTGTTTTTTTATCTCAATGGGACTATGATGGCTAAACAAATCCTAAGAAGCAAAACAAATACTAATCAGTTTGCAGCTGAATGCATTTCTGGTGAGGCTGCATGGGCTGTCTGTTCTTCAAAGGAGGAAACAAGCAATTTGGCTCTGCCTTTAACAATCTTAGTGTGATTGGCTTTAAAACCATCTGCACAGTGTTTGATTTTGGCAGAGTCCCACAGTTCTGCTCCTTTATGGCGTCTCTATGAGGACAGCCAGGTTTGCATGAGTGAGTGGGCTGCAGCAGCATCTTTACTGTTGACGAGGCATCAAGCATGACTTCATCAGGGGCATTACATCAGTGGGGATCCTTAATCCGTCCTCTCATCAGACTCAATCATTTAATGTATAATTTATGGGGGGGGGGGGTTAAACCTGTTCTACCCTGTAATGTATTCTATTACTATTTAATGTTATTAACTGATTTTTAAATTTGTTTTTAGGACAAATTCAGCTGTTTTCTTCTTACAGATGCATCATCCAAAAAGGCAGAGTGGCAATAATTTTACCTGTGTGTTAGTTAGCCTCCTTATTAATCAGCACATAAATGACTCAACTCCATCAGATTAACTGCATATGTTGGTCATTTTGCTAAATTGTAACAGGGGATTTAGTTTGACTAATGTCTGTAAATGTTTTCCAAAAGTTGTGGAGTGAGAACTGTTTAGACCTGATTGTTAGACATGCTTGCCTGGCTGCATGTTTTTATTATTCAGCCTAATTTAAAGAAGCTTGTACAAATGAACTTAACTTTCCATTACTCATGTTGTTTATGGTGCAAGACCTAAAAGATTAAAACTGCCCTTTAACAGGCAAATAACACCAACTAGAGGAGCATCTTTAATAGCTAACAGTAGTTTCAGCCTGTTCCTCTAAGGCTGATCCTTTATTTTTGATGGAATGTGCTTTTCATTCACTCTAAATGATTATTTTTGATATTTGCTTTGACATTTAAGTAGGGCATATGTCTGGAAAAAAGTCCTGATTTACTGTGACAACAAGCTACTTAGACAAGCTGCTAGGGACCCCACCCCCTACCCCAGTAGTCTCGCTGATGCCAGACACGAGCAGTGGAAGTGGGGTACCTTGCAGCTGTTGTGTGGAGGTCTGCAGGGAGAGCCACTACAAACAGTGACATTTGTGTTTTTAATCCAGCAGCAGCAGCAGCCATGTGAAACCGCTGCTGCTGTGAGTTTGTTTACCTGGCAGTCTCCCTCCACACCTGCTTGAAACGGAGAAGGTGGTATTTGGAGAGGAGGGGAAGCTGATGTGTGGTATCAACTCGACAGAGACAGCAGTAAGAGTATTCTACCTGTGTCTTCATTCCATCCCTTTTCTCTGTGTTTGTTTCCAGTGATGGCCTTGGCTGAGTGGCCACGCTGCTGATCCTGCTGCTGCATGTAGGGAACGGGCAAAGGCAAAACACCTGTCCAAAGGCAGAGAGGAAGAGACCCACCAGCAGAAACAGATGCCACCATGTACAGTGTGGAGGACCTCCTCATCTCTCATGGATACAAACTGGCCAGGCATGCCACATCTTCCACCCCTACACCAGTCCCCCCGTCTTCCTCCCATCAGCCTCCCTCCTCCTCCCCTCCGTCCTACAGCAAACACCATGACATTCTGGAGAACAGAACTGCTCCCAGGACGGTAAACGGCTATGAAAGGGGGCCGATGGCGGCTCTGGGAAACAGCAGCGGAGCAAGGCAGCCCCAGGTGTTCGGTGGCGGCTGTCCCAACAACAACACTGAACCCAGGGACGGGAGCCAGCCACAGCGGGACAGTGAGATCCGTGGCCAAACGGACACCCATTCCTTAGGAGAGTCGCTGACCTCGGACAGTGGGTAAGACGTGATCTGTGCCGTACCTCCAGGCTCCTGTCAGACCACACATCCTCTTGTCCTTTATGTTCGTGGGTCAGCTGAATCTGTAGGTCCAGTTGGAGTGTTTACTTTGTAAAGTGTTGACTCTCGTTGTGATTTGGCACCATATAAATAAACTGAATTGAAATGAATTAATCATCAGAGAATTTTGCATCATGTAGTAAATCAGTGGTTTCCAGAGTGTGGGTCAGGATCCCACTATGGGTCACACAAGGGTCTAGAGATGATTTCCAAACTCAAAATAAAGCTGAAACTTGATTGCTGAAGCTATATTTCTAGCATAATTGTTACCAAAACTCAACTAGAGGTGATAAATGCATATAATCGAATATGAGCTGAAGCAGTTTTATCTATGCTGTGAATTATTTAGGTTTTTAAGCATGTTGGTGTTTTAAAACGAGATATCTGGGGTCACATGACTTGATTGCTGTGTTGTGGGTCTGAAGAAGTTTGGGAACCTCTGTCTTAAATGAAACTGTCCGCTCCTCTTCTTCTTAGTCCTTTCTGAGCAGGGCAGGAAGGACTATGTATGCTCACGTCCTCCACTTGAGACCCTGGGAATTGTTATCCATGCAGGCAAACTGATGCTTTTGATTTAAGCACGCCCTGATTTACTTTTATATAAACCAACTGGCTTCTGCTGTTTAACATGCATTAATCCTACATACATACTGCATATACCATCAATAAAACAGGGCTTCTATAGGGAATATTAAATTATGTATATAGAGGGAAGGCTATAATTGGCTCAGTCAGGAGAGCTATTGGATGAAGAGAGCTGAAATGTGTGTTATTTCTAGGAATACTGACTTGATCCCTGAAAATTCAAATAAATCTGATTTTTCAGTTACTCCGACCTGAGGGTCGGCATAAGACCAGTTAACGTTCTGCCTAGAGCATCTAAGCATAATCCAATAACACTAATATATGTGTGTTATTATTTGATTGTTTATGCATGTTTGTACTTTACTGTTGTTTCGTTTCTCCCATCAGAGTTGGGAAATGTGAGGATGCATGATGTTGTTTTTCATCTCCCCCCTTCCTCCATTAGCTTTAGTTCAAATGGGAGATTAACCCTAACCCTGACTTAGAACTCCCACTAGACGCTGCTACTTAAACCTAATTAGACTAAAGACAATAAGGCATCATTAGACGCTCTCAGATTCAGCAGATTGTCAAGGCTAGCCATCTAGTGTCTTCCAGCTAACATTCCTGTCCAGTAATGATCAGAGACAGAAATGTCAGACGTTCTGCAACCATAGCCTCTGCAGGGAGATCGCATGTTCCTGTTTATGTTGTCATCAGTCAGTCAGTCAGTCCCTCCATAAATAGTATGAAATGATCAGGCAGCATATTTAGACCAACTGCTCCTCGTTATAATCCATTTATTCTACCATCAGACGTCTCCTCTGTGGTTGTTCCTTCCCTGAAAGGCAGCTTGTATTCTTACAGTAAGAACTAAAAAACGGCAGGAAAAGACCATCAGGATCTGTCCTCGAGGACAGAATAACAACCACTGGGTTGTGTCTTTATGCACAGAATCATTCTGTTTTTAGTGATGACACATAAATGGGCTAAATGTTTGTGAACATCCAGTGCATATTTCACTAGAAGTACAATCACTTATTTATGTTTCCTCACAGCTTTTGTGATGGCAACAGAGGCCCACAGATTAAGGATGTTTCCTTCTGGAGGAGGAGAGGCCAGGACTTCAGTGTGCTGCTGGACTACACTGACCTCAGAGAAGCCCATGGGAGGGAACAAGACAGGCCAGAAGGTCCTCAACAAGCAAGAGGCCAAGAACTCTCTGTCGAAGACCGACAGAAAGCAACTCAGGAGAGGCAACGCTGGGCAGCACAACCCCAGGCTCAGACCCAAGCCCAGGCCAAGGCCCTGACTCAGGGCCGCTCTAGAGAGAGGGAGGTGGCGCTCCATCAGTGGAGGATGGCAGCTGAGAGGAAGTGCCAGAGCCTAGGGACAGAAGACTGGCATCCAGCTGTGAGCTTTGGTCATCAGCTTTCTCAGAACGACGGCGAGCACTGGGCAAAGGAACAGAAACGACTGCATGCCAGAACACCAGAAGGGATTGTAGTCCACCCAAGGACCAAAGTGAAATCTCAGTCCCTGCCCAGGATGCTCCCACCTGAGAGTTTACACTATGTGGATGTAGCCTTGTCTGGTCAGGAACTGTACAGGAGGGTCAATGGTCACCCACTGTCCTACCAAAACCTCTACAGGGCACCCCGCTGGCCAGACAATGGTAGGCCGGCTAGCGCCAACCAGCTCTCAACCACACCAAAGCCCCGCTTCACCCGACCTCCCAGACCTCCTTCTTATGAGATGCACCAGCAAATCAGGGGAAGCTGTGAGGTGCTGTCTGGCAGAGAATCAGTCCCACCCCAGGCCAGGGACAGAACCCCCCTTCCCATATCAAGAACTGCAGACCCTCATTTGGACTATTTTGCACAAGACTCTGGACCACCAGGATACATCCCTCCTCCGTCATATAAAAGAGTTCCTATAATGGGAGGAGTGCGGCGTGGATATGAAGTTCCCGTTGACTACAGGTCTGTTCTTTCACTCTTACTTTCTTTAATTTCTTACTACGTTGTTGCTTGAGGTCAGACAAGCACAGACTCCTTTCAAATAAAACTAAAAACTCATGTTTCATCAAGTAGAGTTTTAGTAAAGATTTTACATAGTTTTATAAGTGAGGTCTCCTGGTGTTTCGGTGAGGCTGATTTATGTATTGTTTTCAGATTGAAATTGCGATCAAGCGCTCGTCAAAGCTGTGGTTTTATGCATTTCTCTTGGCTGACCCAGGATCTGTTGTGTCAACTGCACACTTACAGGGTTTCCCCAGGTTTTAAAGTGTGACAGCGGCAGTAGCGAGTGCCAGTGGGGGGTGAGGGGTTGTGGGAGCCTAATGACGAGCTCATGACGGAATATACAGAAAATGTTCCAGATCTTTCAGTTCAGCTCATGAAAAATGAGAGCAAAAACAAAAGTGTTGCATTTATATTTTGTGTGTGTGTGTATGTGTGTGTGTGTGTGTGTGTGTGTGTGTGTGTGTGTGTACTGTAAAAGGTCCAGTTTTGTCCATTTTCAGGGTCCTTAGAATGATTCAAAGGACCCTGTGTTCTTTGATGAGTAGAATAAATGATAAAACACAGAAGTATAGTGATATTAAAGAGGACCTAGGATGCAGTTAATCAACAATCTAAAACAGCTTCAAGCCTCTAAAAATCAGAAATCAAGAGAAAGCATCAGAAATGTTCTTTTGGCTTTCATATGTCCCTGGAGCCCTGATACAGGTCATTCTAAACCCCCTAAACCAGCCTTGCTGTGAAAAGAGCTGTGTGCCCCTCCCACTGGGCCAGGACATGAATATGATAATGAGCTGCTTGCTGATTGGTTGGTTTCCCCAGAAGGTTTCAAACACTGGAGACATGCAGGTTTGAGGAGGCGTGGCTCCCCATTATGACGTGTTAAGAAAGACTTTCTCAGAACAGAAGTTTTTCTCTCACCTTTTTCAAATTTCTAATTTACATAAAAGTAGGTCACACACGGCTTTGACTTTTTGACATGCTATTTTTGACCACCCAAGCTGTCTTTATTCACCAACAACAAGGAACATGCTGGTTTACATTCTAGGTCCTCTTTAAGGCAGATTTGTAGTGGTAATCCAAAAAGCCCTGTAACATAGAACATAGCTCAGACCTCCTGCTCTCCTCATTCTCACAAACACTCATTTAGCAGCGTTTGTTTGAACATGTTTTCTTGTTTCTTCACTCCTCCGTTGCATTTTCTCTCCATCTCGGAAAATCCTAACAGATAACATTACGTAGCTCTGCAAACCGGTGCACAGAGCCAAAGGGAGCATGATATTATTAGACCACCTCTGTGTCAATGAAGGAAATAACCAAGAGCTACAGACCTGCTTGTGTTAACAGGCCAGTGGTTCTCAAACTCCCGCTGACTTTGTTTTTCACCAAATGCAGTCAGAACCAAAGCGCCTGTCGGCCTGGCCGAGAAAGGTTTATGATTGGTTAATCAATGTAATGCGATCTTGCTGCATGTTCATGCGCAGATCATTCTCTTTCCTAACATCTGGAAAAACAGTCTGGAGAGCAGGCTGGTTTTGTGCTAATCTGCAGGGAATATCGACAACAGAAATAGCTACGGGTTGTCAGAAATGTTGCTAAGTTTGCTGCTAGGTGCTTTTTGGAAAAAAGAAAGTCGTTAAGAGGGTCTGAAAAGTCGCTATAAATAACGACAGAGTTGCTAAGTTGGGAACATTGTGGTGCATGCTGGGGACCACAGCATATTCTTGTTGACTGATAGCTCCCTCTTGTGGATATCTCTATTGGAAAACACTCTGGACTCACGAAAATGATTCGTTTTGCAGTAGAGGCCAGGGGAGGGACTTATGGAAAATATAAATTATGATAGTATACATACTTTCTATCATAGAACAAGGTCAAATAGTCACATTTAAGCATTGTGAAACATTACTTTAGAAACGATTTTGACATTGTTCCCCAGCTTTAACTATCCGTCAAAAGCGACGGATACCGCAAGCCTGTGATTGGTCAACACGCCACTTCCTTTGAATTTGTCAGCAGCATCGCCATTCCGCCTCAACAAAATAAAACAAGAGTTGACTCAAACATATCTAGCGGCAGACACTGAGCAGATTGAAGAACGTCTTGCGGTAAAAGTCCGACGATATAAATGTTAATACACCCGTGACTGAAGGAGTACAAAGATACGTAGCAAACCTTTTATTCGTGTCAAGAAATTACGGGAAGCGTGAGTTTAGAGGTGGAGGACAAATATATCAAATTTATTATGTATTATTATTCTTGTCTTGCTAAACATGGCTAATATTACTCAAATGATCAAGTATGTTGTTATTTGTGATGTTTATGCGTAATCTTTGTTGTTTTAACTTTTTAGGTTCAGAGGACATGTGTATCAGCAGATACAAGTGGCTCCTGATGGATCCCACTGGTTAATCAAACACCCAGCGAGTTCCTGGCCCGATCCCTGTAGAGAAAGAAGTCTGTCTAGCCAGAAGCTGCTTTACCCTGTGTATTCAACCCAGGAGCATCCAGGGGTCCAATACATCTCATTTGATGACCCCCGTATCCGTCATATTTCCTCAGCCCTGGGTGGCAACTCCCTGACAGATGCTGACAAAATCCGCCACATCCGTAATGAGCTTCCCAGCGTCACCGTGTCAGAACCTTCACCTGACGACAGTGCCTTCTTACCCCCGCCACTGGGGCCTTTTGTCTCTGCCAAACTGTCAGAGGAAGATAACCAGACAGCTTCTAGCAATTTTGACAATGTCAACAAGAGGTGGCGAAAGAATTTGCACAAAGAGACTATTGATAACTTCCCAGCACCTGACCAAAACTGTAACATCAGACACCCCCTGTCCCAGCTTCCTCCCTCATTGCCCCCGTCAGCCTTTCAGGCCCTATTTACAAGAGCCTCCTCTCAACAAAGGTCCAGCTCAGACCAGGTCTTTGCAGAAACCATAACTCAAGTAAAGACAATTGTGCCAGATTCAGGAGCAGAGAGCAACAGGAACACGAAGAGGAGAGTGAGTGAGACCATCTTTTGCCTTGTGTCTGTTCCTGTTCATACACCAGTTAACTTTAACAAAGATTCAACATCCGATCAGAACAACAACGAGACCACACCAAACCTGACCATTACCAAGGCTGACACCTTTGCTGTAGGCCTCAGAGAGAGCCCAAACATTCGTAGCAAGTCAGTAAATGAGATGCCAATTAAACCACACCGTTCTCACTTCCACACCAGCAGCACCTCCTCAATGAAGAATTCTAAACGAGCTCCTTTGAGGAAGGAGGTATTGGATGCCTGGGTGCTCCAAGCAAATGAAGACAAAGAGTTATGCTTTGCTGGGTCTTGGCCTGGTAACCAGTATCGTAATCAAGAAACCCAAACTGGTTCACCTGTGACAGGTGTTAAAAGCCCAGAACACCAGGAGTCCACTCCGTCTGCCTCTATTGCAATCATGGATAACAGCATTGGGACTAACGGTACCTCCTCCTATGGCTACCCCCTGGTGGGTCAAAAAAATCTTCATCCCTCAAGCAACAGCGCCTTCTCTCGCCTCAACCTCAGCCCAACACAAACACCCTCACTTCAGTTCTCACAACAGGACCCATCTTCTCCTTCCAAAGTAGAAAATGTAGGAGAACATCAATCATCCTTTCACAGGAAAAGCAGTCCACCTGAGGGTACAGAGCCAGTGGTTTTTGGTCAGTTTCTCTTAAAACCAGTGAACCGACGACCCTGCGATGTTATCGGTGAATTAGAAACCATCAATAAAGAGATGGAAGACACAATCAGCAAGAGACCAAATCTGGGTCCTGATGGGGCTGACAGGAAATTAGCCTGGTTGAAATTAGGAGCACATTTCACTGCTGGTCCAGAACTCGGGCGGGAAGCCATAAGTCTTCCATCTATGCACATGGAGAAGACCAACCATGTAAAAAAGAGATCAACATCTTTTGCCTCTAGTGCTGATCTAGAATCCATGCAAAGGAGCAGTGCTTTCTCTAGGCTGCAGACCAGCAACCTAACCAGTGAGCTGCGCCATTATCCAGGCCCTGGAAATGATTGTCTTCATTCATCTGTTACTCCTCACAATGAGTCCAACCACCTCTATAGACAGGACATCCCAGTCCCTCAAGAGTCCTTACTGAGAGACGTGGGGCTAACTGTTTACACAGAGACTCCTGGTGGTCCTGGAAGACCCATGCAGTGCTCCCTCTCAGTCACATCTCCTCTGACCTACAAGGATTTCAGTCAGTTTGATAAAAATAGTGGCAGCTCTGTGCACAACTCAAATGAAGAACTTGATTCAAGTGAGCAGGACATGAAACCAGACAGGATTGTTTTGTGCAGAGGTGAGGCTAAGATTTGCAGAACAAGGAGTAAAAGTTACGTATCGCCTCAGAAAGACTGTTCAACACGTATCAAAACCCAAGAAGATGACATTGAAAATAAATATGCAGCCCCTGAACCTCTGGCCTACAGGGATGACTGTACAATAGCAGATAAGCACTTAGAGAGCATACTTATTAAGGAGAAAACTAACACCTTACCTGTGGAGGACCTTAGCAACCTGTATGAGGTCAAATGCGCAAAAGGAATACCTGAAAATGAGTCCATAGAGGAGAGAGCAGCACGCATTCTGGGTATAGCTGTTCCAGTAGAGGCCTTATGCGTGGCTGACCACCAGCATGATGTGAGCACTAACCTAGATGAGGAGCCTCTATGTTCAAGGGAAAAAACACAGCACTTGATGGAAAAGTGTCTGAAGGTCAGATCAGAGTCCCTCATAGTCCAGGAAGGATCTACAGAGGAGGTGACGGTATCAGGAGTGGACCCCAGTGACTACCAGGATCCTGAGACTCAGTCAGTTCTAGATCTTCCTGAGTTCCCACCAAGTAAACTTCCCCTGTCCCTCCCTGTCACCCCAAATCAGAAGCTTTCACTAAGCATATGCAGCACAGAGAAGAAAGGGAGGGGCGGAGCATGCAAACTGATTGAATCCCTTCAAGGTAAACTGAACTGTTCAGCTCTGTCCAGGTCAACCACAGACAGAATGGTCCGTCTCAAAGAGCTGGACTCAGTGTCCCGAATACGAAGACTCAGCCTAAGAAGTCCAGAATCTGAAGAATGTGTGTGTGAAGAAACAGATGATGTTCCCCAAGAGGCGAAGGAGGATTCTACTCAGCAAAAACCTGAGAAAGAGGAGAAGGAAGTTAACGAAGGGAATGAAACAGAAAGTAAAGGAAAGGAAAAGCAGGACAACTATGTGGATGAAAATGTCGTGTTTGCAGAGGCAAAAGAACCAAAGGATGAGACTGAAGGTGTGAGTAAAAAAAAGCAAACACAGGAGACGAACGTAGAGGAGGAGACTGTTGAAGCTGTACTAAAAGCAAACGCTGAGCAGAAGAAGAAAGTAAACGTTGAATTAAATACTGAAGAGGAAGAGATGGAATTAAAAATCGTGGAAGAAGATGCTGGAAACCTCTTGAAGGCTGACGGTAACCCAGCAGTGGTGAACAGATCTGAGCTGAGAGGAAAGTTACCCATACCAAAGCAGCGCACCAGGTTCAAACCTCCTCTACTTCCTAAACCTCGCAGCGTTCCCAAGAGAGAAATAACTCTGCCTCCAAACTACAACACGGAGACCGGTGGTCCCACGGGGCTTGATGTGGAGGAAACACCCTCTCTCTCAGGTGGGTGTGAAACCGATAACCTGAGGTTTACAAGCCATAAACAGGTGGCTAGAATGCTAAATAATACCTTTATGTTAGTGAATCTGGTATCTAAATGTTTTATTTGTATTAGAAAACCAGACATGAAGGTAACATTAGTGAAATGGACACTGCTGTCAGTTTTATTGCCTATTAAAACTCCACAGTTCCTTCTGTCATCTGCATACTTCAGCCACAAAGTAGTGAGTTCATATTTTAATGAATGCACTTTCACAGTTTCCTTTTAGAGCTTGTTACATAGATTATGTAACATGAACACAGACCTCAGACTTGTCCTAACTTACAGATTAGCTACTATAGTTTCCTTTATTGGAGAAGGTCAGCAATGAACAGTATTTACTCAATGCTGCAAGCAAGCAAATATGGCAACACAAATGTATATAAATAAACCTCTCTTTGGCGGTGTTATACACTGTACAAATAAAAAAATGTTTTATAAATAATTTAGTTCATTAGGACATATACAGACATGGACAACATTATTGGTACCTTTCGGTCAATGAAAGAAAAACCCACAATGGTCACAGAAATGACTTGAATCTGACAAAAGTAATAATAAATAAAAATTCTATGAAATTTAACCAATGAAAGTCAGACATTGCTTTTCAACCATGATTCAACAGAATAATAATAATAAAAAAAAACCTCATGGAACAGGCCTGGACAAAAAATGATGGTACCTCTAACTTAATATGTTGCACAACCTTTTGAAGCAATCACTGCAATCAAACGATTCCTGTAACTGTCAGTGAGACTTCTGCACCTCTCAGCAGGTATTTTGGCCCACTCCTCATGAGCAAACTGCTCAGAATTGAAGGGCGCCTTTTCCAGATGACATGTTTCAGCTCCTTCCAGAGATGCTCAATAGGGTTGAGGTCAGGGCTCATAGAAGGCCACTTTAGAATAGTCCAGTGTTTTCCTCTTAGCCATTCTTGGGTGTTTTTAGCTGTGTGTTTTGGGTCATTGTCCTGTTGCAAGACCCATGACCTGTGACTGAGACCAAGCTTTCTGAGGCTAGATTATCCTGAGTTATCTCTGTAGTTATGCTGCTATAGGCTTAGACTGCTGGAGGACATGCTGACCACTTTCCACACTCTGCTACTTTCTTCTAGCACTACTCTCTAATTGCATTATTTCCTGTTATTTCAGCTGTTAACTTTATTTTCTCTCTAAAGCTCAGACCACACTGTGTGATTTTCGGTCGTCTTAGCCAAATCCCTCGTCATGAACATAATCGTGTTAAAAAACGGTGAACTTGAGGGTGATTTGCATATTTGTGGACCTCCAGTGTGACCGGCTCTGTGACAGCTTTCTGAGCCGTCTCATGACCAATGACAGCCTCCAACAGTCTTCAAGCATTGCCTGAAAACCTACGACTCCCGTCTGCAGTCGACCAATGAAAATACACCTTTGGGACACCGCAGCAGCAGGACTCCGCTTCTCTGAGTTTCGGTTTCAACTTTAGTTTAAAATGCGGATTAAAAACTGCACACCAGTTTTTTTTCTGTTAATAGCCCAAGTACAACCAGAGTTATACTAAAATATTGAATTCTGGCCATTCTTGCTAAATGGAAAGCACATTGAATTGCCTCTGTGTATGAAATGTGCTATATAAATAAAGCTGCCTTGCCTTAAACTACCTTTTTTAGACCATCAACTGAATTGTGAAAACCGTGATGCTGTGATCTGTGAGAGTGTGAGAGGAGATGTGCTCATGAACATAAAAAAATAAAACACAAAAACATGAGATCCCTTTGCTGTTGGTAGAAGTCTCACATAATCAGCCGATTAGAATTAGCCTGGCAAGCCATCCTATATATGTGAATATATAGTCTGGCCACGAACCATTGACGGCTCTCAGTCGTGAGGCGGGATCTACGGTTGTCTTTCAAAATGTCAGCACGCAATTGGATAGCGCTAGGACCAATCAGAGTGACGAACAACGTGACGTAATCACAGCGACGGAAAAGCGGGAGGCAGCAATGGCGTCTAACATCAATGATTTCTGTCGTTTTTGTATGAAAAACATGTGAATATCAGGTGTTCTGGGACATTGCACTACTTAGTTTGATAAAAATAAGAAGCCGCTAAGTATAGCCGACAGACTTACGCACGTTGGAGTCTGAATAATCCAATGTTGATGACAAAGCTGTTTCAAACGAACGTGGTTCCTGCGTTGCCGCCATGTTGCTTGGGTTCGCGGCCGCAGCGCTGACGTCATCGGCTACTCCTGCTCTGTGATTGGCCCAAAATATAGAGCACAATGATTGGCCCAACCAAAACTATAGCGAGCTGTGATTGGACAGCCACAGCAGCGGATCAGGCTGCGAGGGTTCCTATGAAGCGTGCCTAGACCAAACTCTGCAAAGCAAGAATTTGGTCTAGTTCACTAGGCTAGATTAGAACGGGTTCAGTAGCATTTTGTTGCTGAGGGACAGCAGGTGTGAAAAAGGAGAGATGATGCTCTGTCACGGAGCAGAGTAAAGAGTGAGACGGACATTGACAGCAAAACTTTAGATATTGGAGCGATCTGACAGATTGTCACTTCTCTGTAGTTTAGTGGTTTTTTTATGTATAAAGAGGATGAGAAGGATGAATGTCCTGCAGACAGATCAGCTGTTTAGCTGGAAGATGGGAAAAGGAGACTCGCAGCCGGAGTCTGAAAACGATGAGCTGGGTCATGAATTGACACTAAAAAGAATTGTTAACGGTGGCACTTTTTTCTCTTTTCAGCTTTGTTGTTTTGGTTAGCTGTCTGCTTCTAGTGACGTATGCTTTTTGGGGGTAGCACTCATGACGTAGCATGTCCTGCTGGAGTGAGACATCATGCAGTCTGGCTCACTGAGATCTTGTGCCGTAAGGTGGGCCACCTTTCTGGAGTTCTCACAGTGTGGGCCTGGCTTAAGTGTTTTTCTCCCCAGAAGAAGCTACACTGGTGTTCTGCTGAGCTGTCTCCTGCAGGGGGCCATCAGCTGGTACACTACTGCCAACCACTAAACATTCTCCCTCTCCAGTTATTAACTTTTTACTTTCTTTAACATAGAATGTGCTGCTACTAGTTCACCTGGGTATATGCCTGCTCTGTCTTCTCAAACCAGTGAGTCGTGACAGATGGCTGCTCATACTGATCCAGGTTCTGTTGGAGGTTTCTTCCTGTTAAAAGGGAGTTTTCCTCCCCACAGTCACTACATGCTTGCTTAATATGAGGATTGGGTAACACTTTAGTTTAGGGAACACAAATGAACCATTAATTAGCTGCCAATTAATATACATATTAGTGAACTACTAAGTCTTAATTAGTTGTTATTAGGTACTTATTCACTGCTTATTACTAATGCCCCAATTCTAATATTAACAGGCCATAAATTAAGAGTTTTATCATAATAGGCCATTAATAATGGTTTGTTGCTGATTAATGCAGAATCTCATTAGGTATGAACAAATCTCACGTTAGAATGGGGAACATATTCTTGCTTATAAGTGGTTAATTAATTGTTGTTTTGGCTCTATTATCACTTGCAGCTTGGTGTTTATTTACATAATACCAGAACATAATTTATCTGGTTATTAATGCAGAATAACTATTTCCCTTGAATTACTTCTTTATTGATTAGAGCTAATTAGTATCTGCATTAATCAGCAACAAACCATTTACTTTCAAATAACAAAGCATTATTAATGGCTTATTATGATAAAACTCTTAATTGATGGCCTGTTCATATTAGAATAAGGGCATTAGTAATAAGCAGGTAATAGGTTCTTAATAATGACAAATTAAGACTTAGTCCACTAATATGTATATTAATTGGCAGCTAATTAATGGTTAATTTGTGTTCCCTAAACTAAAGGATTGCAGTGAAGTCACTGACACAAGTCACTGACACAAGTCAGTAACTCGATTCAAGGCTAGAAACTTTGTACTAATTAACTGAACTCAATGTACTGATGAGTCACAATGATTTTCTTTTTTTTACCATTCCTAGAGTCAGAAGGGAAGTAGGGAAATGTGCTTTTAATGTAAAAGCTCCACAAAACTGTAACAGTCTTCTTCTTAGACACTCGTTCACTCACTTCTTTTCATATTTTCCAAAAGGCAATTCTAACTGACCTTCAGAGTACCAGCTTTTGTAAATGTTACAAATTTGTATTTATTTATTTATTCATTAATTTTCTTGTTACTGTCATACTTTAAACAAATGTTATGGCTTTGGTAATTGTGTCCTGAACATTTTGTTAGTGTTTATGGCGTATGCAGATATGCACATGCACTTTCTTTCTGCTTCGATGTAATGTGGTACTGGAAATTTATGAGGGTCGATGAACTATATGTGAGCTGGTGTGTGTGTGTGTGTAAATGTTTTTGGTGATTATTTATTCATTGTTATTATTTAAAAAATATTTCTCTCTTCCATTAATTGTATGTGCTTACGGCTGCCTTTAAGAGGACCCTCATGAAAACGAGACGGCACATCTCATGGGGTTTAAATAAATGTCTAAATAAATAAAATAAGTAGGTTCAGCTGGAATGTTTGCTTTGTGAAGTGCCTTGAGACGACCTGTAATTTGGCGCTCTATAAATAAACTGAGTTAAAGCACCTTGAGGGGCTCTAGGACTCTAGAAGGCCCTGTATGAATACGGGCCGTTTACCGTGTAATCAGCTAATTCTCTCTTAAACTAATGAGCTCCACAGCCATGTAAATGTGAGTTTTTGATGAGCCAGGCTGACCCAAATTGTGATTTGAACTCTGTCTGACTCGTTCCTCTCCTCTCTTTTTCTCATCAGACTCTTATGACCCCAGCCGAGTAGAGAAGGTGTAACCTCTGACCACTGCCTTCACCACTGTGGAAATTGGTCTTTCTCAAGTTAACAGCTTTTTCCAACAACAAAGATGTTCATCCCACCTCATGGCTCAGTCAGCTGTGACCCCTCCATAATCTTTACACACCACTTTTCTCAGAAGCCACAGTCCCGGTGCTGCAAAACCTATAAAAGCTACTGCTGGGTGCTGTCTCTCCAGGTCGTTGTCCTCCCTTTATTTTTCCGACCGGGCGGACTTCCTCTTTTCTACAAGTTGCATAAGGAAGCAGCTTGTGGTTGTTCCCACCTGCACTCATGCTCCTCTGAGAGCTTCCGTGTTGAAACATGAATGTAAAAGCCCTTTTGTTCAACAAGCAAACAGAAGAAATGTAACAAAACATACAACAGTATTGCATTACAATCAGTATTAACCTACAATAAATGTAAATAAAGAGTTATAAGATTTTATTTAAAAATATAACAAAGTCAGCATTAAATTGAAATGTATATTTTCTTATGTATGTTGAAAACAAATAGATTTTTGAGCGTGTAATCTTTATGTGTATGGCCAATAATAAACCCCTGCTCTTTATTCTTCTACTGGTGTGAAAGAGAATGTAGTCTGAGAGTCTGGGTGGCAAAGAGAAACACTGTGGTCTAGAATAGTATCACTCAAGAGCAATATAGCCGTCATTTACAGGGAGTCTGTGACAGTAGGAGCTAATCCCCTTTGCTTTAAAGCTTTACCTTTAGGTACAAATGTTAGATTTGCACTGCTGAGATTATTGGCTCTGTGTTGTTAGCAAACAGTCGGTAATCTCCTCACACTCTGAGATTACACTCAGAGGAATCCTCTTCTTGGTTTTAGCAGCATTTCAACATGTGGAGCAGAAATGTCCTGTTAGATCTGGTACTAGCCAAAAGAAAACAAGAGTATTATTTAGTGGTATTACCAGGATGTTGTGTCGCTGTGCTGGTTTATTAGTGTTTAATCCATCCTGTGCGGGTGGGTTATGACTCGAACTCAACAAAAACACAGAGCTGTTTAGGCAATAATGAGAAGAGAATGCTGCTGGAGGATCGTAACATGTTATGTGGTAGCAATAGGAACACTGACAAACACATACCAAACCCAACGTTATGCTATGCATTAGACATGGACCCTTTCTAACAGACAAAACTCAAAGCGAACCGTCCAGACTGGCGTTACCTGTTTACCCATATCAGCTGTTTGTGAACCTGTTGGTAGATTGCATGGAAGCAGCTGTGACTTTAGTAGCAGAAGGTTTTGTGTTTGTCCTGTTTCCAGACCTGCACACCTGTGCTCCAGGTAATGACTTATCTGGTCATAATCATAGAACTTTTGTACCGCTGTTTCTTTGTAACATAATATAGACAACTGGTGCACATCTTACTTTAAAATTTTCTATTTTCATACAAAAATGTGTACAGCCTTTTTCTGTGTAAGTGTGGCATCTTTTCCCCTTTTTATTTAGATGCATGTAACATGTAAGAAGTCACACAAAGATGTATTTGAATATAAATGCATTTGGTACATTATAGTCTATCTAATAAACAAGTGATATATTTCATACATGTATATTTTCTTTTCAGAAGGTATGCTGCCTATTTAAATGAGAATACAGTATTTTTAGATTCTTGTGAAGACAGAGCTGTTTATGAAGGCACAGTAATGGTCCATCTTTAGTACGATACACTTGTACCATGCTGCAGGCTGTTCAGAAATAAAAGTCTTTGCATGAAATGTTCTTTGTGGTTTTATTTGTTGCATTAATAATATGTTGTAAAAACAATGACTGATTAATATGGCAGCTTTATTTTCACTTTTGCTGTATAATCTGACTGCAGGAAAAAAAAACTGCTAGTGATGAAAGAGAAACAATCAAATACATGTTTGGCTCATTTTTGTAAGACAGATACAATAGATGCATATACACACTAATATCATCAGAAACAATGCATCTTTTATGTGTGTGCTCATTTTCTTCATTATTTTTAATTTACTATATACAATTTCAATTAGTGGTGTCATGAGATTAATTAATTATGACCTGTAATTAGTTAATGTAATTAATCTCTTTTTTAATCTCACCTACTAATGGCTGAGAAAAGCCCTCATTTTGATATATTTTTATTTAAATTCATTACATTATTGTGGCAGACTAAAATATTAATATATAACAAAAAATTGCTTTATAAATTCATTTACTGTTTAACAGACTTCTAAACTTTCCTTTTACATCACCAAGGTGGAATGATTCTGTGCTATTTTGTCAGTCTTGAATAATTAGAATTTAAAAATAAAACATCAGGTCCAAATAGAATAATCTAAGTTAAGGAACACTTTTTTTGAGCAATGCAAATGGTGATCACAGAAGTTGTTACTAAAACATTTATCTGAAATTAAAATAGAGCTGTAAATTACAGTGCTGTAAGTTAGCATATCAACACTGACAGTTTATCACAAAATATTACGCTTTTTCACAAAATCTGACATGTGGTATGGCATGATAGTTAAATATAAATATAATTACATAAAATAAATAAAAAAATAAAATAAAAAATCCCAACAGGTAGGCTAGAAAAGTTCCAGTAAAGTTATAGATTAAAAATGAGATTAACACGATTTTAAAAAATTGTGCACTAAATGTGGCTGTAGTTAATTAATCTAAATTAATCTCAAAATTTGACACCCATAATTACAATATCTGACTTTTTTCAAGCACAAAAGTTCATTAAAGTTTTACACAAACTTTTCATATTAAGTATTTGACACCTGGTTTATGTTTTGGTGCATTTCTTTAAGTCCTCATTTAGCTTCTTCCATGATTTCACACCAAGAACAGAAACACACCTTTACTTCTTGCTTTAGCACATTCAAAAATAAACACGCCTCTAAGATTGGAATGGTTAACTCTTAGTTTGAAAAGTGTTTTATACAAATATTGTTATTAGTTTCTTTGACTTTATAAAGGTAAGAAATGTCACAACTAGTGACGTTTATATATAAAATGTTTTGTTTTAGGTTTGTGAAACAGCAGAGAGGTTCTGGCTTTTATCACCAATCCCTGAGGTACCCCAGAATCCTGATGGATGATCCAACATTCTCCATCACAAAAAATCTCATTTTAATGAATGATTTTTGGTTTTTACATGTCATTTTAACAGATATGATTCCTTGAACCACTTCAGGTTCTGTTTCTTTTAGCTTCTACTCAGTCAGGATGCATTTTCCAAAACAAGACCAACAAAAGGTTCACCCTCTGATGTCTATCTCTCTTCTGGACTCTCCTCGCCTGCATCAGTCTGGCATCGCCCTCTGCTGGGGACACTGTATTCCCAGCTGCTTTAGTTTTGTGTTAATCATATCTTCTCTAAAACACCATAGTCAGACGCTTCTACACCATGAGTGGTACACATACATGTGCAGTATGCAGTAACTGTGAAGGTGCTTTCACACAGATTGACTTTGTGTTGTTTCGTTCTACATGAAGTCCAAATTCACAGATCAGAAGAGTAATGTGACAGAAGTTCATCAGCTTCTGAGATCTGAGATGAATGCAGGTCAAACTCGGGTCAGACGTTTGGAAAACAACTCCTACCCATGGAGACATGCTACGTCCTCTGACCATGTCTGGTCTACGTAGATCTTTAACTCCACAACTGTTGGGACTCTGTCCTTACTAAGGCCTTCTCCTCCAATTGATCCTATGGTGCGTCAGCAGCATTAAATCAGGATGGACGCCTTTGTGGTTCCAGAAAACATAGTCAGCGTTTTTCCTGAGAGGAGAGAGGGAACCTGTGTGCATTCTCCCGTTGAGAAGAGAAGGCATGCCGATTCAGCTCTGATCAGCTGTTTGTCAACATTATGAGCTGCAACACATAGTTTATGCTATTCAGTTCAGTTTATTCATAAATCACAACAAGAGTCGTCTCAAGGTGCTTTACAAAGTAAAGATTCCAGTATAAACTACTTATCAGTGCACTGTTACAAATCTTTATCCGCCCCATAACAGAACAGCCTTAGACAATCTTTTCCTGTAGTTTTGTGCAAATGGTCATTTCACTAGAAAAACATCTTTGCAAGGATAGTTTTGAGCCATTCTTCCGGGATATGTGTTCTAAATACAGAATCACTGAAAACTGCTAAATGTGTTTGTTCCTGCTGTACAGGTGGCATCCGTATTGTTGCTTTGTCAAGCACGAGCAAATACATGATTATACATAACATTTACATGGTCAGGAGGGATCTACCAAGGGTAATGAGCATGGAGATGCCAGGGATTGAGCTCAGGGCCTCATGTGCTCTACCACTGACCTACAACCCTACACAGAGACACCTGCTCGGGTTAACTAGATCATGGTCAGTGTCGTTGTGTTTTAGATGGTTAAAGTCTTCACTGTGCTAAAGTCAGTGGCATGGCCCGGGAGACCCGGAGACCTCAGATTCACGCTTCCACTGCTTTTGAGACAGTGCCCTCTAAAGGATGAGTGTTTAACTGCAAATTCAAAAAGCTAGATGTGTAAAATTTATTTAGAAATTAGAAATTTAAAAGTCAAAATTTTATTACAGCAACATAATAATTATTTGATTGCTGGTAAGGTTATGACACCAGACGTGGGTCAAAGTCTTGTTCCAGCTAACTGAAATCAGTTGTTTTGTGTTCTTTTACATACATTCACACAAAATGTTACTTTTGTGAAGCACATCCTCCACAGCTGCTGAAGTTCCATGTGAACGTTTCTATGAAGTTGTTGTTAGGGTTCAAATTAAAAAAATTCCTGAGCACCTTTTAATAATAATAACTTAATGACTTCAGTCATGTTTTCCTGATGGACTCACTGGCTGATGTGGTGGAGACACTGAGGATGGTTCTGGACATCCTTAGGTCAACCACTCTACAGTATAACACCATGATAACTCTTAACACTTCACTGTGATTGCTCTTGGCTTAAAAGAAACAAAAATACTTTTCTCTACAATATACAGTTTAGATTTACACAAAACGTTTTTTTAAAGTGCTGAGAAGGTAAGCACCTCTTATATAAAACTGACCAAAACACGCCACAATCAGACACCAGTGCCTGGCTGTGCAAACACGCTTCAGTACTGAGGGACAGGTTTTTATCCAAGAACAGGAGCTGGTCAACACGTTCAGATGCAAGTGTGCTGCACTGTGCAGTAACTACTGTGGAGAAGACTAGCTCTGCAGAAACACTAGTGCTGCAGTATCTCTTTGCCACCTTGAATATCAGAGGAAACACTTCTTGATTATTTCTCCACCAACTAAGAGGGTCCCCAGAAAGAGGGAGTGATGGAGCACTACAGTACTTAGTCACTTCCTCCTCAGCTGTAGCGTGGGCTGACACTTATAGGCTGCTGCTGTACAGGTGTATAGTTTTGCCCCAGTGCCTCCTCCAGCAGAGAAAATGAACAGGGCTTTGATGTTGTTGTTGCTCCTCCTCCTCAATGGTTGTGCTGTTTTCTTTCAGCTCATTGTGTTAATCCTGGTCTTTTCTCAGTCTTGGGAATACAAATGATACACAATGAGAGTAACAGGTTAAATCATATAAAGAATTAGTGAAGCCCCTTGTTATGTTTAAATTAAAATAAATGAGAAGCATGTTTCTCTTGTGTATCTCTTCCTCAGGTCCCCACTGATAGCTTGCTTTATCTCCCGAACCACTGATGAGTCTCCCGTGCTGTTCTTCGTGTTCTGAATGAGTTGAGCTTGCAGAGTGGCAATCAGACAGACTGTGGGGCTGCTTTCTTCTGACAGGAGAGTAGTTGCATCTTTCATGGGCTTTAAGGCCTTGAGGATGTCCTCTACATTTGAGATGTCGGCTTCACTGACAGAGCAGATGTCAGACTCACCTCTGAGGTGACAGTAAGGCTGCACTGACTGCTGCTCCAGAAACCTGTTACGCATCTCATAGGCACTATTCCACTTGGTGCTCAGTTTTTAGTTTATGCTGCCTGTTAGGGATTTTCCCAATCAACCTAATTACCTGACGCTGAGGAGATAAGGCAGAAAGACAAAATAAGACACAGACATGAAACCGTTTGCAAAGGGTGGAAGACTGTACTCTGTCCTGAGTTGGTCTGTCACCCTTTGCAAATGGTTTCATGTCTGTGTCTTATTTTGTCTTTCTGCCTTTCAGCGTCAGGTAATTAGGTTGATTGGGAAAATCCCTAACACTGCCCAAGTAACTTCTGCTTTTCTTCAAGCTGATGCTTTGCAGTGGTGCTCCGGTGGAAAAACGTAATACGCTTCACCCTATCCTCTTGCCAAGGTGGGTAATTTGCTCATTGGGAAGCCAGCTTTAGTGTGTGAGCGTAGCATTTCACATGTGGGAATTATCCCAGTTCAGCAGCAGCAGCCATGTTAGACGTGTTGTCAGTGACTAAAACTAAACCCTTCTTAGTAATTAGCCACTCTGCTGCCACGTTCTTTAACAGTTCATCCATATTTGCACCCGTGTGACTCTCATTGACCACTCTTGTTCAAAGCACACAAGACGCCAGCTGCCACTCGTCTGTGATATAAAGCCCAGTTGCAGTGATGTAAGACTCTGTAGCAACAGAAGTCCGTGCATCACACATTAGCGTGATCCTATCTGCTTGCTGCAGTGATTCCTGGACATTGGTTTTGGTTTCATTGTACAGTTTGGGGACGCCTGTGTTGGTAGAATATCTTCAAAATGGTATATTGTACCGTGGCTCTAAAGCATGTAACAAAGAGCAAAAACCCAGCTGAGTACAGACACAAATCTTTTGCAATAAAATTTGCTATGGACTTTGTAATTCTGTTCACCTTTTCCAAGCTTGGTGGAAACTTTAACAACGCCTGCTCAATAGTCCTCTGGTTAGCGGCGGCAGCTACCGGTGACTTTTCCTCCTCCTCCGAGTGAAAACGTTCAACATGGTTTCTCACGCTTGTTGTGTTTCCAAAATAATTCATTTTTGTTTTAAACATCCCATGTGGCTCTTGTCCTTGTCCCTTCAAACTCATAAAAACCAAAGTACTTCCTTACACTTGCTTTCAATGTTCAATGGTGCTGGCTGTATTTCTCAGTCAGCCATGTTGTTCTGTGCATGCTATAACATTTCCATCCGAGCGCTGGACTTCTGTTTGGTTGAGTTCCGCTTTTAGCGCCTCTCATCATTAGGTTAATTAAATGGTAAATGGCCTGTATTTGTATAGCGCCTTCTTAGGGTTCTACAACCCCCCAAGGTGCTTCACAACACAATCAGTCATCCACCCATTCACACGCTGGTGGGGATGAGCTACAACGTAGCTACAGCTGCCCTGGGGTGCACTGATTAACTTTAACTTTAACTGATTAACTCTAACTTTAACTTTAATAAAATCGATTTCTAACTTTTTAAAATCGATTTCATTTTCGCATCTTGATGCATCTAAAGAACGAGTTTATCTCCCACTTCTAGTGTCAACTCACTTTAAACGTAGCACAAGAAAACGTTCTTTTTGTTGTCAAATTTAACTCAACAGTTAAATTTAGAAAGTTAAGTAGAAAAGATACTTTGATGCCTTCAAACAAATAATGTGTTGCACCTTCAGTACATACTCTCCGATCGGGATCCATCTTGGATCACTATGAAACAGTGAGCGTCGTTTCAGAAGCAGCAGAAACGTGAAGCTGCAGACAAACCCTTGTCCGGGCTCCAGGGGAGGAAGCGCTCCTGCTGCTGGAAGCAGGACCGCGATGTGGAAGTTAAAGGCACCATTCCTGGTTCTAGTATCAAATTTTCTTCATGTCAGATTTCATTTTGTTGATTCATGTAGTTCTACTGCTGTTCATTTTAATATTATGTTTGATTATGCTTAGTGTTTGTGGCGATGTGGGCGGGCCCTCAGGACCAAAACCATCAACTGAAAAGTTAAACATTTATTTTGCAGATGATATTTTTTTTGCACCATACAGTTTTGGGCTTTTAGTCAAAACCTAACATATAGAGGGTAGAACGTATCGATCCATATCAACAGAGAGACAAAAGTTCAAACAACTGGGAGCCACACAAAAGCACAGTAAGGACCACAAATGGCCTCTGGGCCCCAGCTTTTCATATCCGCCATAGGAGGAAAGAGTTTACAGAGAAAAGGATGTATGTATTTATGATTCGTTTGAATCTAAACAATAACATACGAATAATTAAGATTTTTTTTTACTTTTACCAGTGCATTTACTAAAACACTGCATGTTTTAACCCTTAAGGACCCGTGGTAATACTAGTGTCACAGCCCACTTCAAACATCTGCAAATTTGCTTCTTGAGTCATTTATTCAAGTTTGACGACCCAAAGTGACATCCTATCCAAAAATATATTGAAAATTATTTTACTTCTTTAATAATCCTATTTTATTTTATTTTTTTCTACATTTTGATGTATTTATTCCAATCAGTTTCTGTTTCAAAAGGGTTTGGGTTCTTAAGGGTTAAAAAGTATCACACTGTAACAGAATCTGAGAGCATTAATTCTGCTGCTGAGGCAGCAGGTGGCAGTATTGCCCATGAAATACTGAAAGTGTGGAATAGGTCACAGCTCATCCAAGCACCTCCACAGGTTTACCCTCTGCATGTGTTAGATTATTCACAACAGCATCCATCTCTGTTTGCATGTTTGAGATCCAAACCCGTGTTCCTGAAGCCTGCTGAGATGACATGTTCACTAACAGCTTCTCAGACTGCTTGTGTGTGTGTGTGAGATGGTGTTGAGTTTAAGCCAAGAGCATTTGATGGAGAGGTAGAACAGTCTTCTATACAGCCCTGGTGGTGATGGTGAACTTGACTGTTTGTTCTCTCTGGTTGTGTTCATGCAGGTACCTTTACCAAGGCCCAAATCTTTGAAGATTAACAGATTTTTAAACTGTTCTGGGTTCAGTTCACCTGAAAGGAATCTTTAGAGCACAAAGACACATTTTCCTCTTTGGGTTGTAAAGAGAAAACTTTGTAAATCGTTTCTAATTAAAGCACTTGCATAAACAAGTTATATCCTCGAGCAGTTTTTGTTTGACCCTAATTTTCTCCATCATCACATACAAATAGAAGTTCAGAGGGACGGGTCTCCTCAGTCTGCACCTACTCTGATGAAGGCTGATGGGGAGGAGGGCGTCTGACATCAGAGCGGTCATTCAGACGTTTCAACAGCCTCATGCAGGACTTTAAACCAGAAAGCCACTTTTCCTTCAGTAACAGCTGTGGTTGCATCAGCTGTGATCATCTTTATTCAAAAGATCAAGAAATCAGCTGTTATATGTTAAACATGCAAACCCAGAGCTCTGCTTACTCATTCACCCATAGACTAAATTTGTTGACAGTGTTTGGAAGATAACTGCGTGTATCCACTGCTGCCTGTGTGCTCCACAGGGAGGGTTATGTTCTCGTAGAATCAAACTCGAGCACTAATGCTGCTGACTTCTTAAATGTGTGTGCATGAGCAGCACAGCTGTGCCCAATGGTTGCTGTCAGTTTGACCAGGCTGCCGGTGAGTAGAAGGCTCTGAGGTGAGTTCCCAACACTTTTTGGCATCCTTGACTCTGCAGGGATAGACGATGGGCAGCGAGGTCAGCAATCCTCAAACACAACGTTAATTCTGATCAACATCAAATGGAAACATTCAAATGACAGAAAAACACATTTTTTTCCACACCTAAAAGGGCTGGTGCTGAAATGTTCCAGAGCTAGTTTTTGAGATGCTGTAGCATGTTGAGGTGCTGGTTAGTGACATTAGAGTGACTCTTACAATGACACTGAATAAGGTAGAACATTTCTAAAATATACACACCTCTTTGGTATATGGGTGGGCCTTGCTCCTGGACATTTTTATGAATAGTTTTTCTAATAAACCCCATCAAATCGTTTATGGTCTTCTATTCAGACTTCCTCAAAACTCCAAAACACACAGTCAGTTAGATTCAAGTGACTGACTGCTGTTTTACTGTGGTGCAGGTTTTAAAATAAGACAAAGATAAAACTTTATTGTCCATATACATGGAAGGGTGTCTTGCTGTACCTTCTCCACAGCAGAAGAAACATCAACATTAAAAATAAAACATAGGAACGAGCTCCATTCAATACAAAGTACCTTTAAAATGAATCCTCCCAACAGCACAACACTGATTGATGTTTATATTTATTACTTCTGCACAATGGCACTCTAAAGCATCTACCTGATGGGAGGTGTGGGTACTCTCCATGTAAAACATGAGAGGAGTCTGCAGTTATCGCCCTTGCCGTCTGAAGGTTTGTGAGAACCAACCACTGAAGAAGGAGCTCTCCACAGATTGACCCTCTACCTTGGAAATAATAACTTGAAACAACATTGTGCTGCTGCTGCTGGGTCAGCCTGAGGTTTTTGCTAAACTATTATTTTGTTTCATGGACAAAGGGAGCATTACATTGATGTTAAATCCAACTTAAAGAAACATTTGGAGGAAACTTTGGTTTATTTTAAGTTACAGTAGAATAGATGGTTTTCTCGTTTGCTATATCTACTCCTCCCTACAGACACAGTGGACATGAGGAGATAACAGAAGTCAAAATGTCTCCATAGGACGGGTCATTATAAAGGTTTGTAACAGTTAGCTGGTTAGTGAAGGAGATCCATCAGCTAGGTATTAAAACCAAATCCATTTTTTTTAGGCCAGACATTTCATTTATTTGCTGATGTTATTTCAGTGATATTATTTTTAGGTTTTAAAGCTCACTTACTTCAGTTGTTAGTTGAAAAATATTTAAATATTTACAATTTAACAAAAAGTTCAAATGCACTAAAATCACATCTACTTCATCCAAAGTGCACCCTCCCCTTAGCCTAGTGAACTAGACCAAATTCTTGCTTTGCAGAGTTTATATATTCACATATATAGGATGGCTTGCCAGGCTACCCTCCCCTCTTTTCTGAAAAAAATCTTGACTTTACAATGTCAGAGTATATCCCAATTTTATTCTAATATAGTTGTGCATTTATTCATAGAAAATGTCATAATTATTAATAAAAGTAAACCGCTGGTATTGTGCTTTGACTTTATTTTGGTTAGTAGCCAATTAGATTGATTAACGCTTTGTAATTTTGAATATATATATATATATATATATATATATATATATATATATTTAAGGTTATGAGCTGTGTACATGTGCCACCCTAGTCCAAAAATGCTACCTGGCCACCCCAAAAGAAAACTTTCTAGACACGCCACTGCTCACACAGCAGGTGGCAAGTTCTTGCCCAGGCCCAGCTGCAGTCAGAGCGGATGTTTTCCCCAGCAGCATCCAGATTGCACATGAATCTCGGTAAGCCACCACTGGGTTGGGGTGGTGATGCTGAGATCTAGCCTAGTGAACTAGACCAAATTCTTGCCTTGCAAAGTTTGGTCTAGGCACGCTTCATTGGAACCCTCGCAGCCCAATCCGCTGCTGTGGCTGTCCAATCACAGCTCGCTATAGTTTATAAGATCGATCCTCCCATATTCCAGTCAGAATTGACAAAGCTCCTCGGATGAGAAGCGAAACGTCTTCAAAAAACCAAAGAAGTCCAGTTGCCTTCATTTGAACCCCTTGGATTACCATGACCTGGATGACTGAGAACCTTCACCAGCGTCATGTAAACTAAGCTAAGGTCAGTCCTGATGTGCTGCTGCCTATAGTCTCCTGGTAGTGAACATTTGCATGTGTGTGATGCTAATCATCTCCCTGCTCTCATCTGTCCAGTATGTTTGCTCTGCCCTGACATGTGGTGCCACAGCCGTTCATCTGCACTTTAACCAGACACACCAGCTATCAGGAATGCATCGGGGGGGACTAGTCACCTTTGTTTACCTGCTATTGTTCACAGCCTCTGTGTAGAGATGAAGAGGAACGAGTCATTTTTGTGACCAGTGACAACAACGCATGTTCTGGCCGCGGTGGCGCCGGAGCTTTTCGTCTGAAGCCCAGAGGACCGGACTCTGGGACGGGGGTAGTTTGAGGAAACGCGTAACTGAATCAGTGGAAGCTGGTGATGACGTGGCACGCCGTGTGATTCTCCACCATCCTAACACTGAAGAAGATGGGAATGTTGCCTGTTTTCTCTTTTGTAGATTCCTAGTGAACCATTCAAAGAACATAGACACCCCCCCATGGTGCATCTGATATAGTTGATGTTTTTCTTCCTGAGAAATGAATAGTGGCTCTGTCACATCATGGAGAGCAGGGTTCTGGGTTGTCTCCAGCCTGTTGCCTGTCTTATCTTACTGCTTTGGTGTCAGGGCCTCTGCCCCCACCCCTCATGTGAGAGTGGGGTTGTTTAGTGCCCCTCGTTTTCGTTTTCAGCTCCCTGAGAGTTGTGGTAGGAAGTTCCTACCAGCTCCTTCCTGTCTGAGCCCACACTGAGATGAATGGAAAAGCAGCGGGGTGGGGGTAGGGGGCTTCACTGTGTGGGGGCTGCTGGTTGAGGTCCCATTATGGGGTCCTCATTTGTTACTGAGGCCATTACTGTGACACACTGTTTACAACCACCGACAGATTAGGTTTACTTAAGGATTTGTGTTTTCTTTTAGCTATGAGCTCTAAACATGGCTGATCCCCCCACCCCCACCCCCAGTGATGTCATAAAGTAATACAGCTTGCTGAGGAGTCAGGGCTGACCTTACTGAATTTGTGTGATTTTTTTTCCCAGACTGATGGAACATTTGATCTAAATCAGTCAAAAGATGTGTGAAAGGCAAACACACCTGCCAGAGGGATATGTATGTTCCTCATGTAGGAAAAAGCAGCAAACAGGCTAAAGGTCTGGGTCCCATGGTAAAGAGGGCAAAGGAGGCGTCTGATTGGCACGGGGTTGAGAGAACACCATTTGTGGAATTCAGTCTGAGCTGTAACATCTGTAGATTGAAATACAGCAGTTCTTTCGACATCTCGCTGGAAAGAGTCACAAGTAAAGAAAACACAGACTCAGAAATGGCCTTGTCACTCATTTATGAACTACCAGAGTCGGTGTGGTCTAAGGCAGGGGTTCCCAAATTGGGGGTCCCCACAATTTTGTCTTTGCTGGTTGTGAGCTTAGCAAGATTTCATTTGTAAAAATTACATTTATAAAATCCCAATAACACACCCTACAGTATAATCAGAACTCCAAATAACCAGCTCCGGTGGCCTAGTGGTATGAGTGTCCGCCCTGGGACTGGGAGACCGGGGTTCGAATCCAGGTTGGGTCATACTTTGACTTTGAAAAAATGGGACACTCAGCACCAAGGGGTTGGATGGACCAAATAGTTCCCGAGCACAGCTACAGCTGCAGCTCACCACTCCCCACCATGGGGATGGGTCAAATGCAGAGATGTAATTTCACCAGTGTGTGATGATGACTTGGGACTTTAACTTTAAATAAAAGTTTGTAAATTATCACATTTAACGTGTTTATGCGTGTAGGAGTTGGGGTCGGGGGTCCTGGCTTGTCTTAGACACGGGAAAGGGGGTCCTCAAAGAAACAAATTTGGGAACCACTGGTCTAAAGGACCTTTTGATGTCAGAATTTGCACTCATTCACCCCCGATGTTGCTGAAAATGAAAACTGATAATGTCATCTACCAACCACAATACCCGTTATCATCTGAAAAAACAGTGGGATTTAGGGGGACTATTGAGGGGTTGATCGAGACAGGTGGTCCATAACCCCGGGAGAGAGCAGGCTATGGCAAACCGTTTTTACATTGAATCAACGGACATCTCTGTAACTCCTTTTTTATATAGCAATAATTTTATTTATTCTAGTACTAATTGCATTTTTATTAGTCAAAATTGCAAATGAAGACATCAACAGCTTTGTTGTTACTAATAGAAATTATGATTAAAGACGTGGAACACTGAAAAAACATTTTTTAATGATTATTTCTGATTGTAATGGGTCACTCTTGAGTTTTTCATACAGGTTGAACATGAAAAGTCTCCTATCTCCTGCAATAGCTTCTGATAGAAAAGAGATGGTGAAACTCTAGGATTAGGAAAGCCTGACGTCACACTGTCACTTAACATTCAAGGACTCACCCATCTTGACTCACGATGAGGAAGGCTGTCGTTGGTTTAGCGTCCAGGAAACAGCAGAGAACGTAGTAGAAGCTAACCGTTAGCATTTGCAACTCCACCACACAGCAGAACTCCTCCAGGCTTGTGTTATTTGTGGAGATAAAACATCAACACTGGTATGACCCGACCTTCTTCTTTTAAACAGCTCCTCACACTGATCTAAATGCATTCATGGTTGCACACATCCAAGTTGCAGTGTGGCTCTTCTCACAGCATTCTTAGATATGTGATCCACTGGAGGGTGTCACTGATGTAGCTCACAGACCCCTGGCTGTTTGTACAATAAGGGAGACTTATTGAAACAAGGCTGGCCCTCAGAGGCCAGCAGTCGGGGGGATTTATTTGGAAAACAGCAGGACTCTGGCTAAACTTTGATCAGTACTCGTGCTCTGCCTCCCCATTCTTTGTCTCCCTACTGCAGACTGGCCAGCAAATACCGTCACCCACAGGGGGTGACCCCGGTCTCCTAGCAGCAGGGGCAATTCTGACGCCAACACACATGTGTGCTGACAAGAGGGGCCCTCTGTCTCCTGTTTTAATTATTTCTCTGAAGTACCTGCAGAAAGTGATCATGTCTGGAAAAAGGCTGTTGGGTGCTACTTTGTTGCTTTTTGATGGAAAAAATGAGTCTTCACTAAAGTGTTTGATGTAAACCTAATGATGATGTTTTGTTTTGAGAAATGAAAGTTTTAGGGAAAGCGGTTGATCATGGACAGAAACTTACCAGAGGAAAAGGCATCCAGAAGTTTCCTGGATAAAATCCTGCTGAACGTGTGAGCGTGCAGAACTTACACAACTACCTGCATCTCACGACAATTTAAGGAACAATGTTGAAAGCCTTTAACCACTGCTGCATAGAAAGCACCCTGACACACTGTTTACAGTTTTTTACAGACGCTAGGACACATTTCTCAATACTTAGGTCACGTTTGCAAAACTCTTCAGACAGTTCTCCTAACTGACTTTCAGCTTGGCAAAGCAGTTCATTTCACATTCAAAATGCACTACAACTACCAAAACACTTCAATCAGGTCTCAAATCAACTCATTCTTCCAGAACACTAGCAAAGGTTGACAGCCAACAAACACACTTTGTCACCCACAAAACAATGAGCTAAAAAACACTAACAACATGTAGCATTACAGTGTTTTCTTGTGTAAAACAAAGACACATCTCTGTTTATTACTGCAATATATGTTACTGGAATGAATCAGACATGATGCAGAATTTGTCAATGTTTTATGTTGTTTATTTATTTACTTTTTTTTGCACTGAGTAATTCCAAAATACAAGAATACAAGTTACCTGTTGGTTTTCCGGACAACTCTAACTATAGATGCCACTGTAGAGCGTTGCAGATTTGGCTGCACTCTGACCAGCCTCTCTCATTGAGAGACCATGATGTACTACATCAGGGGTTCCCAAATTGGGGGTCCCCACAAGATTGCAAGGGGTCCCCACAATTTTGTCTTTGCTGAGGTTGTGAGGTTAGCAAGATTTTATTTGTAAAAATTACATTTATGAAATCCCAATAACACACCCTACAGTATAATCAGAACTCCATATAAAAGTTATAACTCTGTATGTCTGTGTGGCAAAGTGGACAAACAAGGGCCTGGGTGGGATTTGAACCTCAGACTTCTGGGTGAGAGTCATGCACGTTAACCAGTCAGCCAAAGGGATATCCCTGTGGCCCAGCAGCCCAGGCGCATGATCAATCAGGATACAGTGACGGCATGCTCACCCTGTCACATCTGTATAAAGTTAGTAAATGATCACATGTACAGTAATGTGTTTATGTGTGAAGGAGTTGGGTTTGGGGGTCCTGGCTTGTCTTGGACATGGTCAAGGGGGTCCTCACAGTAAAGAAAAATAAAAATGGGAACCCCTGAACTACATGATCAATGACAGTAGCTCTGATCTCATCTGAGACTATACAGCTCTTGATCTTCCTCGTATTCTTCTTCCACCACGCATACGTATTCCTCGCCCTCTCCCAGCCTCTCTTCTTCCTCTTTCAGCCACTTCTCTGCTTCTGGCTGGGTCCATGTTTACATCACAATACAAACCTATTCAGCAGTTGTCTCCTTTTGTAATGAAATAGAAAGAGTAACACCTGCAGATGTTCATCTATGAGAATCAGCTGTGGCTGGTTAAACTGCATTTTTAGATTTAAAATATGTTACAATAAAATATTGCTGTTGAATTTTGCTGTCCTATTCAGTTTTGCATCATGTTATTGTTTTGAACATAAGTTTAACAGTTTTGTAAACAGTAGGTAAGCACGTGCAAAGTGGCCTGTTGGTACAAAGAGTTTTGGCAGTTGTTGTGTCTGAGTGAGAAAAGAATTCATGACATTTGAGAGATGTAGTCATTGAATGCATTTTGTGCCAAAACAATGATAATTGATCCTCAGTTTAGCCCACATAGACCTCTGTTGTGCTCACTGTATGAAGAGTTTTGCAAACGTGACCTAAGTATTGTGAAATGGGTCCTAGCGTCTGTAAAAAACGGTAACATTTTGGAATGCCATCTGAACAGACGCAGAACGAAAGAGTCTCCAAAGAGTCATTAACACATCTGAAAGGTTAGTGGGACTGCTGCTAGCACCTCTGGAGGACATCTTTGGAAATCGTTGCCTTCACATAACGCACATCCTGGCAGATGCAGCCCACCACTGTCACCACCTCGTTATAGAACTGTTAAAGCACGTACCTCCAGACTGAAAAACAGCTTTTTAGCAAGAGCAATTACAGAATTGAACTTGAAGAAACTGGGTCTTCCTAATGATCAGTAACCTTGACGGATATTGAGCGATGCTGTTCTTGTGTGTGTGTGTGTGTGTGTGCATGTGTTTGTGTGTGTGTGCATGTGTTTGTGTGTGTATATATGTGTGTGTGCGCGTGCATGTGTGTGTGTGTGTGTGTGTGTGCGCACGTGCTTGAGTGAGAACGAGTCCCACTCTGGCCCTGGTGATGAACGGTGTTGATAATAACTTGTAGTCCAGTTCAGTCACGATAGGGGTCAGTCAGCTGATTCAGGTTCTGAGTGAGGATGAGATGAACACAAATGACAAAGTTTTTACAGAAGGAACAAATTTATTCCTCTTTTCCTGGTGGTTTTGCACTGAGTAGGTTAGGAAAGTCAGAGCTTGTGAAGCAGAATGAAAAAGAAAAGAATATAAGCACCGTTCATGCTGCTTTAAAATCACTATTACTAAACTCCTAACACCAAAAGACAAAGCAGAAATCTCCCCAAAACGACCTAATTCACAAGGCTTTGTTGTCTCACAGAGCATTATAAAAAACAACGCTTCTTCTGGTCATTGAATGCCACATTTTACATCACACAGCAGCTCTTCTGGTCCTCCTAATGGATTAAACTGCCGTACTTCAATAGAATACAACTTTTAATGTTACTGTGGATGCTTTTTGGCACTGACCAGTGACATCACTCACGATATGCTGACATCTGTGCAAAGTGCTGAGAGGGCTGAATTTGTATGTAGACACAACAGCTCAGTTTCCCTCTCCCAGAATTTACCCTGAAGTTCCAACAATGGTAACATTCCCAATGTAACACCAGACCTTGGCTCCATTTTGGGGATCAGAGTGCGTCTAGAGCATCTTTGGTAAAAAACACAACTCTGTAGATCTGTGGCTCACCTGCATAAAACCATCCACACCCCTAACTGCACTCCAGTGTGTTTTAGAGGGGGCGCATGCTGGAGCGCTGTGTGAGTGTGTGTGTGTGTGTGTGTGTGTGTGTGTGTGTGTGTGTGTGTGTGTGTGTGTGTGTGTGTGTGTGTGTGTGTGTGTGCGTGTGTGTGCGTGTGTGTGTGTGTGGGAGGGAAGGGGAGAGCCACTGACGTGCTTCTGTTATTACTTATTATTTGCAGATGCACAAAACACAGTTACACACAGCTGACTAAAAATATTTTTCCCATCATTACTTTGGCGCCCCCTCCAGCATGGCGCCCCTATGCGTCATATCCACATTTTTACACCACTGCACTAAACTGCTTGACAGGGAGGGGATTGCTGTAATGCTGTCATAAAGTGATACCAGTATTGTCATTTAGCACATGGAGCAAGACTGATAACTGATCCTGGTGTTGGTATTGGGGCATGCCCAGGAAAATGGTAAATATGGCATGTATTTATTCAGCGCCTTCTTAAGCCTGGTTTATACTCTCTATGAGCTCTGCAACGGAGAGACGCACACGGAGCGTCTGAAAGGTTTTCACATTCGAACTTCTGTTCAGGCAGCAGAGTGCTGCAAAGCAATTCCCCGCCAGGACAACAGAGGGCGTAGCGCTATTCTGTGATATCCTGCCACCATGACACTCATGTATCCGGTTCACGATAGTGTATTTACTCATGTTTTTACATTGTTTTAATGTATTTCAGAGACTTTTTAACACTGACTAATTTGTCCTTCATTCTCCTCCACCTCTTCATCCAGTCGCCACCTCTAAACCCACGTTTCCCATCGTTTCCATCCACGTTTGCTCCGTATTTTGTACTCCTTCAGAAACGTTCATATTTTCGGACTTTTCCGCGATGCGTTCTTCAATATAATATGGGTCTGCCGCTAAATATTTTTTTACTTATTAACGGAGCAACGGCGGTGCTGGTGACGAAGTTGCAGGAAGCGCCATCCTGACCAATCACAAGCTTGCGGTCTCCGTCACTTTCGACGGATGTTTAAAATTTGGGGCATGTCTCTGTCACCCTCCGCGAGCCAGTCGGAGAGCCCTTGCGCCGACGCAAAATGGCGGTGCGTGCATCCGTTTCACGCAGACGGACCAAGTATAAACCAGCCTTTAGGGTTCTACAACCCCCCAAGGCGCTTCACAACACAATCAGTCATCCATCCATTCACACACACATTCACACGCTGGTGATGATGAGCTACACTGTAGCCACAGCTGCCCTGGGGCGCACTGACAGAAGCGAGCCTGCTGAGCACTGGTGCCACCGGTCCCACTGACAACCACCAGCAGGTAAGGCAGGTTAAGTGTCTTGCCCAAGGACACAACAGCAGCATTCTCTGGCAGCAGCCGGGATCAAACCTACAACCTTCCAATTCCAACAACCCGCTCTACCTCCTACCGCCATGATGTTCTCTTCAGAGTTGATGCTCATGAGAAGAATATCATCTTCACCTCACTGGTATTGTGCAAACTTGACCTTGCAGGTTCTCACACACCATCTTATGGCTGGAGGGCAAAGCTAGTAGAGAGTTTAGTTAAAATGATACTTTTGAGATTACGATTAGTAGAGACACTTTATGTCATGAGCTTATTTTCCTCCAAAGAAAAGGAGCAGCAGAGGAAGAGGTCAGGGGTCAGAACACTCTGCAACCTCCTATAGCCCCAGCAAAGGAGATGAAAGTTAGCCCAAATAATCCTGTAAAGTGCTCAGATGGAGCAGAAATTCCCCTGGGGGGATGGGGGGTTACAAGTCTGACCTCCAACTCTCTGCATTCTTTGTCCTGCTCAACCCAAATTACCTTGTTCACTTGAGTTCACATCCATTAGGGAAATCAGCAGCTAGAGGGCTAGCTAACACCAGCCACCAGTGCTGGACAGGCGCTCATCAGAGGGGTGTGGGTAGGTGTGTCCCAGCCAGAAGGACTTAGACATTTTCAAGCTGGATGTCACTGATGAGGGTGCTGAGTGACTAGTTTTGGCATGCAGTGTTTCATCTGCTCTTTGGTTTGCTCTTCCTACCATTCCAGTCAACAATGTTGGATAAACACTCTCACATATATAAAGGGACAACTTAAGAGACTAATGGAGCTAAAAGCCCCAATGAAAAGAAACAGCAGGCTAATAAATGTCATGTTTTTAACAGGCTGAATAAACAAAGGCTTGAGAGCAGCTTGGTTGTTTACTCACCAGTACTTACAGGACATGGGGATCCATCCCACAGCATGGAGCCCCTTAAGAATCCCATAAAATGTCCCTAAACTGGAGGTTGGATTTTTATTTTCTTCTTGGAAGTTTGTCTGTACATTCACAAAACAATGTTAGTGAAGTGCTGTTTAGCTGATTATACCCTGTCTTTCCATGCTTTCATCACTGTTTCCTTCTTGTTCTGTACTTTAGGCCCATTATGGTCACATGAAACCTTCTCTGTGCCATTGCAAAGTCTGAGAATCATCCCTGTAACAAAAAAACCTGAGTGCTGTTGAATTCCTCCACATCTTTCTCATAACTTTCCATTCCAATAGAGGCTTGTGATATATTCAACAGTAGTAAGTACCTTCCTCTAAAACAGTGTTCCTCAATTATTTTCCATCATCCGTCATTTTTTGATAACTGTTGAGTTTATTTTAACCGAGTTCTCCAGACATGAAAGTAAATTCCACTATAGCCGATCTTTATCTTACAAATTTTGAAGCAACTGTTCCATCTTTACTGTCTTTGGAATCTCAGAGAAACTTAGCAGAGGACAACGATTTCATTTCTAGCCCTTCACAAATTGATGGTCTAGTTCATAGTGTTACTTCCTCTTTACGTGTGGCATTAGACAATAGTTGGCTCCCTGGTTTTATTCTGAGCTGCGTACTTTAAAACAGAACTCTAGAAAACTGGAGAGAACATGGCGCTCTACACACCAGGAGGAGTCCTACTTATCCTGGAAAAATAGTCTAGTGCTTTATAAAAATAAGCTTCGACAAGCTAGAACTGCATATTATTCGTCACTAATTGAGGAGAATAAGAATAATCCTAAATTTCTTTTCAGTACAGTTGCCAAACTTACACAGAATCATAGCTCTGAGCCAGCTATTCCCTTAGCCTTCAGCAGCAACGACTTTATGGGATTCTTCACTAATAAAATAGATTCTATTAGAAACAAAATCATCAGCATCCTCCCCAACACGACTTCTTCTTCCTCAGTAAGTGAGGCAGCATCAGAGGTAACTGTAGAACCTCATCTGTGTTTGAACTGTTTTGATGCAGTTGAGCTTTCAGAGTTATCAAAAATATTAGCTTCATCTAAACCTTCAACTTGTATTTTAGACCCAATCCTTTCCTTTGGTCACTGTCCCCATTTTAGATACAGTAGGATGGGAGGCAGATCTTTTAGTCATCATGCTCTTCTCCTGGAACCAGCTCCCAGCTTTAGTCCGTGATGCGGACACCTTGTTTACTTTTAAGACTAGGCTTAAAACATTTTTATTTGATAGGGCTTATAGTTAAATTTTGATGTTAGCCCAGGATTAGACGAGTGGGGGAGTAGAGAGAGGTGGAGTGTACGGTCGGTAAAGACTTTTCTCCCTGGCCCTGCCTCCCACATGCCTCCATCTAAGAGGCTAGAGCCTCTTTTATAAAACAATGCTGCCAATTTGCCACAATGTTGAGCCAGCAACAGGGAGCGTTTGGTCGTTTATAAGTGGTCAGATCATGGCGGTAATGTTGCGCAATCATGTCCTTTTTACAAAAGATCACACAATGGCGGCATAAAGGGGATATGGGGCGGTCTCTGCACTGCCGCGGACTTCCGTGTATCTTGGACATAACTTGTTTTTTATTGCAATCGAAACTGCGCTCATTACGTTTTTTTGACAATCCACTCCTAAAGGTGTCTGTCCTCCACAGTCCCTGTGCAGCCTCTGGTGATCTGAGCTCCAGCTCTAACAGAGACAAGCTCCTGGAGCTCTGCATCGCTCCAGTTTACCATCTCAGCTCATTCTGTTTACAAAAGCGAAACTTATGCCCGTGTTTACTTTCATTTTCAATATAGTTGACGGTGGGAGTTCAGCAGTAACTCCCCACATAATCATGACACCTCCCTCTGTTGTGCCAAGGCGTAATGTGCATTCACAAGTCTGGTGTTGCTGCAATATTACTACCAAACATGGCGGCAAGAATGCCACAAAATTCCCATGTCATGCCGCCATGGGACGTTTATAAGACACTTCGTTGCGGTAATATTACGCTGATTTGCCGGCATGATGTGTCTTGTAAAAAGGGCTTTAGTTATCCTGAGTTATCTCTGTAGTTATGCTGCTATAGCCTTAGGGCCGGAATATACTTGCTGTTTAACCTCGTGCTGGCGCAGGCAGCAGGCTGTGTCTTTGTTCATATACTTGCTGCTACACAGCGCTGCACTGCATGTAGTACCGGAGTGTTCCACTAGGGGGCAGACGAGAATACTCAAACCGGATAGAGAGCCGGTACAACCAAAACAAAAATGGCGTCAATAAAAGTAAGTAATAAAAACTGGTTAATTTTGAGATTACAGCAGAAAAAAGGACAGCAGCGGTATCGTAGATGGTGTGAAAGACCTCTAAACCAGAGATGGAGTCACCATGGTGAGTGTGACTCGCTCATTTTGTCAACTCCACCTACCGGTTGCTCGTATATTGCAGCATTCGGGCGCGTCATGTCGCGTTACTTTTGGGGGACGTGCACAAACGACGCTTCAAATCAACGCAAGCTACGCGTGGCAGCCATTTTAAACACGCATACGCGTCGCTAAACAGCAAGTATATCACGGCCCTTAGACTGCTGGAGGACATACTGACCACTTTCCACACACTGCTACTTTCTTCAGCAGTACATCCACAGCCCAAACAGCTCACCACTGTTGTAGTTCGCCTGGTTTGAATTACAGGCCGACACTTCAGGCTTGATGTGAATACGCGGTTGGGGGGCACAGAAGAAGAGATGGGGCCAGATGGAAAGGGCTCAAGACATCACTGTCAGAAATGGGCACCCCTGTCCATTTGATGTCTGCCAGGTGGGCCGGTTCTGTCAATCAGGCTGAGTCGGGCCTCCGTTCAGGCAATGCGACTTCAAAGAGGGATCTCATCTCCCTCCTGCAGAGGTCCTGTCACAACAGAGACCACCAGGAAGAAGATCCAAAGTGAAGAAAGAGGAAAAGATGGTATCCCAGGTTGAACAATGTGGGACAAGAACTTTACTGTATTCAAAAGCTATGAAAGGAAAAAGGAGAAGCTCTGTCTGAAGTAGGGTAGGTGTGGTGTAAACCTAGCTAGCACCAGGGGACATGGGTTGGGTTCAAAACTGAGCTCAATATAGTTCATCAGTAGCACACACACACACACACACACACACACACACACACACACACACACACACACACACACACACACACACACACACACACACACACACACACACACACACACACACACACACAATGAAAATGGACTGACTCTCATCAGTGCAGCATGTCAGTGACATTCTCTGTGTTCTCTAAAATAATATCACACATTGGAAATATTGCAGCTTGGAAGAGCAGAGATTTCCAGGGTTCTTCAATCTTTCCCAAATATAAATTCATCACTTCTCCTTTTCCTGGAGAGTTTTTAAGATTTTCCCAAATCGTACCTGATCAGCCATATACTCTGGTCCATACAGAAATCTCTCCAGAGAAAAGATAAGTCCTCTTCAGTGTCGTAATGACTTCTTTTTGGCATCTGGTTTACAAAAACTACAGGAGTGATACAGCAGCAGCACATATTCAGCAGACGCGGTTCCGTTCAATAAAACAACATAAACTAATCTCTAGAGGTTAAAGAACAGGTAATGAAGCTTTCTAACCAGGGGTGATTCTAGCATCAGAGGTTAGGAGTGCTGAGCACCCAGCGAGCTGCTCAGTCAGGCAAGATAAATGTCAATATTTTGTGCATTTTATTGTTTATAAAAATCAGTATGAGCAGGTTTAATAAGTAGAAGGTTGTTTCATCCCATAATTTAGAAAGTTTGAAACACCAACAATTCTATGGTGTCTTCTCTTTTGAGACTAAACTCAGCACCTGCCACCTGGTACACCCCCAATACAACAAACGTCCCACACAATGGACATTTTCTTCTGAGCCGGTAGGACCGAGGTGGTGTTGAGGACACAGTGGTTGAGAGCAGGACAAGGGGATGACAGGACTGCTTTGGGTGGGTGTCTGGCTGTAGGAGAGAGCCGAGGTTTGTGTGTCCCAAACTTTGAATGCAGATTAAGTTGCAGCGTGTTGAGTTCAGAGAAGCTCTTTCATGTAGTGAATATTAGGAATGAGGTGTTCTGTTTAGGGTCATAAAAAGTGGATATTTAGGGTTCCAATCTTTTTTTAGAGTAGTGGTCCAGTCTGTTGGACTGTTGGAAAAAGGAGCTGACATTCCAGCATGTTTCCTGCATGTTTTAGATCATGAACACAGCAGATTTGTGATGAACCGCTCCTGTAGACACTAATGAAGGCTGAGGAGACATTTCAGTAGTTAGATTAAGGTGTTAAAAAGACGAGTCTGCTGCTCATATTTGTTCTCCCAGTCATGGGTTTATAAATAAATGTTTATTTAATGGGACATCTTCCATGAGATGTTCTTCAAACTGCTCCGTGTCTACAGCTGGATATCTTTTTTTTTTTGGCAATGGTAGTGCTGTTGACAAATTTGAAGGAAGTGGTGTGCTGACGAATCAGAGGCTTGCACTCTCCCTTGCTTTGGGCAGGCAGGTAAAAAGTTGGTCCTGCTTCTGGTACCCTCTGCTTTCTGCCACGGAGCGTCCGCCGATGATGGCATTGCATGTTTCTGCACCCCCACAGGTGGAGAAAAGGCTTGAGTGTCTCAGAAGCTTTTCCATTGAGCAGGGCAGTAAATCCCAGTTGTTCCTGCTCTTCCTGTTGTTCCTGCTCTTCCTGTTGTTCCTGCTCTACCTGTTGTTCCTGCTCTACCTGTTGTTCCTGCTCTACCTGTTGTTCCTGCTCTTCCTGTTGTTCCTGCTCTTCCAGTTGTTCCTGCTCTACCTGTTGTTCCTGCACGAACAACGTGACGTAATCACAGCGATGGAAAAGCGGGACCCACTAATGGCGTCAATGATTTCTGTCGTTTTTTGTACAAAAACATGTGAATATCAGGTGTTCTGGGACATTGCACTACTTTGTTTGATAAAAATAAGAAGCCGCTAAGTATAGCCGACAGACTTACGCACGTTGGAGTCTAAATAATCCAATGTTGATGACAAAGCCGTTTCAAAAGAACGTGGCTCCGGCGCTGCCGCCATGTTGCTTGGGTTCGCGGCCGCAGCGCTGACGTCATCGGCTACTCCCGCTCTGTGATTGGCCCACAATATAGAGCGCTGTGATTGGCCCAACCAAAACTATAGCGAGTTGTGATTGGATAGACACAGCAGTGGTTTGGGCTGCGAGGGTTCCAATGAAGCGTGCCTAGACCAAACTCTGCAAAGCAAGAATTGGTCTAGTTCACTAGGCTAGTTGTTCCTGCTCTTCTTGTTGTTCCTGCTCTTCCTGTTGTTCCTGCTCTTCCTGTTGTTCCTGCTCTTCCTGTTGTTCCTGCTCTACCTGTTGTTCCTGCTCTTCCTGTTGTTCCTGCTCTTCCTGTTGTTCCTGCTCTACCTGTTGTTCCTGCTCTTCCTGTTGTTCCTGCTCTACCTGTTGTTCCTGCTCTTCCTGTTGTTCCTGCTCTTCCTGTTGTTCCTGCTCTTCCTGTTGTTCCTGCTCTTCCTGTTGTTCCTGCTCTACCTGTTTTTCCTGCTCTTCCTGCTCCAGCATGGCTTTTGTTCTATTCATTGGAAGAAAAAACATTTTGCTTAAATGTTGTGTAGGTAAAAGGACGGTTAGAGTACACAACTCAACAAATTAAGAACTTTTACAGCTAACTTTGGTGTCAAGGGTGTAAAATTAAAAATAAATACAAAGTGACATACATGCGTTTGGGCAAAAATAAATACTATAAACTTATTTTTATTATTGTTATTTGGTTTTTATTTTCACCTTGACATTTTAATTAATTTATCAGGAATCTTCTCTCACATATAACAACATGGAAGTAGATTAAAATGGTGTAATGCTTATCTCTGTGGGTGTGCAGTGAAATTAAAATTTTTTAAATCTGAATTCTTTCTACAGACGTTCTCTTTGATTCTTTTCTAACATTTGTTACCTAAAAAATATGAATGTGACAGCTGGCAGAGTGTTTGCTCCCAGATAAATGTGACACACTGATCGTGTGAATTTATAAAAGGTCCACTGTTGACTAACTTAAACCCTACCCTTGGTTTTATATCATTTTCAACCTGCTAAGCTGTAAGAAGACTGATCTCAGCAGAAAGTTAACGTAAAACAAAAGCATGAATTTGTGAAGCTGGATAAGTGGAGTTGTCTTCTCCAGCCCATAATTCAATCTCAACATGAAATGCGTGTTAAACTCAGCAGCGGAGGGGTTTGATCTGCACTGGTTGAACAAGATGTTGTTTTTGAGCTCATGGAGGGAATAATAAAGAGTTGCGGGTTCATTAGTACTATTGTGTAGCTGTTAATGAGCAGGCCAAACAGAAACCCTCCCACTCAAACATTTTCTTTCCCAGATGCCACAATCAGAGCAGCAATTCCTCTTAGAGCCCTGAAGGGGGCAGCCCTGAGAGACACCATGTTACTCAGTCTGACAACAACAAAAGGTGGTCTGTAAAACACTAGTCTGATTAGACGGTACAGGTGTCTCTAGCTGCAGCTCATAGACTTTCTGTGATGTATTTTTTCATCAGTAACTTTTTTTTCACTGCGTTTTCCACACTAACTTCTAATGTCTACTTTATCTCTGTAGATTCTGGGAATGTAAACAGAAAGAAAGACACATTTCATCCAATCTGTGTTAGGTCTACATTCCTGCTTCCTGCCTGAGCTGGGCTGCTGATCGATCAAAGACCAGCTAATCCTCCCTCTGTGTCCAGCCTTGATACGGCCAGCACTTAGGGGACATATCAGGGAAGAGATGCCCTTTGCCCCCATAGTGACTGCAGGTCCTGAGACAGGAAGAGATCAGGAGGTCAAAACAGAAAGTCATTCACACCTCAGAGAACAGCTTGGCGGGGGGGAGGGGGCAGCTACTGTGCAGGAGAAACCCAACAGCAGCATCAGAGAGATCGTTGGGTGTCTAGACTGTGAAGTATTTGCCTTGGAGAACTTGATCTACCTTTATGTTATCTAGTAAGTTAGTAAAATGTTTCTTTGTAAAGCTCCTTTCTAGACAATAATAAGAACCACTGCACAGAACAAAAACAGCCAGAACACAACACAAAAAATCTAATCAATGAATCAAATAAAAAATATGTATATATGGTTTTTTTTTTGGTGTTTTTAAAAAAGGTCCACAGAGTCTGAAGACTTCAAAGTAGCAGAAATATCATTGTATAGAACAGAAGCAATGGCGTAGATTTCTCGCTGACCCTTTATTTTTAGCCTTGTGAGGTACAGCCAGCAGGCTTTGATTGCTCAGCATCAGCTGTTTGCTGATCTAAAGCAGTTGATCTCTGACAGGAAAACAAGGAATTATAATTATCAAGCTGTAAAGAGACTAAAGCATGAACCACAATTTCCATTTCAGATCTAGAGATGATACTACCTAGTTCAGAAGTCTTTCTGTGCTGAAACAGCAGGCGTGTACTAAGGAGTGAGTCAATCCAGAGTCAAGTTACCTCCACGATTTCAATAGGCCTAATATAAGAGACTAATGGACCTGCAGCTCTCACGGGGAGGGGACGCGATCTTTACTTGAGACAAAAACTGCACGAGGTGATCAGTAAACAGTGTGAGGTGATCTGTATGCTCCACAGAAACACAACTGATCTCAAAAGTGGTGGTGATGTTGAACATTCTGCTCAGTTTTAGGACTTTCTGTCAGACTCTGAACCAGGAAATGGCTGCAGGCAGAAAGCTCTGGAGCAACCAGTGACTCCACCCCCTAGCCAATCAGCGGCCGACAGTGGTGATACTGGCCCGGGTCAGCGTGCTAGGAACCACAACAAAGCAGAGACTGAAAAGTAGAGGGAAAGTAGGGAAAATACCGAACCGTGAAGTTGGAAAAAGTGGCCAGACTGAACCGAACCCTCCCGAGTCACGTTGAGAAGTCCCGTTGGAAAAAGACTATAAATCTCTAAACTTCTGCTAAAATGGTTTGATATAGAAGGAGGATTACTATGATACTTGCTGCAAGGAGGTGGCAGACACAATCTGAGTGTGAAGAAGCAGGTTGTGTTGTATTTTATAGCTTAGGTTAAACAACATGTTACAAGAGAACTTGTTTGTATTCATATTCTGCTTTTAGCCGGTAACTCCACTTTAAGCTGAAAGAGGCTTTGCAGGAGTTTTGGTGTGTGATTTCTGCTTTTATGAAAAAATATGAACTAATTTTTCATATAACAGTTGGTTTTGTGGATGAATTTAACTCTGTAAGGCCGTAGATGAATGGTTTCTCCTTTTACTTTCGCCACATATGAAAAGCAGCTGGTATTTTTCTGTAAGAATTGCACTAATCCATGTATAATTACAGTTCTGACTTCAAACACAGAAAGCTTTAGAAGCCATCTCTTTCAGAATTGTGTATTTCAGGATCTTTGTCGTGACAACAAGGTGAGTGAGACACATCAACCCGCCCACGCACCACAAAACATCCACTCATAAAGGCAGGTATTATCATAGTAACCCGCTGCATGCATCTGAAAGGAAAGGGTGAAGGTTTCAGCTGAAAACACAATCAAAGTTTGTCATTGGGCCAAGGCCCATGCTTCTTTGTGTGCTACAGTATCAAAGCAACATGGTTAGGATCATCAGACAGCTTCAGCTTTGATCTTTTGATGGCTTAGTGTCTGTGAAGCTCAGCGGCTGACCTTTCATCTGGTCCAGAACCTGGGATTCTCTCAGGCTCCAGTAATAAGATGATTAACAATAATAACCCCCTTGGAGAATAGGAGGCTGGGGGTGAGGACAGAGACAGAGCTTCTGAGTGAAGGGTACTTTCTGCTGCTGTAGTTTCTGTTCTGGAGCTTCAGTATTCTTCTCTTTAGTCCCCTCACTGTGTCTAAATGTGAGTTTGTGTGACCTGATCTGCAGACATCTTTGCTGCCTGGACCATCTCCTACACCTGTGACCGCTATCTATCGCCCTCCTAAATGTAACAAAACATTTCTAAATGACTTCACACCTGCTTTCATATTTTTATTCCCTGTCTCAACATATAATCATCCTGGGTGACTAAAATATTCCTGTGGACAATTTTAACAATGCTCTCTCCAAAGACTTTTTATCCTGCCTTGAAAGTTTTGGACTGCAGCAATACGTTAATTTCCCATCCCACTGTAGAGGTCACATCCTGGATCTGGTCTGCTGTTATGGTACCATCTGGTAAATCTCACCTCGTCCCATACTCTGATCATCTGCTCGTCACTTTAAACATTAAACTCTCTTTGTCCAAAATGATCATGATCTCAGGAGGTAGAGCGGGTTGTCCAGTAATCGGAAGGTTGCAGGTTCGATCCCGGCTCCGGCCAGAGAATGCTGCTGTGTGTCCTTGGGCAAGACACTTAACCCGCCTTGCCTGCTGGTGGTGGTCAGAGGGACTGGTGGCGCCAGTGCTCGGCAGCCTCGCCTCTGTCAGTGCGCCCCAGGGCAGCTGTAGCTACATCGTAGCTCATCCCCACCAGCGTATGAATGTGTGCGTGAATGGGTGGATGACTGATTGTGTTGTGAAGCGCCTTGGGGGGTTGTAGAACACTAAGAAGGCGCTATACAAATACAGGCCATTTACCATTTACCATCATTTCCTGCAATATTTAATTCTGCAATATTAAAAATATAAATGCTGACACCTTTTCTTCTGACATCAACAATCTTCCCAGTCCCAATAACAACTGTTCACCTGATGACCTGCTCTCCCACTACAACAGTAATCTCTCCATCCTTCTGAATATCCATGCTCCACTGAAAACCTTCACCCACCCATCACCATGTTCTCCGTCAGCTCAAAGCTAAAGGACGTCAACTAGAACGACTCTACAATAGAACTGGACTAACCACACACAAAGAAATGTACTCCAATCACATAATGCTCTACAAGGACCATCTCTCATCAGCGAAATCTGCTTATTATTCTGGTTTAATTCATTCTAGTGACAATTCTAAAACTCTATTCTCTCTCCTTAACAATACCACAAAACTCTCTCTCTCCATCTGCAATCTACCGATTTCTGTAATTCACTCATTCCTTTTTTGTTTCAAAAATCACTGACATCCATCAACACCTGACCTCACGGGGTGCTTCAGATTCTGGAGTGGACATCAATGTCCCCTCACCATTTGCCACAACAGCATTTTCCAGATTCATCCTTCCCTCAATCCAAGACATCACTGACTTTATCCTTAAACCCAAACCCTCCACTGTCAGCTTGATCCTCTCATTATCAATATTACTCAATGTTCCCAAAACTCTAGAATTGTACATCTAGCTTTCCCCCCATTATATTAATTCTGTGGGCTCATGCAAACTCACAACACTGCAGGTCTATGGAAAAACTTTATTGCATTTAAGTAGGTGGATTTTGCCAGAATATACTTTTAAAGACACTAAGTTGGAGGTCTGATAAATGAAATAATAAATTAAACAAATACATTTTTTTTATTTCTATTTAAATATTTATAGAATACTCTGTTTAGAGTCTGTTCTGTTAAGGAAAGGAAATCATCAATTTCTTTAATGAAAATCTACTGACTGATGCACTGATCTGCATCAATAAATTATATACAGTATAGTGATTATCAATAAAGTAACAAAAATGATACCAGTCTGGGGATTTTTATTTTACTGGACAAAATCTGGGGCAGCTAAGATTGTGTCCGATCTCCTTTAGCCCTAAAATCATTGAGGTTGGTATTAAACTCACTCCATTTATTTGTTAGATAATAATACTCTATTTAATTTTTTGTAAAACTAAAAACAAAAATTTTTGTCAACTAAAACCTTTTTGAGTTTTAGTCGACTTAAACTAAGACTAAAATGCATTTTTGTCATACAGACTAAAACTATAGATGCCACTGCTGCTGAGACCATAGTAATCATAGTGATGAATGAACCAAGATTCGCTTCCTGACTTGACATGGTCCAGTCTGGATATCGAGTTGAAGCTAGCTGTGGGGTGTCAAATAATGCATCTCTCAGTATTTTATTAAATATTGAAATATTTAATAAATGATAAATAAAAAAGCAAAAAAACAAAACAGGACAGCTATCAAATAGCAAAGGATAGTCCGTTCTACGTTTTGCTGCAGCTATCTGCTGAGATGATTGGTTCCAGAATGAAATAGTGTCCTCTGATCCTGATCTCTGAAATGCACCAGGGCCCTGGGTTACTGAGACCAACTTAGACAACGAAAAACGTCCAATCACAGTAAGAACCAACAGCTGATGGGATCTAATTCTAGAAATAATCTCTAAGAGGACAAATCGTTTTGAGCAACATCTAAGAGGATGTTTTACATACACCATATCAAATACAGGCCATTTACCATTTAAATAGTTGACTTGATAAATTATTAGAAAATAGTGTGTACAAATCAGAACGTGTGGAGCATGTTGTTTATGTGAGCAGCAGTTTGAAGTTGGGATGCTGATCCTCCTCTGGAGCCACAGAAAGCAAAAGTTTTGGGGTTATTTAAAGTTTCTGCAGAGCTGAAACCCCAACATGGACCTACTGTGTCAAACACAAAGTCATGCATAGCTCTAAGTGGCTGCTTTATTATAGTGTGAGAGGCTGTGCTTGTGTTATATACTTATGTACTGCCGGTCTGCAAGGAACAAAAAGAGACCCTCATTTTGGATCTAACCTCACTTGACCACACACCACAAGAAAATGTGAGTAAATATATATCCACAGGAGCTGTTAGCCTTTAGTCTGCTGGCCCGGGGGACTTAATGCAATAAATGCTGGAGGCCCTCCTCTACAATCAGCGCACTAGGGCTAAGGGCTCAAATTATAATCAGCCTTAGTTTACACTTTGTTTGTTGTGGGGCAATTAGGCCTCCAAGCTCAGACAATGTGGTTATACTTTCCTGCAGCAAATGTCCTGCATCCTGTGTCTGAGCACTGCCAAGAAAACCCTCAAATAACGAGAGAGAGAGAGAGAGAGAGAGAGAGAGAGAGAGAGAGAGAGAGAGAGAGAGAGAGAGAGAGAGAGAGAGAGAGAGAGAGAGAGAGATGTGGCTTCTGTGGCTCATGCCTAAGAGCAGGCCTGGACCTGGCAGCATGTTTGTCAGCGGTAACAATCAGATATGGCCTCATTTCCCTGGAAACCACCTTCAGCCTCTCGCACAAAGTCTCTTTCTCTTCTACGTTTTCATCTTCTTTTTTTTTTACATCTTTCTTGTCTTTTAAATTATTGGTCTGACATTTTCCAATTTGAAGGTTTCTAATAAAAGAAGACGAGTCCGTATGTCGAGTTAAACCATCCTAGACCAGGGTCTTTGGGATGTTTTCTCGCTGCTCTTCATACGACACAGATTTACTATCTGAGATAGAACAACTTGGCAGACTAGCAAGACCTCTGATTAGATCTGCTGCAACAAACACCAGCATGCAGCATTAGCCAAAACGTGTGGCCATCACGCATTCTTGCTTCCCCTTTTCCTGTTTTCATCTTTATATCACTCCCCATACCCGCCTCCTCTACTTCCTCCTGTCTCCATCCCCTCCTCTCTACTGGATCAGAAGACAGCCAAAATGAAACAGGCTGCATCAGACAGAAGCATCTTCATCAGCAAGACCTCTCAGCTCGATGCCTCTGATAAAACAAAGAAAAATAAACCCAAGCCAGGTTTGATTCTTCCCCTTATACAAAAAAGGATGAGCCAGACAGAATTCATAACTCTGATATTCAAAATCATCTCATCTAGCTGAATGGGTTTGCTGCTAAAAGAATCATAAACACTAAAAATAAATCTAAGATGAGGCCGGGGATGCAAATAAACAGACGGTTTTAGTTCTGTCTTCTTCTTAGAGGTTAGCTGTTCTCTAAAATCCAAATTAAAAAATAAAAGCTTTGTTATGTGATGAATGGCCATGATGTTTGCCTCTGATTTAAAGGATTAGTTCACTCATTCTATTAATAAATTTGATATATCTTCTAGTATGAATGAAAGCTTTGTAGTTTTTTGTAGAATAAAGGTCTTGCGCTCCTATTTACAGGGGGGTACAACACTTTTATGAGTCTCACTAGTTAATATTCATGATATGCAAATATCTGACCTCAGGTTGGCGATCAGTAGTAGGTGCGTTTCCTTTATCGGAACTTCCGGGTAAAACTGTGAGCGTGAAATCGATTGGGGGATCCGAAGACCCGGTCCTCTTAAGCTGACCAGTCTTCATATTTGGCCCTGTAAGGAATTTGATAAAACGTCGCTAAACGCGTGAAAAGCAGTAAACAAAGATGGACACAATGGAGGACGCAACAATAGTCGGCACGTTTATGTTTGCTATGTTGTTATATGCAGCGATGGCTTCCATCGCTCGTCTCTCTAACAACTCGTGTTTTCCTAAATAACGGTTCCCGCTAGGGGTGGGCGATATGGAAAAAAAATCATATCACGATTTATTTTTTTGCAAAATCATGATCTCAATTTTATGACGATTTTTTCCATTTCGACAAGTCATACATTTTGGAAGTTATTTACTGATAAAATACATCAATTTAAAAGCATACCCCTTCACAGAAAATATGATAAAATATTTCAGACAGGGTACTGTTAGGTAAGAAAAATAGCAAATTTGTTCTATTACAATTACATGATCAAACAAAAAATGCCTTTCATTTAAAAATCCATAATGGGTTCATATATTAGCTTTTAATGTCTTTGGAGTAGCTTTAGAGTCAATTATTTATGCCACAGTTCCAGGGCTTAGTTTATTTATTTGTTTGAACAAATAAGTTCAGAAATGTTAGAGAATGGACCAAGTTCTGTTTAATGGCATGTCTCAAATGTCCCACAGGCACTTTTATTTATTATATATTTATAATTAATGAAAAATAATTTAACTTCTATTTAGAGGTGGCTCATAGCCTATCATCCAAAATATATTAGTAATTATTTCCCGCCACATATATGCATTTCCTATTTCCTCCTGAGTTGACATCATTTCCGACTGAGTTACAACAAATCGGCAGCGTTCCCACCCAGCGTCTTCACCAGGCCTTTTATCGGGCCATTCCGAGTACCTACCCCTGATCAGGTACTCAGAAGGTTCCGGAAAATGGCCGTTCGGCCGGCCCGGTCAAGTGAAGACAAGCGTACGTCGGGAACTTCCTGTAAATATACCCTGAAGTTCCGATAAAGGAAATGCACCTATTGTGACTCTTCTGCTGCCTCTGTTTGTTCTCCTTTCTTGGGTAAAAAATGCACTGTTGATGTGTTACCTCCACATCTCATGGTTCGCCCCATATTTCACCTTCACTAGAAACGGAGCTGACCTGAGACCTAACCAGGAGGATCAAGCCCTAGGACCAGAGACTTCAACCTGCACTCACAACCTTCACATGAGACCCAACAGCTGAGAGTTACATAATTGATGATGACAAAAACAAAACTTGAAAATAATTTCTCACCTCTGCTCTTGTTAAAGGTGCCATTAATGCTTGGTCCCTTTTATTTAAACAGCTTTTTTTAACACGTTTGAGTCATTAAACTGTGCTTGGAGCTTGGCTGTGGAGGTTAGAGAGTGTTTGCCTTGTTGTGTAGAATTGACACAGCCCAGTAATTAGAGAGCATGCCCTATTATCAGTGTGATGATAACAAGCCAAAAGAGGCCTATAACAGAAGTGATTTTTCCATGTTTCTGTGTTTTCCAGAGAGAACCTTTCCTCCCTCCCCTCCATGAGCTCCCACAGTATCATTGCCATGGCTACGAGCCAGACCGTCCCATTATTCCAGTCCCTTCCTATTAGCCAGTCCATTATTACCACTGTGAAGACAAAGTGAGACAGGAAATTTAAAAAATGCAGCACAGTGGTCAAAATTAGTGGCTTCTGATTGAAGCCACTGCTTCCTTTTTTATGGTGCTCGTACACTTGTCTCTCCACCACTCAGATGCTGTGTCAGCACTACGCATGTGTACTGTGTTCATGGCAGTTTGGACTGCATTTAAAAATGTGAGAGCACAGTGGTCTTAGGATTCAACTCTTCTTCCCCCTCCAAACATGGCGACTGGCATTTATACCAAAGAGTTTGTTTTTGGTCTCATCTGACAGCATGGCATTCTCCCAGTCCTCCTCTGGATCATCCACATGGTCTCTGGCAAACTTTAGATGGGCCTTGTGTGGTTCACTGAAAAAACATTTTCTAAATGGTTTTTTTTCTGATTATAATCAGTCTCTTTTCATGCAGGCTGAACATGAAAATAGTCTCCTACACCTATCTCCTGCATTAGCTTCTGATAGAAAATAGACGATGAAACGGTAGGATTTTAGCCTAGTGAACTAGACCAATTCTTGCTTTGCAGAGTTTGGTCTAGGCACGCTTCGTTGGAATCCTCGCAGCCTGTGGCTGTCCAATCACAGCTCGCTATAGTTTTGGTTGGGCCAATCACAGCGCTCTATATTTTGGGCCAATCACAGAGCGGGAGTAGCCGATGACGTCAGCGCTGCGGCCGCGAACCCAAGCAAGATGGCGGCAACGCCGGAGTCACGTTCGTTTGAAACGGCTTTGTCATCAACATTGGATTATTTAGACTCCAACGTGCGTAAGTCTGTCGGCTATACTTAGCGGCTTCTTATTTTTATCAAACAAAGTAGTGCAATGTCCCAGTACACCTGATATTCGCGTGTTTTTCATACAAAAACGACAGAAATCATTGATGTTAGCAAATGTTAGACGCCATTGCTGCCTCCCGCTTTTCCGTCGCTGTGATTACGTCACGTTGTTCGTTACTCTGATTGGTCCTAGCGCTATCCAATTGCGTGCTAACATTTTGAAAGACAACCGTAGATCCCGCCTCACGACTGAGGGCCGTCAATGAGTCGTGGCCAGACTATATATACACATATATAGGATGGCTTGCCAGGCTAGTAGGATTTGGCAATCTTCACAGATCTACGTCACACTGAAGTAGCATTCATGGACTCACTGGTCTTGAATCACAACAGTAGTGTTGTAGTCAAGACCACACTACCCAAGACCAAGACTTTGCTAAGATCAGAGAGAACCGAGACCAAGACACGGCCAACAAGACCATAAGTATATAAAAAAATTATAATAAAACAAAAAAATTTATTTTTATTAGTTTTTTTATTTTCGTTACCATTCTTGAAAATTGGTCTTTCCTGCATGAAATTAAACCGTTATAACAGTAACCGATGAATCAAAAATTATGTCATGCCAAGCCTGAACATCGTGATAAAACTTGTTGCTGAAGACCTGAAAGTCCAGTTTCTTTCCATGAAAGCTAAGATTTAAGGACAGCTTGGTTGCATTTTAGAAACATAAGTACCTCCAACATCCTGTGACCTAAACGTGCACGGTGGGGTCTCATGATGATGCCTCATTCTAGAGACCGCTGCAAATGTATTAAAGAAAGAAGGTTGGTTAAGGGGAACAATAATTGTCTAGCTAATACAATTCACTATTGTGAAGGGCGCACAGCTAGAAAACCACAAATAAATCGGGACAGCTGTTCACTCACCAAAATGACAATTACAAGATGTACAGATGTCAGCCAGCTGAGTGTTTGTGGTTGGATGAGCATCTGTCAGTATAACATGGGCTGTTTTTGTTTTCAGGGCAAATTTGCCCTTTTCTAAATGTTTGTGAGGGAAAATAGGATGTTGTTGAATGATCCCATTTTTGGTGAATTAACCTCATTTACAAGATTGGGAAGTAGGGAATGGAAAGTCATATATAAAACCACAAGCTCTATAATACAACTCCCCTATTCACTTACACACACACACACACACACACACACACACACACACACACACACACACACGCACGGTTAAGGGCTTGCTTGACCACAAATACTAAACAAACACAGGAAGAGACTCATACGCAAAAAGTAAATTCACTAAAATGAACTCTTTCTCAGCTGTACAAAAATACAGATTAACAATGAAACAACTAAAAACAAACATGAGTTAGGTAGAGACAGTTTTGCAACTCTTCTTTGGGGTTCAGTGAGTGAAGCAAGGAACTATAATTTCCTACATTTTAGAGAGGCTTTCCAAGCCATACTGACGTCTGTGGGACTGGACCAAGATGGTAATGACCAATGTTTACCACCACAAACTTCCCCGTCAATGCAGGACGGACTATATAGGTAACACATACCAACAGAGCACACTTTACTTAAATTCCATGAGAATGAGTGAAGAGTACAGGAAGTGAAGAGACCAAGACAAAAGCTTCCCCTTTTTTCCTTCAGTGAACTGTGGTGCCAGACTAGAAGATGGCTGTGGCATGTTTCTGTGTGTGCAGGTGTGTGTGTGTATGTGTGTGCGTGTTTGTGTGTGCTTGCATGTGGTGTGGTGTGCGTGGGGGGGGGCTGGCATCTGTGGCACAGGAGATGGTAGTCTGTGGGGGGCCGCCGTCTGGGGCACAGGAACTGGAGCTCAGGACACAGGAAGCCAGAAGGTGGAGCCCCAGGAGACACAGGAGACTTGACCACACAGGAGACCCAAACTCAGGAGGAGGTGGGAAAACCTCGAGCAGGAACCCTGGTGGAGGAAACTCAGGACACTGGAACCCCTCAGGAGTCAGGACCACAGGAAACAGAACCTCGGGAGGCGGGACCACAGGAAATGGAACCTCAGGAGGCGGGACCACAGTAAACAAAACCTCAGGAGGCAGTACCACAGAAAACGAAACCTCAGGAGGCGGGACCACAGAAAACGAAACCTCAGAAGGCGGGACCACAGAAAACGAAACCTCAGGAGGCGGGACCACAGAAAACGAAACCTCAGGAGGCGGGACCACAGAAAACAAAACCTCAGGAGGTAGGACCACAGGTAGCTGGACCTCAGGCGAAGGCACTGGAGATGGCTGGACCTCAGGCAGAGCCACAGGAAGAGGCTGGACCTCCAAGCCGGGCCGCAGAACAGTGGTCTATGGTTAGGGCGATGGTGGCAGAGGTGTTAAGTGGCCGCCTTGCAATTTGAAGGTTGCAGGTTCGCGTCCCGCTCAGTCTGTCGCTGTGTCCTTGGGCAAGACACTTATCCCACGTTGCCTGGAAGTGGTCGGAGGGACCGGTGGCGCCTGTGTACGGCAGGCCTCGCCTCTGTCAGTGCGCCCCAGGGCAGCTGTGGCTACACTGTAGCTCATCATCACTAGCGTGTGAATGCACTTGTGTGAATGGATGAATGATACACTGTAGTGTAAAGCGCGTTGGAGTCCTCTGACTCTGAAAGGCGCTATAAAAGTGCGGGTCATTTATCATTTACCCAGCATTGTGGTCTGGACCCCTCAGACCCCCAAGAGACAAGGAGGAGGCATCAGGAGGGGCGACACCAGGCCGTATGTGCAGACCATGAGGCGAAGACACAGAACCCGTAGGTACCTGACCCACCAGAGAACTGGAGGCGCTGTCAGGAGGAGCTGCACCGCGCCAGCAATGCTGATTAGGATGAGGAGGAGATGAGTCACGACCAAAAAAAAAAAGAATATCTGTCCGGGTGCTGAGGTGAAGACACTGCTGGATCCATCTGTTGGTCATGTCGTTCTGTCATGTTTTGAGGAGGTTTGGACTTAAAAAAGCAGGTGAGTGTACACACCAGGAGGCAGACAAAGCAGGCTCAAAAAATAAATCCTTTAATCTCAGGACAGGAGCACAGCATTTACTGAGCAAACGACGATGACACGACACAAACCAAGAGACAAACAGGGCTTAAATGCATGAGGAGCAGGGAACACAGGTGATTATGGAAATGAGAGGCAGGCGGGACCAATTAACACAAACAAGACACAAAACTGACTGGGGAGACAGAACGTGACAGCACAATGTGAAAGGGAAATGGGAGGAGGAGGGATCAATTATGACTTCAGAGCAGCTATGGGAGAACTACCATGAAACAGTGGAAAACATCGAACTGGTTAATGGAGACTGTTTTGCTGGAAAAACCTTTGTTTTTTAAGTCGAAATACTACACCAAGACATCAGCCTGCTGGAGACAGTGTGGAGGACAGGAAGCAAACCACTGTCATATATTCTGGTCCTGCCCAATGATAATCCCATTTTGGATCTCTGTGACTGGGATTTTGAAGGATGCGTTTGAATTTGACCTTCTGCTAAAGTTGGAGGTTTTGTACCTAGGAGAGCTTCAGAGTGAAGTAGCTACACGGAGGGACCAACACCTGTTTCAGCTTCTAGCAGCAGCTAAGAAGGCCATTGCAAGAAATTGGCTGAAATTCCAACCACCCACCACAGATGAATGGTTCGACGTAGTCTATGATATTTTCAAAATGGAGAGAATTGCTTTCCATATTAGACTGCAGCAGGATGTCTTCCTGAAGCGATGTGACAGGTGGATTCAAATTATGAAACAGGTGAGGGTGACTGGGTTTGACAATTGACCACTGTCCCACCGATATGTTCATATCTTCTCTATACCCTTTTCTCTGTGCAGTTTTCTTTTTACCTGAAGGCTCACCCCCTTCTTAGCTAGTAGCTCCTTTGCCTTAGTTCATGCTGCCCACACGTTTGGATTTGTTTTCATTTACTTTACCTTTTGAATGTTCCTGTGTAAAAGCTGGTAAGAAACTAATAAAAGAAAATGGTTTAAAATAAAACAAAACTGTAATTATAAAATATACAGAAACTATTTTGGTAAAGGTCTGCAGCAGGAACTAACAAAAACTAAATAAAGGACGTTTAGTGCCTGCAGAGTAAAAACAGCAGCAGAAATAATATTATAACAAACCGGTAAGCTAGGTGTTCTTCAAAATCACATAATGTCTCTAAAGTGTGCTTAAAGTGGGCACCGTGTGTTTTAAATGAACTATGCACACTTAAAAATGTCTGCCTAAAGAACTCAAATGACCCCACTCTTCACTTTAAACAATGGCCAAAATAGAAAAGTGTTATCCACATTAAACTAAATTTTCCATCGTAAAACAGCCACTCTGTTTTCCAGGGTTTCTGTGGTGAGAGCTGAGGCCGATGAAGATGAATGAGTCAGGGCATTGATAGCAACTTGCTCTGGGGCTCCGCAGCTCCTCCATCTGCTCTTCCTGTCCATCCCACACGTTCTCAGCAGGCATGTGGCTTACACAAGAGCCTCCCACAAATCCTCATTTCCCTCCACTGAGGAACTCTCCTTCTGGACTTTTATAATCTGTGGTGTGTGTTCCTGGTTCTCAGTGGACAGGAAACCTTCCTGGAGTTCTGCCTCAACATTATGATTCATCTGCATGTTTAGTTCTGGTCTTTGTTCTTAGTGGCACAAGCAGAGGGTCCAGTAAAAGAATGGTGACGACACAACTAACCACCACCTCAGAGTCCACAGTCTGCAGCGCTAGCCAAAAAACTTCACCGTACCTAAGCTTCTTTGTGACCGGCTCCTCTGGCACACACACCCTCCCACACAAACAATCAATGGGCGAAAGCAGAAGGAGGAACTTTTTATTTTGTAAAAACAAAAGTCCCTTCTCTTTCCTAAATCATCAAATTATCTATCTTGGTGTGATCTTATGCATTACCTCTTAGTTAATAAATAAAGTGTTGGAGCCAAAGATATGTGTTCATCTGTAAGTATGTATTGACGTCACAGAGCATGTCTTACAGTCAGCATCACATCAACACCAGTGTATATTTGTAGCACCATGTCTGGTTACATGCACATTGGATGCAGAAAAGCTGCTGCTGGTTGTTGAACCTGCAACCTTCTTGCTGCAAGGCAACAGCAAAAGCGGGAGGAAACAAGGAGAAAAGAAACCAACAAGTTTACAACTCCCACTGTCCAGAAAAACATAAAATCAGGTCAAAACATGGTGAATTGTGTATTTTGTAACATGCAGCCCAGGATGTGCAGTTCTGGATTAAACAAATAATTTCAGTTTTGGTAAAGTGGCAAACAGGTCCTAGGTGAGGGATCAGACAAAGTGCAGCCCAAAGACCCCTTATGATGAATAAAATAAATGGAACCAGTGTTCCCTCGCCCGGACGCGGGTCACCGGGGCCCCCCTCTGGAGCCAGGCCTGGAGTTGGGGCACGCTGGCGAGCGCCTGGTGGCCGGGCTTTCACCCATGGAGCCCGGCCGGGCACAGCCCGAAGAGGAGACGTGGGTCCCCCTTCCCATGGGCCCACCACCCGTGGGAGGGGCCAAAGGGGTCGGGTGCAATGTGGAAAGGGTGGTAGCCGAAGGCGGGGACCTTGGCGGTCTGATCCTCGGCTACAGAAGCTGGCTCTAGGTACGTGGAATGTCACCTCTCTGGTGGGGAAAGAGCCGGAGTTGGTGTGTGAGGTTGAGAGGTTCCAACTAGATATAGTTGGACTCACCTCAACGCATGGCTCTGGCTCTGGAACCAGTTTCCTCGAGAGGGGTTGGACTCTCTACCACTCTGGAGTTGCTCCCACTGAGAGGCGCCGAGCAGGGGTGGGCATACTTCTTGCCCCCCATCTTGGTGCCTGTACGTTGGGGTTTACCCCGGTGAGTGAGAGGGTAGCCTCCCTCCGTCTTCGGGTGGGGGGACGGGTCCTGACTGTGGTTTGTGCTTATGCACCAAACTGCAGCTCAGACTACCCACCATTTTTGGAGTCCCTGGAGGGGGTACTGGAAAGCGCTCCTTCGGGTGACTCCCTCGTTCTGCTGGGGGACTTCAATGCTCACGTGGGCAACGACAGTGAGACCTGGAGAGGTGTGGTTGGGCGGAACGGCCCCCCTGATCTGAATCCGAGTGGTGTTTTGTTATTAGACTTCTGTGCTCGTCATGGATTGTCTATAACGAACACCATGTTCAAGCATAAAGGTGTCCATATGTGCTCTTGGCACCAGGATACCTTTGGCCGCAGGTCGATGATCGATCTTGTTATCGTTTCATCTGATCTGCGGCCGCATGTCTTGGACACTCGGGTGAAGAGAGGGGCGGAGCTGTCAACTGACCACTACCTGGTGGTGAGTTGGCTTTGATGGTGGGGGAAGATGCCGGTCAGACCTGGCAGACCCAAACGTGTTGTGAGGGTCTGCTGGGAACGTCTGGCAGAGTCTCCTGTCAGAAGGAGCTTCAATTCCCACCTCCGACAGAACTTTGAACGTGTCCCGGGGGAGTCAGGGGACATTGAGTCCGAATGGGCCATGTTTCGTGACTCCATTGTCGAGGCGGCTGACCGCAGCTGTGGCCGCAGGGTGGTCGTGCCTGTCGTGGCGGCAACCCCCGAACCTGCTGGTGGACACCAGTGGTTAGGGATGCTGTCAAGCTGAAGAAAGAGTCCTATCAGGTCTTTTTGGCCTGTGGGACTCCGGAGGCAGCTGATAGGTACTGGCAGTCCAAGCGGAATGCGGCTCGGGTGGTCGCGGAGGCAAAAACCCGGGCATGGGAGGAGTTTGGTGAGACCATGGAACAAGACTTCCGTACGGCTTCGAGGAGATTCTGGTCCACCATCCGGCGCCTCAGGAGGGGAAAGCAGTGCACTACCAACACTGTTTACAGTGGGGAGGGTGTGCTGCTGACCTCGACTCGGGACATTGTGAATCGGTGGGCCAAGTACTCCTCCTCCGAAGACCTCCTCAATCCCACCGGCACGTCTTCCAGTGTGGAAGCAGAGTCTGGGGACTTTGGGTTGGGCTCTCCAATCTCTGGAGCCAAGGTCACTGAGGTGGTCAAAAAACTCCTCAGTGGAAAGGCTCCGGGGGTGGATGAGATCCGCCCGGATTTCCTTAAGGCCCTGGATGTTGTGGGGCTGTGTTGGTTGACGCGGCTCTGCAAAATCGCGTGGACATCGGGGGCAGTTCCACTGGACTGGCAGACCGGGGTGGTGGTCCCCCTATTTAAAAAGGGGGACCGCAGGGTGTGTTCCAACTACAGGGGGGTCACACTCCTGAGCCTCCCTGGTAAGGTCTATTCAGGGGTTCTGGAGAGGAGGGTCCGTCGGATAGTCGAACCTCGGATACAGGAGGAGCAATGCGGTTTTCGTCCTGGCCGTGGAACACTGGACCAGCTCTATACCCTTGGGGGAGTCCTGGAGGGTGCGTGGGAGATCGCCCAACCACATGTGTTTTGTGGATTTGGAGAAAGCGTTCGACCGCGTACCACGGGGGGCCCTGTTGAGGGTACTCTGGGAGTATGGGGTACAAGGCCCCTTGATACGGGCTGTTAGGTCCCTGTACGACCAGTGTCAGAGCTTGGTCCGCATTGCCGGCAGTAAGTTGGGCTCGTTTCCGGTGAGAGTTGGACTCCGCCAAGGCTGCCCTTTGTCACCGATTCTGTTCATAACTTTTATGGACAGGATTTCTAGGTGCAGCCAAGGTGGTGAGGGGATCCGTTTTGGTGGCCTAAGGATCAGGTCTCTGCTTTTTGCAGATGATGTGGTCCTGTTGGCTTCGTCAGAACGTGATCTCCGGCTTTTGCTGGAGCAGTTCGCAGCCGGGTGTGAAGCAGCTGGGATGAGAATCAGCTCCTCTAAATCCGAGACCATGGTCTTGAGTCGGAAAAGGGTAGAATGCCTTCTCCAGGTCAGGGACGAGGTCCTGCCCCAAGTGGAGGAGTTTAAGTATCTCGGGGTTTTGTTCACAAGTGAGGGAAGGGTGGAGCGTGAGATCGATAGGCGGATTGGTGCTGCGTCGATCTACGTTCCTACCCTCACCTATGGTCACGAGCTTTGGGTAGTGACCGAAAGAACGAGATCGCGGATACAAGCGGCCGAAATGAGTTTTCTTCGCAGGGTGGCTGGACTCTCCCTTAGAGATAGGGTGAGAAGCTCGGCCATCTGGGAGGAGCTCGGAGTAGACCCGCTGATCCTCCACATCGAGAGGAGCCAGTTGAGGTGGCTCAGGCATCTGATTAGGATGCCTCCTGGACGCCTCCCTGGTGAGGTTTTCCGGGCACGTCCAACGTGGGAGGAGACCCAAAGGAAGACCCAGGACACGCTGGAGAGATTATGTCTCTCGGCTGGCCTGGGAACGCCTTGGGATTCCCCCGGAGGAGCTGGCCCAAGTGGCTGGGGAGAGGGAGGTCTGGGCTTCCCTCCTTAGGCTGCTGCCCCCGCGACCCGACTCCGGATAAGCGGCAGAAAATGGATGGATGGATGGATAAAGTGAATATTTCTCTTTGGGTTAAGCCATGTGATGACGAAACAGATTTTTACTTGTTCTTCTTTCTAAGTTGGCCTTACATGAGGACCTGAGGATATTGAGAATGCGGTACACTAGAGACACTGTTTATTGTGGGGACAGCGTAATGCTGACCTCTATTCGGGACGTTGCGGGTCAATAAGCGAAATACTTCCAAGACCTCCTCAATCCCATCCAGTGAGGAAGCGGAGTCTGGGGGACTTTAGGTTGGGTTTTCCGATTTCTGGTGCTGAAGTCACTGAGGTGGTCAAAAAGCTCTTTGGTGGCAGGGCCCTGGAGGTGGATGAGATCCGATTAGGGCTCTGGACGTTGTGGGGCTGTGTTGGTTGACACAGTTCTGCAATTTTGCGTGGACATCAGTGGCAGTTCCACTGGATTGGCAGACCTGGGTGGCGGTCCCGCTATTTATAAAGGGGGCCACAGAGTGGGTTCCAACTACAGGGGGATCACACTCCTTAGTCTCCCTGGTAAAGTCTATTGAGGG
>SSNS01000135.1:1337039-1371377 GCA_006937985.1 Aphyosemion australe
GTGCTTATGATGTGTTAAACCAGCCTTTGTCAGAACAAACCGTTTCTTCCTCATCGTTTCAAGATGACTAATGTACATAGGAAGGCAGGTCAGAGACGGTTCAGGCTGGTTGGTCACCCCAAGCTGCCTTCAGTCAACAACAAGCTACATGTGGTTTTAAATTCTACATCTCCTTTAAGTCCGATGAGATGTCTAAGCTGCAGCTGTTGCACAGCTGCTTAGACTCTATTAAAACCTGGATGGCTGGGAACTTTCTACAGCTGAATGAAGACAAGACTGAGATCCTCATCTGTGCCCCAGACAAGCTGGTTCCCAAAGTCAGAGACTCTCTTGGTCAACATGCTTCTCACACCAAACCCTCTGTCAGGAATCTTGGTGTGGCTTTTGACCCAGCTCTCACCCTGGATTCTCATTTCACTTCTCTTGTTCGCTCTTCCTTCTTCCATCTCAGGAACATTGATAAACTAAGTTCCATTCTGTCCCGCTCTGAACTTGAGATTGTTATCCACACCTTCATCTCCTCATGCTTAGACTACTGCAACTCGCTTTTCACTTGTCTGAGCAGAACCTCCCTGAACCGTCTACAGGTGATTCAGAATGCCTGTGCTCAGCTTCTCACCAAGTCCTCCAAACACACCCACGTCACCCCGCTCCTCTTCCAGCTTCACTGGCTGCTGGTTAACTTCAGGGTTCATTTCAAGATCCTGGTTCTGGTTTTTAGGGCCTTACATGGACAAGCACCGTCATACATTAATGACCTTCTCAGTCCCTTTTTATTTATTTTTTTTTAATTGATCATTTTTATTATTATTATTATTATTATTATTATTTACATTTTTACATATTTTATTGTACTTATGAAGCACCTTGTGACTTTTATTTTGAAAGGCACTATCTAAAAAAACCTTCTTTTTCATCTTCTCCATCAGGTTAAGATCTACGTTTCAAGCTTGTGTCTCTACAGAGGTGATTTCACTTTCTTTAGGGGTGATTTTTGGCTGAAGGACCTTAACTTTTCTGGTTGAGGGAGGAATCTATGAAAGGAGCCAGAGCAGTCTCAAGGCTCAGACAGATGGACAAAAGCAGGGATGTAGTCCTGAAAGAAAGGTGTGTTTGTTGCTACTCTCTGCTGAGCTCCCAGTAAACAGGATGTTCTGTCGCAGTCCACCCAGAATCCTCCAGGAGACTTCCTGAATGCAGTTGGCTAAATAGCTGATTGAGACAAAGGTGGCAGAAGGGAGGGAAGGAATGAGCAGGACACTGCCAGCTGCTCACCTGCAACACTAGCACAACTGTCCCACTTGCTGCTGTGTTGGTCTCCACTTCCTGAGCCAGACTGGGAGCCACAGCCAAATTTCCACATCAGTCACAAAGACCTATGACCTCAACCTGGCACACAAAAACACATCCCCATTTCCTTCAATCATTTATTTACAGTTATGGAAAGTTTAAAAATGTAAGGATGCCAACACAGAAATCTAAATGAATGAATTTTAAAAATCTGAAACGGTGACTGTAAATGCCGTCTTTGTAGACATGAAGTAAGTGGCTTTCAGCTCATAAAGCCAGACAGGTGACGTGTGATTCAGAGGTTGAGTTGCATCAGTGTCTTGGTCCTGTTTCTAGGACCACCTCGTCATGTAGATGGACATCACTGGGGTGGTTCAGTTCAAATGTTTATACTGGTGAGACTGGAAAAAACAGAATATGCTGCAAAGGTTTTTGAAAGAATCATTTTTGGTGCCTACCAGCTACACCAGGCCCAGGGCTCACACGCTTTGCTCACACAGCTTTATTCAACACCTGAACACACAGGTGCAGCATAGCTGCCATGCTATTTCATGTAGTTCTCTGTGGTGGTACCAACCTCCTGGTCTGAGCTGCTCTCAGAACAGCCGATCAGAACCAGGCTGTAGGACAGGATGTCCTGGAGTAACTGGTCTCCGGTCAGCGTGCAGTTTCTCATGTGCTGCCATCTGCAGCCGTCGACGTTTAGACAGGAGCTCACCCAGCTCCCCACGTCTGCTTCCAGTCTCCCTCCACACCTGCGGTGCCTTCCCTTATAATCAGCTGCATTATTAATTGCTACCAGGTGCACACCGGAGGGCGCACGGCCACAGTGCCGTTTATCAGCACTTTCGTGTGAATGACAGACCAAACCGTAGAGAAATATCTTTGTTACCCAGCTACGAGTGTACAGGGTCAGATTAGACTCCCCCTCGGCAACACAGAGACTGAAATCTGATTGGATGAAAAACAAAAACCTACAGAAATGTACGGGACACGCGCAGCCAAGACAAAGGTTCCCAAAACAAGACAATTAAAACTATTGGAAGTAAATAAATACAATTTCATCAACATTATAATTTAGGCTGTAAGTTAGTGATCATGTTTAGGGGACGGACACCACTTAAACCCCAGTGACTGTGGACTTCTAAATTGTTCTGGTTTTAATATCAACTCGTTCCTTTTATAGTTTCACATCAGCACCACTGGAACTGTGGATAAGAATGTGGTGACCTTTGACCTCAGCATTAATGAACTTAGATGAAGTGGCAGCTGTTTTAATCTGGTTGAGGTTGGATGGGAAGTTGTTGAGATAAAGGCTGTCTGTCTGTTAGGTGTTACTGAGCATCCACAGACAGTAATAGCTTTGTTATCATTCTGCCTCCTCCTGACTGTCTAACAGCGTGGGGCCTACCTGAGCCTTTTCCTTTCAGAACATGTCTGTGTTCCACTTCTAGCTTCTCCTTCTTCAGGTCTCCTCCTCTGTTCCTCTGGCTCTGATTCTAGCATACACATGGCTCTCTATCCCTCAGCTTCAGGCCATCCTTAATCCCAGAATCCACGTTTGCCTCACCCAAATACCAACCATGCAATCAGAGAAGTTATCTTATAACCACACAGCTAAAGTTTTTTCTTTCTGTTATCTTTTCCAGACTATGATTCACTGCCACCATCATTAGGCCTCAGACACGACAGATGAGACTTTAGATGTGGATCCAACACCAGACACTTTATGAATGGATGTGTCGTGTGAGGGAAAAACGATTTTGGGAATAAAATCAGATCCTTCAGGTGAAGGACTCGGACTTGTGAATCAGCTGCTGTGACTTTGGAACCAAGAGAATACAGAAATCTAAGTGAGAGAAAGCAAAAGCATCGGCCCCATGGCTGCAACAATGCCAAGAGGAGATGACAGGCTGCAGTAAAACCAGTTTGAAGCATCTAATTTAGGAGCTCTAGATGGCTCCAAATACCAAGAAGGAAAATAGAATAGTTCCCTGACCTGACATGTAAACTGTCTGCTCGGAGTCAGAGCCAGTTAAACACAAAATAAAATAACTGGAAATGCTGTTTGTTCTGCAGCTGTGAAACAGAACAGTGTTTCTTCAGCCCAGTGCCATTATTTCCACTTCCTGTTTGCTGTCACTCGGTTTCTGTCAGCCTCCATGCCCAGTCACATCTGGGGAGAAAATTCAGCGTAGTTAAGCTGCCACCAAGTAAACCACATGATGAGCACAAACCACTCAAGGCCAGGGAAGATGCTTAGACTATTGTTGGTATTCTGACAACAGTGCAGGCATGCCGTTTTCTCTCCTTTTAGCTTTCAGATTCTTTCTCTTTGCTGCATGACTGAGCTCAGATCAGATGGTGTGAGGAGGTGAAGGAAGAAGATGAATAGATGCAGCAGTCATATAAGATACTGTGTCCTAAGCATGATTATTAGTGTGTGGATGATAATATGGAAGTGCTATATACAGAGTGTGTCAATTAGAAACAGATTGTAAAATGTTTTGCAGAACCTTGATGAGGTTAAAAAGGTGCTACATAAATGTAGAGCTTTTACATACAAAAACACACTTTCAGAAACTGCCTGGGCTCTTAAGAGCTATCATAATTAACAATAAAAACTATATTAATAGAATCGTTGAGTTTTTTTTTGACTAGCTTTCATATTAACGATCACAGGAAGGGAAGTGCCATAAACTGGAAAATGAGGGAATTAGGCATGGGATATTAGCAAACACTTTCCAGGAGGCTAAAGATCCAAAAACATTCAGGAATCATGTCTGAGTGACTTTGGAACATAGAATTACACAAACCAAGTGGATTTCTTTACTATAATAGGGATAATGACCATGAATCAGCAAAGGTAAGACTGAATTTACACTTTTCACGTCATGAAATCAGTTTTGTTTTGCTGATTTGTTCACTGTTTGCTCCGTGATTTTTGCACGTGGAGTAATGAAACCTATATTGTTGGAAAGAGGAGAGTCTGGGCTTTAATCTAAATAGCAGATTCTGTGGCTAGGATTATATTGTATTGTTGCTACTGTGTGTTTTTCTCGATATGCATATTTACATTCTTTTTATGTATTTTTACGTCATTTTGATTTAGCGGCTTATTGTTGAAATTAGGTGTTGATGGAGAAAACGTAGATTCTGTCATTAAGACGAGGTTCTTCCCGTTATGTACGTGTGCAGTTTGCATATACTGGTGAATATTAGGCATGTTTTAGGAAGGACTTTGTTACTGAAGCCTCTTTTATAAAACAATGCCGCCAATTTGCCGCAACGCTGATGCGGCATCTGGGAGCCTAAGGTCGTTTATAAGAGCTCAGACCGTGGCGGTAATGTTGCGCAATCATGTCAGTTTTATAAAAGATTACGCGATGGCGGCAAAAAGAAGGTATGGGGACGGTCTCTACGCTGTCGCGGACTTCCGTGTATTTTGGACATAACTTGCTTTTTATTGCAATCGAAGCCGTGCTCCTTAAGTTTTTTCCCCAGTCAGCTACAAGTGTGTGCTCCACAGTCCCTGTGAGCTGTCAGATGATCTGAGATGCAGATCTAACGGAGAGAAGCTCCTGGAGCTCCGCATCGCTCCAGTTTATCATCTCAGCTGATTCTGTTTACAAAAACAAAACTTATGGCCGTGTTTACTTTCATTTTCAACATAGTTCCCGGCCGGAGCTCGGCATTAATTCATCGCATGGTCATGACACCTCCCTCTTTTGCGCCAAGGCTTAAATATGTGTTTATAAGACAGGCTAAGCCGCAATATTACCGCAATATTACTACCAAGCGTGGCGGCACGAATGCCGCAAAATTCCCGCAACGTGATGCCGCCATGTTACCGTTATTTTTGTTGTAGTAATAATAATAATAATAATTATTATTATTATTATTATTATTGTTGTTGTTGTTGTTTTTGCTGTAAATTTTACTTAATTTGTATTTATGGAAAACATTATTATATTAAGTACATCAGGAAGTTCTATAGCGAAGAGAAATGACACCTTTTTGTCTCTTGTGATTTGTTCCTCCTCAGCATCTGATTCAAACAGCCCATGAAGCAGGTTGGCTCCTTCAGCACTTGTTAACATCAGCTCAAACTGAGGATGGACACAGAAGGAACGGGCATGACAGTGAGAAAGATTGAGATGCTTTCAGTTACTGCAGATATCCTCCTAAACAAGATTAGGTGGATTTTTTCTCTAAATGCAGCAAAACCAACAGTCATCTGCAGCAGGGCTGTGTAGCTGGCAGTGCTGACAGAGGCACTATTTATTATCTCTTCACAAGGGCTCAGAAAATTAGATGGAGATGGTAAAATCTCTTGTGCTCATAAAACAATCAATGTGGACGCTGGCTGACTGGAACTAACAGGAACTGACGGGTCCCGTAGCAGACGACCTATTTTTTTTTGACTGTGTTGTGAGGATATGTGAGAAGTGTGACTGAAGGTGACGGTGAAAGAGAGGTACGAACGACCTCCAGAGAAACAGTGCCAGAGCAGACAAGAGAGGTATGGGTGGATGGGTCCCACCCTGTTCCTACCAACCTACAACTGCCACTAAATGCATGGTGTAACTTTATCCTGGAGATAACATCACATCCTGGACCTGTAGCTTACCCCCTTTGGTCCTACAAGCCCCCCACTTTCATCCAGGGTCACAGAGGAAGTGGCTACACTTAAACACGGGCCTGTCTGGAGGCCTGACATAGCTGTGCTAAAGCCGATAACTCACTCACACATTTGCACCTCTGGGATTCAGCTTACAGCCTGCAGATTTCACTGTTGTCAGCTGCGTTACACACATAACTAAACAATTAACATAAACCGTGGCCCAAGTCTCCGAACCGTTAAACCAGTGCTGCTGAAACAGAGACATGTCGGATTTTTTAACTGTCCATTGAAAGTGACGGAGACAGCAGACCTGTGATTGGTCAGGACGCCACTTCTTTTAAATTATATCAACAAAGACCTAAAAATAAATAAAATGAGTCCCAAACTTGTCTAGCGGCAGACTCAGAGCAGATGGTAGAACGTCCTGCAGAATCAGTCTGAAGACATGAACGTTTATATACCCGCGACTGAAGGAGTACAAAGACTTGATATTCATGGAAGGAAACGAAACGAAAATAAGCCAACGCAGATGTGACAAAAATTACAGTTCCCTCCTCATCCACTAGGGGCTGGATCCAGAAAGGTTACCATTAACTCACATGTTAAAAATGCCAACTTCACAGCAGGAATAAACATGTTTACAACCTGGTACAAAAAACATTTTAGGTTTAATAGATCTATTTTACAGTCATGACAACTCTTAGGGTGAATTTTTTTGTAATTCATCCGTTTAGATGTAATTAAATGCATTAATTTATGAATAATTAAGGGTGTGTCCTTTTGATTGACAGGTAGCAGATGAGTCGTTAGCACTAGTGCTAGCAGCTAATCCCCCTGCTTGCGCCAGGGAAGGCCTCGGCCTCATGTTAAAAGTGTTACAGCCTTACAGGAGATCAGATCATTAAAGTTGAAATTGTTTTAATCTTACCTGCCTGCAGGCTGGAAAAGCCATTATTTGAAAATACTTGTTGTCTAATTGAGAGAGAGGAATACTGAAAGGAATCCTAAAGTGTCAGGCATCATTATCAGTTCTGACATGCTCCATGCACTGGTCAGGTCCACAAGGACATTCATTCTTGCACCAGTGACTTATTTAGTTCCCTGCCATAAAAGCAGCAAAGTAAATATAACTAAAACCCTACTGCCAAGAAGCATTGCAAATATTGCCTCATTATCAATAATCAGTCTGGGTTGTGCCCCATATGTCTCACACACACACACACTCACACACACACACAAACGCCAGATCTCAGGTTTCTGTTTGTGTTGCTTCCTTTGTGTTCTACGTGGAACGGTTTCTGATACAACTAATCCTTTTGTTTAATTTGACCAATAAAGTTAGGATCGAGGTTAGAGAAAACTGTTTAAACTAAATAAAAGTGCTGACTTCACACAAACATGCTCTTTTCTGACAGGAGAGCTGTTGCTACACTAAAATCCTCTATTGCTTGACTTGATTTGGGCTTTTTGGTGACTGAATATGTCCTTGTTCTTTTGATCAATTCACATTTCCACAGTACTGCTTCACAAGGTGGATGAAGGTAGGATTTACAGCACAGATGAGCATAATGATCAATGGAAAAACTGCAGATTTCTCCTATGCTGAATAAACCAAGAAGGTTGGTCTCAAAGGGTTAGTCCTTTATTGTTACAGATTTGTTTGGTGTAAGTTCTGGGAACTCATCCAGATAAGTACAAGCTACTTACAGGAGTACATACAGCATATGTATGGTACAGTGACTGAACTCTACTTTGAAGTGACTCGTGAGCCTGTACTTGCACAGGTAAAGTACTTAATTGGGTATGTACATTAGGTATCCTGTATGTGTCCAGGAAAGTACCCCATAGATTCATGGGAGGATATGCATGAATTATATACCAAACCATGGCCTGTGTGACTTGCATTTTTCTTTGATATACGGTTGGCTCACAACTCCCCCAGAAAACACCCACAGCCCAACCAGCACACATAGGTGTGCCCCATATGAGATCTATATGGGCAAGTCATATGGGTCCCAACAGGGTTTGTCTGCATTTTCCATGGTGGCCCCACAGGGGTTTGCCGGTGTTTGAGTCAAACCCTCTGAAAACCCATGTAGGGCCCGTTAAAATCTATGTGGGCAAAAATGTATAGATCCCATATGGGACCCACCTGTGTGTGCTGGCTGGGAGCATGTCCCAATGACCCACATTATAAACAATATGGCTTCTCACCTTTGAAGACTAAAGAGACATCTATTTTCAACTCATCATAACTCCTCAGTAAAACAAGCAAGACACATGAAAAAGTACCAGAATGGCCGTCACCTGCTGAACGTTTCATTTAACCCTTTTCAGCAGCAAGAGAAAATATTATTTTGATGCTGGCACAAAAGAGCAGAGTTACACACAACAAGATTGTTATTATTGTTGTTGTTTACAAGCCTTTTCTTACTCTCGCTGTACATTGGAAACTACTGGATTACAGTTTTTCTGAGTTGTTTACACACAATCCCTTATAGACACAATGACTACAACATGTAACTGATGCACCAGTTCTGCTAAACTACATGCAGGCACAATCTCTGCTTTACACTCAAACTGCAGTTTTAAAACACACTTTTGTCAAAACAACACACACAATTCTTTGCCTTTGGCACAATTTTCATGAAGAAAAGGTTACAAAAACATCTCTGCTGCACTTAAGGTTCCTAAGAGCACAGTGGCCTCCATAATCCTTAAATGGAAGACGTTTGGGATGACCAGAACCCTTCCTAAGCAGGCCATCAGGCCAAACTGAGCTACCGGGGGAGAAGAGCCTTGGTGAGAGAGGTAAAGAAGAACCCAAAGATCACTGTGGCTGAGCTCCAGAGATGCAGTCAGGAGACGGAGAAAGTTGTAGAAAGTCAACCATCACTGCAGCCCTCCACCAGTCATAGCTTTATGGCAGATTGGCCCGTAGGAAGCCTCTCCTCAGTGAAAGACTCATGAAAGCCTGCATGGAGTTAGCTAAAAGACACCTGAAGGACCCCGAGATGGTGAGAAATAAGATTCTCTGGTCTGATGAGACCAAGAAAGAACATTTTGGCCTTAATTCTAAACGGTATGTGTGGAGAAAACCAGGCACTGCTCATCATTTGTCCAATACAGTCCCCATAGTGAAGCATGGTGGTGGCAGCATCATGCTGTGGAGGTGATTTTCAGCTGCAGGGTCAGGACGACTGGTTGCAATCGAGGTAACGATGAATGCGGCCAAGTACAGGGATATCCTGGACAAGAACCATCTCCAGAGTGCTCAGGACCTCAGACTGGGCTGAAGGTTTACCCTCCAACATGATGACCCTAAGCACACAGCTAAAATAACAAAGGAGTGACTTCACAGCAACTCTGTGACTGTTCTTGAATGGCCCATCCAAAGCCCTGACTTAAACCTAGTTGAGCATCTCTGGAGAGACCTAAAGATGGCTGTCCACCAACGTTCACCATCCAACCTGACAGAACTGGAGAGGATCTGCAAGGAGGAATGGCAGAGGATCCCCAAATCCAGGTGTAAGAAACTTGTTGCATCTTTACCAAGAAGACTCATGGCTGTATTAGCTCAAAACGGTGCTTCTACTAAATACTGAGCAAAGGGTCTGAATACTTAGGACCATGTGATATTGCAGTTTTTGCATACATTTCTAAAATTCTTAGTTTTTCTGTCAATATGGGGTGCTGTGTGTACATTAATGAGGACAAAAAGTGAATTTAATTTCAGCAAACGGCTGCAATATAACAAGGTGAAAAATTGACGTGTGTCTGAATACTTTCCATACCCACTGTATGTAGGTCTGTGTATGTCTGTAAGTGTAACACTGAACAAAAAAAGTCATTATGATGACTGGAGAAGAGGTGGTCATAATGTTTTACACTAAGCACTTTAGTGTTCAACTAGTTCGTATAAATGTCTATTCATGTGATGGTGTGTGCCATTTGAAAACAAAATAGCATTTTGAGAAGAAATTACATTGTTTTGAATGTAGTTTGATTTTGCAGGAGAGCTGAAGGGTTTTGCCCAGTGTGTGTGTGTGTGTGTGTGTGTGTGTGTGTGTGTGTGTGCGTGTGCGTGTGTGTGTGTGTGTGTGTGTGTGTGTGTGTGTGTGAAGCTCTGACAATATGAGGCATGCTTTCAGAAGACGTGTGTAAACAACTGGTGTACTAGTTCTTACCCAGAAGTGGATTTTTATAAAAAGTCAAAGCAGAGAATTTAAAAGTGTATTTTCCTCTGACCCTATATGTATTACTGCCTGATAGTCTAGTAGTATATATCAGTACAGTAGCTAAAATCATATTCTTCAGATTAAAAATATACTTTGTCTTTAATGACAGAAGATAACTTTCTTTCCTTGAAAAACACACATGGCAGTAGTGACATTTATGCTGCCCTGAGAAGGTTTTCCATCTCAGACTGAACAAAAGTCCTCACAGCCAGCCAGCTGACACAGGCAGACTCCAGCGCCGGGGCCAGCGGTTGTGTTGGTGCCTCGGGCCTCAGCGGGTTTGTTTGTGGTTGGTTTATCGAGGTGGTGGGGGGGTGAGAGGTTTACCCACAGTGCTCTCCCTGGCACCAGTCTGTCCCAGAGGAGGAGAAACACGCTCTCTGTTCTGAGACTGATGCTGCCTCTTTGGTGATGTGGCTGAAGGAATTTTAGAGTGAGTTAATGAAAAAGACGGTTGGTCGCTGCATTGTTCAGAGATCTGAGGAGACCCTGCAGTCGTCATGTGACCTCTCTGGTGCTTTAACTTTGATATTTTATTCACATGCCATCAAGTCAGAATAGAAACCAGGACATACAAAACTTACCAGGAAAACATTTAATTATAAAAAAAATTAATGTCACTTTCAGTGCTTCATGGTTTTCATGAAGCCATTTCTATCAGGAGAATGTTAGTAACAAAATTGGGCTTTGTTTCTAGGGAACGACTTAGGAGGTAATGAGTAATGAACTAGGGAGTAATGGGTAGTTAACCAGTACTTACTGGTAAAAACACCTACCAGTCTTATTCAGGGACTAATGGGTAGTTATCTAAGGAACAGAAGAGGAGCGAATCATTACTTACTCAGTACATAACCACTAACTACTATATTTTTATTATTCGATCTTGACTAATAACTGATTTCTTAATCGACCATTTTTTTAAATTGTGACTTCATGAGCATAGCTCTAATGTCCAAAAACTACTCAGGATAGATGAGAACTGCAGAAGCCTTTATAGAAACTGTACAGTTTCATTCACACACACACACACACACTCACACACACACACACACTCACACACGCACACACACTCACGCACACACTCACACACACACACACACACACACACAAACACACACATTCACACACACACACACACACACACACACACACACACTCACGCACACACACACACTCACACACGCACACACACACCCGCACGCACGCACGCACACACACACACACACACACACACACACACACACACACACACACACAACTGCTGGTCACCTTTTGTTCCTCACTGTAAAAGTGATTCACAAGGTGAAAGATTGTGGTCGCCCCTAACCATCATGTTTATTTTGAGCTACCAAATGCATAATTTCTCATTATTTCTTAATATTCTTATCTTATATGCAACTTGCTTAAATTTATATGTGTGCACCATTCCACTGATGCAAATTCCTCAAACTGCTAACTTACTTGGCAATAAAAGGATTCTGATTCAGATCAGGGCTTAGCATACAGTTAGCTAACCACCAAGCTAACCACGGTTATATAACAGGTTTATTTTCTTTGTTGTTTCACATTGAACAGACCCAGGTGCATCTGCATTAGTTGTAACTTGCATGTAGTGTTTAATTGATGGACTGGTTTAATCCCTTTTATCCCTAAAGTTTACTGTCACAGGTTCACATCAAACCCCTTCTGGCCTTAAAGCATTCAGATGGAGCATTAGGATTAGTTCCTTCATTAGGAACCTGCCCTCCAACTAAGAGCACACACAAGCAGGGGTTGCCAGTTTGACTTCTACTAATGCATGGGTAGAAGATGTTTAATCCAGATACTGAAAATTAAAGGCAGATTCCTCCTCCGACTGCCTGGATCTCTCTCTCTCCTCCGTTTTTCCCCTCATACCAGATGGAGAATCCCCTCCAAGATGTTCGGGTTTGGAAAAAGTTTAGCGGTCAAGCTTTGCTTCCTGTAATTATGTTGTTCTTCTCATCCTACTAGTGGAGAGATACAGCAGGGTAGAAAGACAGGCTTCACCCAGGGAGGGTACAATCAGGAACTGAGCCCAGAATGTGAGATATTTGAAGGGCACATTCCCAAGCAGACTGCAACAAACACAGAGCAGTTAGTCCAACTGGTGAAACCTCTGCTGTAGTTTTGGTTTATTTAATGTGGGGATCAAATTATTAAAATGGACGGATGTGAGGGACAGCTGCAAAGTGAATTAGATCAGAAGTCTAAAACCTTACCACACACAGACTGGTCATATCAGTGGAGTGGTCCATCAGAGAGGAGTCAAGCATCCGACCAGCCTCTCAAATGAGTTAAAGCAGACATTAGCACCAAGCCCATCTTTCGGTCTCTTCGATACGCAGCTCTGTCCACGCTACTGTAAACGAACCCACGCTGTGGCATCTGCAACCCAATAGCAACACTCATAATAGCCTAATTGGATTGATGTAATTTATTTTGTTCCCATTCAATCTAATCTGTCTGGAGCCAGTCATGCAGAAATAATACCCAACATGATCGGCTTGGGTTTGCTCTGTCTCATTTTCTTTCTGCAGATTTGCAAAGAGGACATGGAGCAGGATGAGTAACTGAACCACAGGGAATGTCCAGAAGTGCACAATGGTCCTGAGTTACTGTGATACAGCGGAGTCTGGATGTCATGGAGGAGAGGCTTCTCTAAACTGGGGTGGGCCCATGGGGCTTGGGGTTGTCTCGCTCTGGGTTGGTCTGTATTAGTGAGGGTGACAATGTGCTGTGCTGGGGGCTTGGCGGTCCATAATGGGTTCCCTTTGGCTGGGGACTGGTGCCCTGACATCCTCTCGGGTCTGCCCTCTGGGCTATGGCTGCCCATCCGCTGGTGGCTACTGGCTGCTGGGGGGTGCATGGTCCCCGGACTCTGATGTTGGTGGGGCCTGGGCTCATGTGGGCAGCCCCTCCCTCATCACATACACAACATTTAAAAGCAAAAACAAAACAACACTTTTGGTGACAAATCCGCTTTCAAACACACACATGAACATATTCTATAAGATTACAGAATACTTTCTACTTGCTTTCATCTATATTTTCTTTTTATTAGATTTGAGGAATCTAATCAAATAGGATGCATTCAGTCTATGCTGCTAGAAAGGTTTAGAAACCAGGATTAAAAGCCCTCTCGTCTGATCCTGTAGACCGTGTGTCTCAGCTGCTGCTGAGTGGCTCTAGCTAGAACACATAGCACTTTTGAGTATTTGTCCTGCGTTAAACTTAAACCTACAACTGATAAAACTATTCAAATCAGCTAAACTCTACCCACAAACCTACCAACCCAACCCCATTGTCAGCAAACCCATACAAATGTGGCAATACCCCCAACACACCATTGGACAAACATTTGCCCCAAACGGGTTAAACTCCACCCACAGCAGAATGAGCCCCACCCACAACCAATGAAACTCCACCTGCAATTGAAAAGATCCACCCAAAATCACACTCACCTTAAACTGAACCTACAACTGACTGAGCTTTAACCACTATTCGTTAAACTCCACCTACAGCTGATTTAACTCCACCCAGATATGCTTACAGTTCACCTATAATAAATGATCTCCACCCACATTTGGTTAGACTCCACCTACAGCTGATTTAACTCCACCCCAATAAATTAAACCCCACCTGCAACCAATCGAGCTCACCCAACAATTGATTTAACTATTTTTGATTAGTTTTAGAAATTAATTTAACATGAACAATAAACCTGAATGGGCTTTGTAGCAAAACGCTGATCAAGGATGAGCACATCTAATTCTTCCACAAAACCAGAGACATGCAGGACGTGATATAATGATATGGCACCTTTTCCTATCAGTTTAAACCTAAATATTGTGTTTTTCAGATATTTAGTCAAAAGCTGGTCTACGGTCCAAAGGCCAAGCCAAACGTAATCACAGAGCACGCACCCAAACTGTTAAAGTGAGGTTAACTCTGAGTGTTGTTAAATGCTTTACATGTAGACAGAATTTTCTCTTTCCGTGTGTGTGCGTGTGTGCGTGTGCGTGTGCGTGTGCGTGTGTGTGTGTGTGTGTGTGTGTGTGTGTGTGTGTGTGTGTGTGTGTGTGTGTGTGTGTGTGCGTGTGTGTAAACAGGTAAAAGGGTTACAATATTAAATGTCAGAAGTCTTCTTTTTTTCACCCGAGGTGTAAAATGGTGGCGGACAAAAGTGAACAAAAGAAACTGATCTGTGAACACTGAAGTGATGAAGTATCTCTCACTGCTACTTTTATAAGGAGTCGGACAAAGACCTGTGTGACAGAGATCCCTCTCAGACAGGCAAAGTGGCCACCTTTTGTGAGAAGGGAGCACATAGGATCAAACGCCTGCTCTTGCCTCAATGAAGCCACAGTAATTATCATATAAGTTTTCTTCAGGATTTCAGCAGGTCTTCTCACTTTACTCACAGGGGCCAGGGCCTGGGCTGGAGTCAGACAGCGCTGATGCTGGAAGGCAGCAGTCAGTGACTCCAAAGTGCAATGAATTATTCACACATTCACACGCTGATGGTGATGAGCTACAGTGTAGTAACAGCTGCCCTGTGGCGCACTGACAATAACAGTTTAATGGTCGATAGATACATGTTTGTTAAGTTCTTGGAACAAAATCCCTCTCACATAAGCAATCTTGGCAGTTTGATTCTTGACCAATTCAGTACCTTCCATAATGAGTCATTTCAGGGCTCTGTCACTTTAAGGATACAAGGTGCTGCAAGCCATGCCCACCCATCCCACTCAGACTGCTATGAGCTGAGAGCTCTGATATCTGGGAGGGGTTCTGAGTAGAGCCACTGCTTCTCCAGCCTGGAGAGATGAGAGGTGTTTCTATGCATTTGTGACATCACAAACGGGGACATTTTTAGACGACTCGTTTTAAAGGTGTCCTAGAATGCAATTAATCAACAATCTAAAACAGAGCTTTGAGCCTCCAAAAAGCATAAGAACATTTTTTTGGCTTTCATCTGTCCCAGGAGCCCTGATACAGGCCATTCTAAACCCCTTACTCAGGCCTTCAGTGAAAAGAGCTGTTGACCCCTCCCACTCGGCCAGGACATGCTGATTGGTTGGTTTCCCCAGAAGGCCTCAGACACATGCAGGTTTGAGGAGGCGTGGCTCCCCCTTATGACGTGTTAAGGAAGGCTTTCTCAGAATAGGAGGTTTTCTCTCGCCATTTTCAACTTTCTAATTTACATAAAAAGTAGGTCAAACACGGCTTTGACTTTTTGGCATGCTACTGTTGATCACCCAAGCTGTCGTATTCAACAACAACAAGGAAAATGTTGGTTTACATTCTAGGTCCCCTTTAAACACTGACTGAAAATGGATTGAAGGTTTTTTTCACATTTGGAGTGTTTATAAAAGCAGAAGAGACCCACAGGCAGAACAAATAAATGCAAAAGGTGATTTTTGAATTATGCAGTGTGTCCCCTTGACTTATTAATCTGGATCGATATTCACTATGTTGTTTGTGACCTTTTTTTGGAAAAGTATTCTAGCTTAATGAAAGAGTTCAGTCTTCTACTCAATATTGTTTTGGAAATGCGTGTGTTTCATCATCACACAATACCACTCTGCCGGACCAGCCACGTGAGATGCATCACATCGTCGCTGCTGATGCACGTCTGAAACGCACCCAGTGGGAAGGGACATGCCGCTGAGGCTGAACTGGGGTCAGGAAAAGGAGTCACTGGGCGGGACTTGTGGTTAAGCTCCTGCTGATTGGTTATAACTGAGTAGGAAATTACATCAACAGAAGTGAACAAACAACCGGAATTTGTTAAATTGCAAGTGTTGCTGTTGAAGCGGAATGGAAGGAATAGAAAATAAGCAATGCTGCTAAACTCCCAATGCTGAAAAATGTGGTAGAAATCCTCCAGAACACCATGAATCAAGGCGCTTTGTGCTCTCCTACAGAGCACTGGAACAAACAGTGTTTCTTCTGAACACTGCTTTTTACATCACACAGATGCTCTTCCCATCATTAATTATTATTAATGCATTATTTTTGTCTAATTAATTCATCGTAACGCGTCAAATTCCCACCCCTAGTTTTAAGCTAATTTGTTTTCCAAATTTTCTATTGCAGCTTTAACTTATGGTCTACTTTGACTAAATAACGCCTTTTGGTGCTGATCAGTGATGACACTCAGTGACAAAATGGTCTCAATATGCTGACATCTTTGCAAAGTCCTGATAGGACTGAGTATGCAGCCAGCATACTGTATTTTCCCTGTCACCTTCACCCTTCCAGAAATTTCCTGGGACTCCTATAGTGGAAACATGGCTCAAGACCAAGGGAAATGGCCCATGTTTACCCAAAAGCAGGCTGCTTGCTGCGTATGCAATAGCAGGTCTGCAAGGTTTAACATCAGCAGGGAGAGCAAGAGCGCCAGTCTATTGATCCCATCCATGGGGGCAGATAAGCTGTCGCCACTCATGAAGTCATTTCATTGGGTACACAGAGGAATAGACCCTGTCTATGTGTACTGTACTGACCTATTATGTTAATACAAATAGAAGAAGACGTTGTTGTGGGCTGAATGGGGGAAAGTTGTGCGTGAGATAGCATTTGACAGCAAAAGTGTAATTCAAAATGGTAAAAGTTGCAGTACATGCATGTTTTCTGTGTGAATTATTGTTCTGTGCAAAAATAAAACGTGCTATGATGCTAAAGTTGATTCTATCCTTGAAGTAATAAAAACATTTAAGTTCCTTGTTTAATGGTTTATTTGATTAAAGGTTATGCTCCTGTGTTGATGAGCTTGGTTGGCATGTTTGAATATGCATGTCTGTCTATATAGTTGTCTTGGAACTCTGCATTTACTATCATTTTTCTATTTGAATAGTTTAAAAAGTCCAGAATTGTTCCCACACTAGTAAATAGTCATTGTGTGATCTTTATTTAACATTTGATTACTCCTCCCTCAGCCTTGTAGAAGATCAGAACCAGGTAGGGCTGAGGAGGAGGCAGACCTTTGACGGCCGACCTGGTTTCCTCACTCATCACTCTCACCTGGGACACTTTTGAAGAGACAGCAGCATGCATCACATCACATTACATTCAATTCAGTTTGTGAGGAGGGGGTGATCAGACAGCGGTCTGTCTGAATTACTACTTCTCTTGTGTTTTAAAGCACACAAGTCAAACTTCCTGTGTAATCAGTCTGGGACAGATAACGCTGGTGCTCTGCCTGTTATCAAGTCCGTTTTCTCACTTTTCAAAAGAATGACTGGAAACAGCAGCCACGGAAAGTCAAAAATCCATCTATGGATTTCAGAGTCCTGCTGCTTGCGCCATCTCTCCTCGCCCACACGCTACCTCCTCCACTCTCTTCCCTTACCGAATCAATTCTGTGCAGGGATTTTATTGACTCAGGTAAAGGGGTTGTGATGCAGCAGTCAATGTCTCTGTCTGTACGGCAGAGGGAGGGATGGAGACACAGGGAGGTGGCAGCATTAATGCAGGCCTCTAGCCGGGGTCAGCAGGCCTGTCAGTGTCCGTGTGTCTGTGTACGCTGCTGTGTGCATACATGCAGCTGCATACTTTATGGCAGTAAATGACTGGAGAGTACACTGGACATCGTTATTGAAGCTGAAGAGACATTTCTGGGCCTGAGGGTGCTAAGGGGCAGACATTGATTATCAGGCACTGTGGAGCCACTGGTCTGTCTCCACTCGGCTGGTTTGCTGAGGCGTTTCTGTGACTGGGAGCTACAGGGGGAGACAGGCCAGGGGGTTAAATGATAATGGCGGTTGATAGGGTAGGGTCAGGTTGGGAGAGGTTTTCCTGTCTCTGTAATGATTAAAGGAGGATGTGACACCCCCCTGGAGCCAAGATTCCACCCGAGGTGCTTAAGTGCTGCTGTCCTCATGACGCTGGCCGTTGTCTCTGAGCAGTTAGACTCCTCACCTGGAGCCTTGATCAAAGTCTTAATCACACCTGGGCAGACACTTACCTCACCCCACAGTCTAAGACATGTTCATGTAGCAGGATTAGGCTGTGGGTAACCCTAATCCCAACCAGCAGAAAACGTAGCATAACTGAACACTGTTGAAGCTCTTAAAACACCTGACAGGGTGACAGTCAAACATGTCCATGTTCTTGTTTCACTCAGGCCAGCGCTTTTCTAAAGTGGTTAATCATGGCAGGAACTGTCTGTGTCTGTTTTACATATATGCATTTATGTTTTCTCCAGAAAGAGCAGGACCATGAAACTAGAGCCGTGTGTGAACGCTCTCATAATGCAGAGATGAAAGTTAGAGGGAAGGACTGCAAACATGCATGTAGAGTTTCCCCAGCATGGTTTTACTAAGATGGGCTGTCTGAATGTTTTCTCAAAAACCCGCTCTGACATCAATCTCTGACACATTTTACATGCTTTACATGGTTTGTGCCACCAGAAAAAAATCAAACAGGGTTTTAAAAAGTTAACTCATGCTGACTGACTGTAGGAAATGACATCGGCAGACAACCGGCATTTTGTAAAATTGGAAGAGTTGCTGGTGAAGCGGAATGGCAGGAATAGAAAATAAGAAGCGCTGCTTTAAAATCACTGTTCCTAAACTCACAATGCCAACAAATGCAGCGAAGATCCCCCTCAACACCATAATTTACATTGTTTAGTGGTCTCCTACAGAGCGTTGAAAAAAACCGTGCTTCTTCTGGTCAATGAACGCCACTTATACATTACACAGCCTCCCAGTCCCCTTGAATGGATTAATTATGGCACACTCTGACAGAATACAACTTGTAATGTTATCAATGTCCGTGGATGCCTTTGGGCGCTGATAAGTGACGTCCCACTGCTGATGCGGTGGCGATATGCTGACATTTTAGCAAAGTCCTTAAATGAGACACAACGGCTGAGAGGATTGAGCCATCATATTTCCCGTCACCTTCTCTCCTCCCAGAAGTTCCTGGAACTCCTATAATGAAAACACGGCTAGTGTTAATGAGAAAAGACAGGAGGCAGAACTGGAGGTAGCAGAGCTCAAGATGTTGAGGTTCTATTTGGGAGTGACGAGGATCAGGAATGAGTCCATCAGAGGGACAGCTCATGTTGCATCTGTCGGTGTGCCCCAGGGTAGCTGTGGCTCATCACCATCAGTGTGTAAATGTGTGTGTGTGACTGAATGAATGACTGACTGACCATTAACCATGTACTATACACACAGGGTTTTGATTGAACACTGTTCAGGAGCCCCGGGAAGATCGGATGCAAACTCAGCAGAAACAGAACAAATCTCTCGAGTGGAAATGGTTTCTCACACTATTGGGTAGTTATCATCTTTTATTCTAGTGATTCAAATATTAAAGCCAAATTCAGGTAAAGAAAGATAGATGATATTAAACTGAAGCCCCTGTGGGGCAGCAGCGAGGACAGTGGGTTTCTATAGAGACAATAATGAGGTCGTCTGCACGGACCTGTGGCTGCTACGGGCTTTCTACATCCCTTTGTCCCTGCACCAGTAGAAATTAAGGGCTGCAGAAACAACAGCACTGAGGACACATGACCTAATGAGGGTCCAGCATAGACCAGGCCTCCTGGAGGGGTGGGAATGGGGGATTAGGGGCATTAGAGCTGGTGTGGGGTGAGAACAGAAGAACTAGAAATGTATGCTTTTGAGTTTGTTTGGGTAGATGTGTGTGATGTTGTAGAAGAGCAGTAGGTATTGACTGATATATTTCCTCTGGTGCTACACTTCCACATACAGATTTGCTTGCTGTCCTTCCTTCACTGCATCTGCTCTCCACCTACAGTGATGCAAAGTGACAGCAGCTCTCATTAAGTTTGAAACACCGGTCACATGTGAAATTGACCCTGCAAGTGTTCTGGCCCCTCCTGTCTACCACTGGGCTTTGCTCATGAGTCCCTGCAGCAGAGAATGACCAAAGCCCCAGAGGTGTCAGGTATGAGAAGAGGAGGAGCCGAGCTTTTGATTTAATCTGCAAATCAGGAGAATAAGTTTATCCTTGTCAGATCAGAATCCCTTCCTATATGTTACACACACACACACACACTCACACACACACGCACGCACACACACACACAGAGGGAGTTAACTCCCACAACCCTTTGGTATGCATGTGTATCGTTGTGGCCAGGAACTCAAACACCTGCAAGATAAGACAGTAAAAGTCTCGCGGTAAGTTTCTGTAACTCCTGTTTTTATTCTCAGGCTCAACAATGAGCACTTCTCTTCTCCAAGGACTCGCAATCTTTAGCTGACACAAAGGTAGCAGGAGGTGATCTGTATGCCACACAGAAACACAACACAGCACAACAATGGCGGCGCTGTTGAACTTTCTGCTCAGTTTCTGGCTTTTTGTCAGACTCTGAACCCGGACACGGCTGCAGGCTCTGCAAAGCTCTGGAATAACCCATGACTCCGCCCTTTGGCCAATCTGTGACCTACAGTCACTGATGTTGGGTTTCAGAACAGTTCGGAATGCTAGGAACCTCAACAAAGCAGGCGCTGAAACATTGGGGGAAAATACGGAACCGTGCTGTTGGAAAAGGCTGTCCAACCAAAGCAAACCCATTCAGTTACACTGAGTAGTGCTGTTGGGAAAGGGGCTTAATTTAAACTACTCAGACATGAAGGTAGAGGATGGATCCAACACACATGGTGTTAGCCATATTCCTAACGGTTTCACCTTGATATGCGAGAAATATCCTTCCTCCAGGACAGGTTTTCAGTAACATGATGAATTACTCTCCAAGGCCATGAGACAACTTGTTTGTCATCACTTGCAGGTCATGAGGATGACCTACCTGAGAGACACATTACTCTGGGTTCAGCAGTATCGCTTACACCTGCTGATGGCTATCTAGTAGTCATGTCTGCTCCCTGTCTGTGTGTCTTATGATGATAAAAGATGTCAGGCCCCACGTGTTACAATGCAATTCAACTAAACTGAACTGGTCCCACAACACAGGTGCTCTGTTTAAGAAGGGGCAATGTCACCGCCAACTCCTGAGAAGACTTAGGTCCTTCGGAGCTATTAACATCTGCTAAACCTTTTACCATTCTGTTGTTGGCTCTGTTATTCATTCTGCTGTGGTCTGTTGGCGTGTAGGCAGCTCTGGCCGAGACAGGAAGAGACTGAACAAGCTAGTTAAGAAAGCTAGCTCAGACCTGGGCTGCTCACTGGAAGACGTGGGTCACAACCCCTCTCACCCACTGTATCTCACTGTGGAGGCCATGCTCCTTCAGGGGCAGATTAAGACATCCACTATGTAAAACAGAACGTTATCGTAAGTCATTAATTCCCACTGCTGTGGTATTATTCTGTTACTTGTTAACACCAGTGCAGCAATTAACAAGTCTGCTATTGTGCAATACTTAGATGTATTTTTATATGTCTGTTTCCTTTTATTCTATGTTATTACAGGTTACACTAACAGTGCGTCTTTACTTGAATTATATTCTTATTGTCTGTTAACGGGCTGGTTTGGGGGTGGGTTGGCCAACACTGTTGGCAATTGATTACAAAACCATGCACATGGTTTACCAAATGAAGGGAACGGATTTGAACTACCTCAATGTAATTTCTCCTGCAGGGCTACATAAAAGTCAAAATGTCTGTTAGGGTAAAAAAAAAAATCTCACCGACTATAATAGAGCAATATTTTCCTGAGATTGCCTCCATGTGGCACCAACATGCTGGGCCATGGAGGCGGAGAAATTACAGACCCAAACTGGAGCTCACAGCAAACCACCTGCTGTGTCCACTGAACATCCTGTTGTTAAGCACTGCAGCTTATTTATTCAAAAGGTGAAACAGGCAGATTTAGAGTCCTGGGTCGAGATCGTTGTATTTGCTGAATATATATTAGTGCCAAACTGAGGCAGGTAGCTTCTTGCTAATAGCAGACCAAGCCTATACTAGGAGGTTGTTGTGTCACCAGGCCCTGGGTTCGCTGCTGATTGTTCTGTTGGAAGACTGGTCAGCCCTTCCCCCCGCACCGACCCCAGTTATCACCTTTTACTGGTTCTGCTTTGATTTTGGGGAAGGACAGAAAAATGGACAAAGCAAATGAAAACTGAAATATATCAAAAAAGAATAAAGAAGGTGAAACGGCATTGTGCAATAATTTGGTAAAGCAAAAGCAGAAGAGAGCTAAAAACTAGCAGTGAAGCAGTGATTAGCAGCGGGTATTCTCGGTGAATGAACTACGCAGTGATCCTTAGCCTAATAAGCTCAGCTGCCTTGACCACAGACATAGCAAGCCAACAGTGGTGAGGGAATGGAGAGGGGCAAAAAGGGTGGATTATGAATTGAGTTAATGAGCCTGGAATGGGGGGGCGGGGGTGGGGGTGGGGGGTAGACAGGGAAGGGAAATGGGCGGACAGGGAATTTTCCACTCACTTTATCCCCTAAGCTTGTCAGATTGGCTTGTTCTCAGTGATATTTGTAGAAAATTTCAGAGTTTTTAGTTGTTATAGGGCAGTGGTTATTTACCTTTAATACTTGTTTGTGTCACCAAATCAGAGCTTTCTGGGGTCACATGACTTCACAATTGCTACTTTGTGAGTCTGAGGTTTGGGGACTCCTGCTCTAGAGGTGTTTCTGTGTTTGGCTGGGTGAGTGTGCAAGAGTGAATCTAGCATGGGGAGTCCCACAGGGGTTGATCTTGAGACCTCTTTCATTTTTGGAAGTATGGGATACACTTTCCCCTTGATGCAGATGATTGCCAGGGACAATGAGGATTGTTGAAAAGACACAGACGCTAGTCAGTGACTTGATGCAATCTGCTGGGTTCCTTAAATAGGAAACTTTTTACTGATTGGCCTAATGAACTGAACTGTATTGGAATGTTTACTTTATGAAGTGCCTTGAGACGACTCTTGTTGTGATTTGGCACTATATAAATAAACTGAATTGAATTGGCAAATCAGCTGCTGATGGACAGCCTGATGAAGATCAGGACATGGATGGCATGTACTTCCCTTCACCTTAGCGGTAAAAAAACTGAGATTTTTGTCTTCAGCACAAGTAGTGGAAATGACAGGGGGTATGTAAATAAAATGGATGATGATGAAAGTGCAAAGGGATGTCTGGCAGGTCTGCTGTAACCCTTTCAAACATCTATCCCTAGCAATCGAGTTACCTAACTTGATGAAAAGCGAGCGTCTTCAGACTGGCTTCACTGAGTTTTGTATCTATTTGTTTCGTTCTGCGTAGGCGTGTCCACCCATGGTGCTGTGAGAAAGCAGAGGTGAGCCTGTGGACAAGCTGAACCCCGTGGCCGAGCTGAGCTCGACGGGTGTCAGACGAAAGTGGGAAGCTGGGGGGGGCTGGGGTGTTGACCTCAGTGCCTCAAACAAAGCTTGGCCTATTTAGGCTGCTTTCAGCCCCAGCAGCAATCCGTCAGAGCTCCTACACTTCACCCATCCAGCTTGCCTCAACTCCCTGACTAGCTCACTGAACCATGCGACTTGAGCTCGGAGCCAAGAGAACCACACAGAGAGAGGGAGAGCGGCGTGATTAAATCAGCAGGAACATTGTTATAATGTATCAGTTTCATTTTACATCTAATAGAGAAGACTTTTGTCTAATCACTTATCTGCAATATTTATCAAACATCCTAAAAAACACTGCTGATTAGCTGACCAGGGTCAGAGGAAGGGAAAAACCCTCTTTCTGCTTCAGCCCTCCTCTAACCTGGCTGAACCTTCCCATCAGAGATAATAGCAGACTGTTGATCTTCATCTCTGGATGAAATTAAGATAATTTTGCACACTGACCCCGGCTTTCCACAGGATGGGAAAGCGGCGTGTAACGTAAAAGTGCTGTTTTACCCGTGAGCTCATTCCCAACCGGCAGCGATTCTGATGCGAAACGGGAGCGAAAGGTCATAAAATCGCGGGAGAATTGCAACACCATTCGTGATTTTAGAAGTCCACACAATGACAAGCAAAGAGAATGTCAGCTGCATGTAGCCAAAAAGGTCTGTGGTTTATTTTCTGTTTTGTTTACATCGGCTACGTGGGATTCACAGGAAATGACGTAATGCACGTGCCTTTTATTTTGGAAGTTTCCGAATGTTTCACACTGCCTACGTGTTTGACTTCCTGTTTGTCCAGATCTAAACTGTTGAGTTTGACGTAATTCAGAAGCATAGCGTGTAAAAAATAGACTCTAGATGTAATGATAGCGTCCCGTCGGTTCTGGGAAGCGTCCAGAACGTTTCACATACCTGCCGGTGGAAAGAACCCTGCCCATTATAACGGTGGCTAATTGCAGCGTAGTACGTTTCGCGGCTGTTTCGCGACGCTTTCACTTGCAGGGGTGAGTGTGGGTCCATTCTGTATGAACAATCCCAATAGTATAGGGAGCCATGCTTTGAAGATGCTCAGTATGAGCCACTCCGATATCCACAGCAATGTCTGACAGCTATGTAAACGTCCTCGTTCTCTTCCTGCTTTGTTCTCTTTAAAGCTGGGCATACACTGTGCCATTTTGGGCCCATCTTGAGCCAATTTATTACACATGGGACCATCTTTAGGTTTAGGCCAAGTTTTGGTTAAATTGTGAGTCGTACATTTTGTAGTATACAGCAATTCACAAGAAGCAATTATCACCTAACGACCAGCCTCTGATCAGCAATCTAAATCTATATGTACCTGAGGGTATCATTCTGTTGCCAGTTACCTGAACCTCTCACAACTGCACATGTTCCAACACGCCTGCACAGCCATGTGTTTGTCCAGGCAGGTTATCCACACACTTTTCTCCACACAGAATGAAACGCGTTTGTTTTGAAGCATTCTCTCCTTCTTGGCCGAACATCTGTGTAATGTCGGTTTTGTGACATCTGTTGTGTTTTATAATTTTGTCCGTGTTGGCGTTCAGCACCTTTGGGCTTCTGCGAAGGTTGTGGAAGGTGTCATATAAATAAAGAATGATGACAATTAGGGCTGAGAAACTGAACATGTTATCATGTTTATACATTTATTAACAGCAAAACATCTTTTATGGCATGATAATGCATTTGTATTTTATTTTTTGAAAGTCCGTTGCTTGCTGGATCTGAACACAGTTTCAAAACTCGTGAACATATCAAACTGATACAAGCAAGGAAATTAGTTAGTTTGAGTGAAGACAAGGCAATTGCCCATACTCAGTGGCCAGAGTAGCTTGTGGTTGGTTGTTTTCCAGGCGGTTTGGTCCACTCTGTATGATGGGAGAAGTCAAACACCGCTGTACTTGTCTTTGTTCTGGCTGTCATTGGATTTTACTACTTTTCCTTTCTTCACACGCAAATTTATTTCTGTCTTTCTACTCTTCTATTAACATTGCTGCATCCCTACAGTGAGTCATAGTGTCATGAAAAGGCTTCTTCCTCTGATGCGATGTTGATATGTGCCAGGCAGGGCGCCACAAAAACGTTATTGTGCAGCTTAATTGCGCCCAGTCAGATGTGACGTGGCGGGAGAGAAGGAAGGAGCAGCACAGTTCAGCTTGGCTGATTCCTGCCCTTCTATTGCAACAATTTCACAGCTGTCATCACCTTATTGTCCTGTCAATTACCCATAATTACTCTTGGCAGTGCCTCTGTTATTCAGTGGAGCTAACAAAAGACATTACCTTACTGTCTGTTTGATCATAGATGCTTCAGATGTTACAGTCTCAGAGGAGGAGCACAGGGGTCACACAGGGAGGGTGCTGGGTTGAAATCCTCCTCATCATTGACTCGTCCGATTATTTGGAAAGTTCATTTTCACTATACACATTCAGGTCTTTTTTAACTTTACTTTAATGAGAAAAAAAAATGAAATGAAAAATCTCTTTCATAAGTGATGAATGCTGCATCTGGCTGTTGTTTTAGCATCACTTTGAAAGAGTAGTAGTTTTAAAGTTCTGGTTCTGGAAATGAGACAAATATGACTGGAGTGGTCTGGGTTTAGACAAACATGAAGAAGATGGGCTCCATTCAGTTCCTTCTCTTTTATTTGTTGAGTGTTTATCTTTAACTAGATGGTCCTGTGCAAATATATTCAGTTTATTTATTTAGCGCCAAATCACGACAAGAGTCGTCTCAAGGCACTTCACAAAGTAAAACATTCCAATTGAGTTCAGTTCATTATGACAATTAGTTAAAAGTGTAAGGAACCCAGCAGATTACATCGAGTCACTGACTTATTGGTTCAGATACTTTACAGCAATCCCCATACTAAGCAAGCATGTAGTGACAGTGGAGAGGAAAACTCCCCTTTAAAGCAGTAATCTGGAGTTTTCCCTTTAAGGAATTATGTATGATTTTTCAGAAATCCGTAAAAGTGATTGTCTTATCAAGTAGTGTGATATAATGTAAGCAATACATCTTTTTTTTTTGCTAAGCCTGCCCCCTGCCCTGTAAAATACATGCAATTGCTGGGTTTCACATGACGTAGCGTCCCCGCCTCTCCTATTGAAGTCCACGTAAACAAATGCAGATACGGGTCAAGCAGGAGCTGCCTCTGCACAGATCCCTGTTTACTCTGTTGATTTGGCGTTAAACTGCTCAAATTCTTGTGTTGTTTATGGTTGTTGCAATTGCTCTAATCGGGACGTATTTTTAAAAAAAACGTACTGAAAGAAGACGGCTGAAGTGTATCTTAATCTCCGGCTAAAAACAGGAGGAGCTGAAACGGACAATGGTAAAGTTTGCAGCGATCACTTTCTAACAGGCAAGGGTTTACTAAATGTTTTTATAGCATTTTTTTGAACACAGCCATAAAAATGGCAGGTAAACAGTTTGATACTGTTTTCATGTGTCCGTACGGCAAATAGCTTTCAGAGTGCTAATGTTGTTAGCATTTAGCTTAGTGTTGTAATGTGGCGTTTATACCCTATAAAAACAAACTAACGTACCAGAAATTTAGATTTAAATAGGCCTAATAAGTTATTTACCAGTAGATTCTAGCACATAAACATACTCGTTATCAATAGCGATAGCATTATTATCATGAGCTAAATAGCACAACTCACTACTTACCTGAGCAAAAACAAGACGACAGTCATTTAGAGCTTCTCATGATCACTAAATGGTTTACCCAACCTGAAATAAAATAGTTGTAGGCTTCCAGGCTTATAAAAGGCTTTCATTTGGTTTGCTGTATAATACGAGGTATGCAGCACGAGGTAGTTTGTTATGTCAATCGCTTCAACGCTGGGTAAATCCTCCAGAGAGTTAGCCTAGTGAACTAGACCAAATTCTTGCTTTGCAGAGTTTGGTCTAGGCACGCTTCATAGGAACCCTCGCAGCCCAAACCACTGCTGTGTCTATCCAATCACAACTCTCTATAGTTTTGGTTGGGCCAATCACAGCGCTCTATATTGTGGGCCAATCACAGAGCGGGAGTAGCCGATGACGTCAGCGCTGCGGCCGCGAACCCAAGCAACATGGCGGCAGCGCCGGAGCCACGTTCTTTTGAAATGGCTTTGTCATCAACATTGGATTATTTAGACTCCAACGTGCGTAAGTCTGTCTGATATACTTAGCGGCTTCTTATTTTTATCAAACTAAGTAGTGCAATGTCCCAGTACACCTGATATTCACATGTTTTTATACAAAAACGACAGAAATCATTGACGCCATTGGTGGGTCCCGCTTTACCGTAGTTGTGATTACGTCACGTTGTTCGTTACTCTGATTGGTCCTAGCGCTATCCAATTGCGTGCTGACATTTTGAAAGACAACCGTAGATCCCGCCTCATGACTGAGAGCAGTCAATGGTTCGTGGCCAGACTATATATTCACATATATAGGATGGCTTGCCAGGCTACCAGAGAGTATGAAAACGCCGACTTTTTAAAACTATATGGGTCGTAACCTACATGAAGATGTATTTTTTCGCGATATCACGTCTGTGCCAGTCCATTTAATGCCTTACTCTACTCGCTTTCCTCCATCACGCTGTGTTTTGTACTGAAGCAAAACACTTCCTGACCCGTGTTTGAGTTTCGCGCGACTTCCGGGGCACGTGAGTGAAACCCAGCAATAGGAAACTGAGCAGGGACTAGAACTAACCAATAGTGTTAGACTACTGCTTACGTGCTTCAAATTTAAGGAAGTACCTCGACTGATTCAGAGTTGATGAACTTTTCATGGACAAGTAAGTCTTTAAAATATAAATATATGAAAACACAACATGACATGAGAATAATACTTGTAAAACAACGTGTTTTAGCTCTGTTTGTCGGCTACAGAAGCACATTCATAAACAAGAAACGTGCAGTCTCCATCTTAAATAACCGGATCGACCGACTCTTGGTGTGATACGCTTGTCAGCCACTAGATGGTGCCATCAGATAAAGGAAATACTCCGGACAGCTAAGAAACCTCCAACAGAACCTGGATCAGTAGGGTCAGCAGCCATCTGTCACGACTCACTGGGGGTTTGAAAAGACAGAGCAGATACACACACACACACACACACACACAACAAATTAACTAGTAGTGGCACATTCAATGTTAAAAATCAGGAGACGGAGAATGTTCAGTGGTTGGCAGCAGTGTGCAAGCCGATGGCCCCCTCCAGGAGGCTATCACAGCTCAGCAGAACACCAGACCTGGTTAAATTCATCAACTGTCTGATTCTATCCACTACTCGGAGGCTCCCCCTAATGGTAGGCTTGAATTTGAGCCAACCAGTCAGTCGGAAGTGGGTGTGTTGGACTGGTTTCGGCCCGAGGCAGACCGCCTTGGGAAGAAGGCTGAAAACACATCCGGTTCGGTGCCAGAAATTCCCGGGCTACCCGGATGTGAACACAAGATATTCTGACCAGGCCGATGCTAGTGTGTAAGCACCATTAGGTGTTTCTAGAACTGCACTTTTCTGGACTGAGATGTCTGATGTTTTTCCTGGGATCTGCTTTAGCCGCTCCTCTAGTTTGGGGGTCACTGCCCCGAGTGCCCCGATGACCCCACGGGCACCACCGATGTGCAGCCTCCAGTGTGTTGTCTTGAGCCCCAAAAGGGAGTCGCCAGAAAAGATGGTCACACATGTATGTTTTCCCTGCCAGCATCTTACACCCTGCAGTGATGTGGTGGATTGTCTCAGGGGCCTCTCTGCAGAGCCTACACCTTGGGTCTTGTCTGGTGTGGTAGATCTTGGCCTCTGTTGCTCTGGTGTTCAGGGCCTGTTCCTGTGCCGCCATGATGAGTGCCTCTGTGCTGTCCTTCCCATAATTCGCTGTTGACGCCCATCATGATGGACCCACATGATCAGGTGGCATAGGTGCAAAGGGTCAGTAGCAGCTTGGGTGGGCGTGGCCAACTAACAGCTTGTTTTCTTAAAGTGACAGAGCCCTGAAGCGACTCATTCTGGAAGGCACTGAAACTGTCAAGAATTAAGCTGCTGAAATTGCTTCATGTGAGAGGGATTTAGAACTTTGTGAACATGTTTTGTATCAACCATAGAACTAGTTTAATAAAATAAATCACAATATGTCCCTTTTGTCTTCTCACCTGGTGACTGCTAGAGATAGACACCAGCTCCCGAGACCCTACTGAGGAATAAACGGTAAGGAGAATGAATGAATTAATGAATGAATGAACGAACAACGGTACATCAGGTATGAGCGAGTGGCGTTTATGAAGTGAGTCCAGATCTGTGATGTCTAAACCACCTCTCCAGAACCTGGATGTGACCCAGATCTGCTGAAGTGATGCAGGCTACTCCCTAAATCTATAAACTGAGTCTTGAGCTCCCGCTGTCTCCCACTGTCAGACTGGAAAGCTGTTTAAAGATCTGTTTATGCTGCTTAGAGGGGCTGCCATTTTCCAGACCCTGACCCTAATCTGGGATGCTGTTCTGCTCATTCAACAAAAACATTCCTAGTCTGCTTTGAGTGAAGCTAGTAAGGGCCACAGACTCTCAGCACAGACAGGCTGCTCCCAGATCTGCTTGGACTTGACAATGAAGGAATATTCTATTCTACTTACATTCTGTCTTGTTTCAATCCACATCTCATGGGTGCCTGAGGAGCATTCACTTGGTGTAGCAATACTCTAGCATCACTCGCATATTTCCAATTAATAAGATTTTGTTTACCACACAACATTCTTCCCTCAAACCCTCAATGCTCAGAATAGCACGACTAAAGTGGTAATTCTGCAGGTCCAAACTGTTTTTACTTCTGTAATTATTCAGTGTATACCCCAATTGAAACCTTTCCTTTTTTATTTTCTTTTAAATTTTCCAATCCTAATTTCCACTTACATGCTAAAATGGTAGGAAGCCCAAATTAAGCAGCCACAGCGGAAATCTGTTCCTATTTTGGGATGTAAAAGATCGAAAATGAAAAAGGAAAAAGAACAGAAAGGCAAGCGTGTTGGCTTCAGCCTGCCACCACTGAGATGCTAACCATTTCCATGTGTCTGTGTGTCTTTTGCTAAATCCCCCATCCTGCCTTATTGGGTTTTTTTTCAACTGTGTCCTGCTGCTTCTTCCTCTCACCAGACAGACTATAAAGAACATGCGTGTTTGTGGGAGGGACTCAACAAGGTGCAAGCACTACAAGGAGCCAACCACAGCCTCTCTCTGATTCACTCAGCTGCTTTTTGAAGCCTCTCCATTGGCTGTCACAGCCCCACAGATGTTGCTTTTTAATGAGTTTTGTAGCCATTAAGTTAATAGTTGTTTATGGCAATGAAACGCTGGAATTTCTGCAGAAGTGAAGAAAGCGGAGGAGGAGGATGGATAAGGAAATAACAACCTTTGGTGTTGGGTGGGGCGTGATGGGATGAATATCCTGAGAATTCTGGCAGACTTGAGGTACACTGTGGTGGAGACTGTGGGCTGACATTACAAGGGGGCTGAAGACAGAAACTTCAGAAATGCTGTGATGTTGGAGCATGAAGGCACACTTACAGACTGTCATGTGAACTCTTCTGTGGTCACAGTCAATCCTGCTTAATCCCTCTTAATCTAGAGTTTTTCTTGTTTTTAGAACATACTTCATGTGCATCAGAACCTTTCTGTAGAAACCTATTAAAACACAGAAACTTAGCAGCGTTTTCTGCCTGGATGTTTCTGTTTCAGCTCAAGTCAGGATAAACAGAACCACTTCTCTTGCTTACCAAGTTTTATAAAGATCCCAGGGCCCCAAAAACAAATCCATGTGGTGCCAGATTAAAACAATAGCCTATATGGTTCTGCAAGATGGCCACAAAAACTCGCCTCTTAATCTGCTGCAAGTCTTTCTCACATGATCCAGCCGGGCCCAGTTGTGAGATGATGGTTGTTTTACTGTGGAAGCAGCAGAGTAACAGCAGCACCGTTAGTTTATACTCCTCCATCAGCAGAGGTGTTGAGACACAAACGCCATCATCAGTCAAACAAAGCACAGTGCCGAGTGGTCAGAGGAGCCAATGGAGGTAGTGTGACTCCTGTCATCTTGACAGTAAAAATAATAATAATAATAATAACAATAAACTTTATTTGTATATTTGTATATTTACCCATATCCTGTTCAAATACATGGCGGAAGCGTGGGGGGGAGGCAGACATGAGCGCTGCCTCCAGTCTCATGGCGCCACGCCGCACACACCGACTGATGCAGGAAGATGGTGCATGCCCACTGCTGTCTCTCTTAATATCGCCAACATACATGTTTTATTCCACATGCGCTGCACATGCTGGCGTTCCACGGTCTAATACTTTAATGACCGCAGCAGCTCTGTAACAGTGAACTCATTTAAATTTGCTCTGACTAAACGGAGGTTTAGGACTAAAAACTAAACTATATTTTTAGTCAAAACAGGAGCTATTAGAGGGTAATTTTTACCTCAGAGTGTTGGAGGTGTCAGGTGCATGGACTTCATACACACATGAAGAAAATCAACATATTTTTAAAAGTCAAATCTGCCCCAATAATAAATATTCTTTTGCTTTTCTTGCTAGTATATTGTTGAATTGTCTGGAATGGATTAAAGTATAATTAAAATCTTTTAGAACAACAAAAATTCAAGGTCCAAATTACAATACAAGCTTCTATTTTGGATCATATGTTTGTAAGTCTGGCTCCAGAGCAGTCAGTGCCTCTCCAGTCATGAACCTCACCACACGTCACTGCTTAGTGGCAGGACCACAGAGGGTGACGGAGACATGTTGGGTTTTTTAAACGTCTGCCAAAAGCTACAGAGAGTGCAAGCCTGTGATTGGTCAGCACACCACTTCCTTTAAATTCATCAGCGGGTTCCAAGTCAACCTGCGCCATTCTCCCTTGGCCCTGCCTCTACCTGCAACACTTCATCCCAAACGCCGACCATCGCACGCACTTTTCTTCCTGCGTCCTGTCAGCTCAAACTTTCACAAGATGGCAAGATGCAACAAATACACAGGAATAAATATTTTTTGACAACAAAGGCACTGGTAGAGAACGTCAGTAAAATACATTTTTGGGAATTCCCACGCCACCTAGAAATCTGTGATAACCCATAAGCCACGCCCACCATATAACTATGGCCTTAGGGTGTGGTTCTGAACATCTGTACCAGGTTTTGTGCAACTCCTTCAATCCTTAGTTCAGATATAAACTTTTGGATCCTATAGCGCCACCTATAGCTGAAGAAAACTCAACACAATGTGATCTAAAGTCTTGTCATGTAATCTTGAAGTGTGGTAGAGATACTGTGACTTTGGCTGTGTCTTAGCTGTCTCAAAAACAGTTTTGGTGTCCAAAGATGGTAAAAATTATAAAATTTTTTAGATTTCTTAAGCTTTTAATTTTGTAGGCTTGTCTACAGATTCTATGTACCAAGTTTCACGTTTATTCTGCGTTCATTCTAGGATGACTAAGATAAAGTAGGCTTCACCTTTTTCTCAATATAGCAAAAACAAATAGCTAAGAGAAAATGGGCGGGGCCTTGATCAAGTGATGCACAATAATCCAAGCTGTTACTATTAATGAGGAGAACAAGCTAACTCAATGGAGAAAAAGCCCAAATAGGAATCAAACCAACGACCTTCTTGCTCAGCTCCAAGCTTGGAGGTTTTAAAGAGGACATATTATCCAAACCTCAGCCTTTTGTGCTGCCACATGGGTCTCTACCTCCTCTATAAACACTCCAAGCGTGAAAAAACCTATCAATCCGTTTTCTGTCTGTGTTTAGTTTCAGGAATTATGTAAAAAAGCTGTTTCAAAAATTCCCTTTTTGTGACATCACAAACAGGGAAATTAGAATAGAACCATCTCTCACCTAAAGGACAGCAGCTGCTATTGGAGGAGCTGCAGCAGCTCTACCCCGAGTTCCTCCTTGCTGTCAGAGCTTCTCAGCATATAGCAACCTGAACGTGGGATGAGGGCGTGGCCAGTAACAGCTGGTTTTCTTAAAGTGACAGAGCCCTGAAATTACTCATTCTGGAACGTACTAAAATATCAAGATTAACACTAAAATAGTTCATGTCAGAGAGATTTAGTGCAACTATAGAACTATTGTAACAGGGAAAAAGTCATATGTTCCCTTTAAAGGAGACTTTTTGTCTGGTTTCCAGACCCTGAAGGATAAACACATCGCTCCTCTCCTCACTGCCAGAGTCAGACATGTTTTCTCTTTGTTACTTTATTTTAAAACTGTAGCTGTGATTTTTGTGTCAACATCTACATTTTATCTGATAGTATTTCAACATAAATACAGTTGGCCTTATGCTTGATGGCTGATAAGTTGAGCAATGAATGATTCTGTCAACCTTTAATTAACATAATGAACTTTAAATCAACAGTACTGGTGACACATGGGGTCAAAGCTTTGTATTTACCTGATGTGTGACATAATCCCACCTGCTACTTATACTTATATAGAGCTTTTGTTTTTGAGTATATCAACTCACTTATTACTATTTTATCTGCGAATGTGGAAGCAATGAAGGTCTTTATTCTATCAGTGTGTGTCAGAGTACATAGAAAACATCCTAGTTCATAAATAATTTATTAAACATTTTAAAAAGACAAACTCCCCCTCAGGATCTGATGTTTCTCCTCAGCGCTGAGTGGATAAAAAGCACAACTTTATCCCAATCTGTCCACACTATAGGAGCATCCAGTAAACAAGCACACAACAAGCACTCCTAGAACACGTGGTGGTGGTGGTGTGTGTGTGTGTGTGTGTGTGTGTGTGTGTGTGTGTGTGTGTGTGTGTGTGTGTGTGTGTGTGTG
>SSNS01000135.1:1371420-1401420 GCA_006937985.1 Aphyosemion australe
GGGGGGGGGGGGGGGGTCTGTTAGGTCAGAATTAGTCCCAGGTGTTTTTCTGAGGAGGTGGTGCTGCTAGCTGGGACTGTGGCTAATGCTAAGGATGCAAATGCAAACCTTCTGCTCCAGCCATATAAAACACTGCCCCCTTGTTAGGAGGGGAGAATGAGGGATGGGTTTTCTATTAGCTCCCTTTAGGGACTCAGTTTAATATGACCGCGGGGAGGGGGAGTCGGACTATAGTAGGAAAGGTTTTCATATTTTCTAGCGATAGGCAGAAATGTATAGCTGCTGCCAAAGGTGGCTTTAGGACAGGTAACACCTCAGGTAAGCGCAGGTAGAAAAACATAAATGAATATTTATGGTCACATGGCCATTATCAGCAATATGTTTGGCATTTATCTTTTAACCTAAAGATGAAACCCTGGGACAGACCCTGAGTTCCCTCTGTTGAGTGAATGAAAACCACAATGTTGATCTCTACTGTAGAAAAGGTTTGAAGGTCCTAAACATCCTCCTAGCAGCATCCCAAGATGTCTACATTTGACCTGAACACACAAGATTTAATGCTACACTTCATCTACCAGTCTCACCTACTAAACAGCTGCCTAATCCCCGAGTTAAGACCAGTTCCTATCTGCAGGCCAGCCACGTCCATCAACAGGAACTCGCTCCAGCCTTCCTGTAATGTGAAACAGTGAGTCTCATTTACAACACACACACACATATATATGCACACACATACATATACACACACACGCGCATGCATGCACACACACACACACACACACACACACACATATACACATACAAGCAGGCATGCACACACATACACACACATACCTGCACACACACATACACACACAGGCGCACATGCACACGCACACACACAAACACACATTCACACACACATATACATACACACTACAGCACACATCAAAAATATACCCTGGCACCTGGGACTGGGGTGAGGATGAAGTCATCAGCACACACATGTTTTGCCTGAACTTCACGGAGCCACACACAAGCAGGATTCCAACCACTAAGTGGCTGTGGAGACAGCAGTGTTATAGCTTGACTGTGGGCAGACGTACAGCTGGGAATGTGGGACGTGCAGGCTGGAATACCTGGCAGAGTCTGAGACAGGAATGCTGCAGTGACAAGAGAGGCATGAGGAGGAAACGACAGGAGCGTATTTAAGGAAAACAGGATATGGCTGTCACCTCGTATCATCATTTGTAATTGATCTGTCCGTGTGTGTGGGGGGGGTACTTAACACTTAATCCTGTGCAAGTAGAGATTGTAAAGTTTGGATCTTTGCAAAGTCATTTAATAACAAAGCTACTGTCTCTATGAATCTCTTAGTTGTAGCCTGGTTGTCATGACGATCACTTGTACTCAAGTTTAAAATTTTATTTGGGGAATGAAAATACATCTGAGGTAAAACTCTGTCACCAAGAACCTCATGATCATAACAAGTTGCAAAGACCTTTTTCAGCTCATCTCATGCTAACAAAATAGCACGACCTACGTTTAGGTAACTTTAAGCCTTTTGTTCACTTTTGGTACCACATCAGCCCAAACCAACATCCTCATTACAGCAGGCAGTCTAATTAAGCTAACAGACTATATGGTGAGGTTTGCTAACATAAGACTGAACCTGTAACTTGGGCTGTTCCTTAGAGGAATCCTTACATTCTAAATCTATATACAGTTAAAAATAGACACAGTGAGCTGGTACGGCTGCATGTGGAGCTGACTGGGCTTATTAGCCACCAGTTTACAGCTCTGTGCACTTCAAAGGACCAGAGAAGGAGCAGATGTTGTTGATTTATTATCACAGCAAGAAAACTGCTAATGGCATGCAACTCACTTGTTTTGGTAAATTACAAGGTAGCAAAGTCTTAAGAAATGACAACTACTAAAAGATCCATCTGTTCTGGACCCTGGAGCTAGGCTGATGTATCATCACTCTCGTGTTACTGGTTGTAATGTGCCACAGCTTCAGGTCACGGTGGTCATCACAGTCCCATAGTGCCCTCCATACAGCTCCATTATCCATGGACAATACACACAAAGAGCCTCACCATGGTCACTGACAACACCAACCGCTCCAGTCCCAGCAGAGAAACCTTCAGCTGCGTGAGCACCCACCATAATGAATGTGTGATTAAAAAATCAAAAATCTCTTAGCACAACTCCTTCAAACAGATGGTTTTCCACCTCAAAAATCACCAAAATATCAGAAAGTGTTCCTAAGTTTCCTCTCACACTGAGTCAAGAGATTAAGGTGCACGCAAACCATTAATTTACAAATGTAGCCCTCCTGGTGAACTGTTCTCCATTAACAGGAGTGTGTGCATGCATGTGCGTGTGTTGGGGCGTGGGGTATTTCCATGTGTGTTCAACATGCAGCGTTCACTGTGATGTTACAGTGCACGGGTGCATGACACTGTACTAGCCTAGAGGGCTAGACAAACCATAGCAGTAGCAGGTCGGTCGAGCCACGCTCCATTGTTGCCTCAGCAGGTCTACCGTTGGCCTGATCAGCTTTGTGTCTGACCAATCACAGCATTCTATGTTTGCGCTGCAACAGAGAAAAACTACAAAGATGGTGTCAGCTCAGAAATGGCACTCATTTGTGTGTGCGTGCGTGTGTGTGTGTGTGTGTGTGTGTGTGTGTGTGTGTGTGTGTGTGTGTGTGTGTGTGTGTGTGTTTGTGCGCGCACGCGCGCGTGTTTTACCTACTGTCTTCTCAAACCCCAGTGAGTCATGACAGATAGTTGCTCATACTGATCCAGGTTCTGTTGGAGGTTTCTTCCTGTTAAAAAGGAGTTTTCCTCTCCACAGTCGCTACATGCTTGCTTAGTATTGTGATTGCTGTGAAGTCTCTGACACAAGTCAGTGACTCGATGCAATCTGCTGGGTTTCCTTGCAGAGGAAGCTTTTAACTAACTGGAATAATGAACTGAACTCAATTGGAGTGTTTAACTTTGAGACGACTCTTGTCGTGATTTGCTGCTGTATAAATAAACTGAATTGAACTGATGGCTTGCCAGGCTATCTGCATACAGGTGAAATGAGTTGGTGTACATGAACACACTAGCATGGGACAGTTAGAATATGCTACTGACCCAACCACTCACCTGGAACAGGAGGGGCAGAAAATCTTTGCATGGTTAACGAACGATGTGTGTAAGCTAGTCAAATGTTGTGTTTCAGGGACACAGTGCACTGTAACCCTCCACATCACAGGGTCATGAAGAAAGAAAGATGGGAAGAGACCCAATTAAAAGGCCGGGCATAGCAGCAGTCATTTTCATACCTGTCCCATTGGTAATGGTTCACTTCATGGGCCCCAGATCTGAATGAGGGGATTAGATGAGATCTTCTACTGTAAGGAGATAGGGAGCTATGTGTGTGAGTGAGTGAGTGTGTGTGTGTGTGTGTGTGTGTGTGTGTGTGTGTGTGTGGTGGTGGTGGTGGGGGGGGGGGGGGTGGGGGGGGGGTGGGGGGGGGGGGGGGGGGGGGGGGTATGTGCCCTGAGGAGAGAGGAAAGAGCCAGCTAAAGAAAAGAGAAGCTGAGGAGCTGCAGGGTGAAAATTGCAATGGTGGGATTATGAAAGATTACTGTGCAGGAGCAAGAGCAGGATGTGGGGGGGCCACAGTGAGTTAGCATTTATCTGGTAACACAAGACAAAGGAGCTGCCAGTAACAAGCCAGGCTGGATGGTGGATGATGTGTTGGGGAACCGTAAAAATACACAGTCCTAATAGAAAAACAACTTCTATTGAAGATGTTTCTAAAGCATTGAGAGTGTCTCTTCCTGTTTCTGCTCTTATAAATACAGACTAAATAAAGCAGGCTGTCAGATTTCAACTGAATTACACATGTGGGCACAAACTATCAGCTTTTTCTTCCAAACACATTCAGACATAATGATGGGAGTTGGAGGATTGGTCTCCAGATGAGTGTTTGTAGTCTCACAGAAGCCTCTGTGCAGGCAGACAGACTAATTACACCTCTGCACCACACCAGCCTACAGTCTTACTGTAGGTTTAGGACAGATGAAGGGTTTCTTTGTGTTTGTAGGAAAGACAGAGATAGATTACATCTTTTGTGCACTTGAACTTGTATATATGCCTTTGCAAAGTGTGCATGCGACTGTGCATGTGTGGCATGTGTGTCCGTGGCACTTCTCAGGTTCCACTTCCTTCCGTTCAGGCGTGAACAGAAAGCCTTACATGAGTTGTGGAACAGTTAAAAAGAAGGAATGTGTGTGTGTGTGTGTGTGTGTGTGTGTGTGTGTGTGTGTGTGTGTGTGTGTGTGTGTGTGTGTGTGTGTGTAAGGGGGTGGGGGGGTATATGCATGTTTATATATCCATCAGCCGCCTATCTGCTTCTGCCATCTCTCTCACTCTCACACACTCAATCAGCCAGATCTGAGAAGCAGATGGAGACGGTCTCTGTCATCTGGTCAGCCATATCTAATGACCACTAACAGGCCATCTGGACCACCTCAACACACACACACACACACACACACACTGCTTTTATACATTCATACTTTCAAACCCACACATGTGGAACACTATTGTTTATGAAAATGCTTGATCACATTCAGTCTAATTGAATCTAAAGCCTTTCAAACATGCCCCTCCCCCACAGGTAAACTAGCCCCTCACCTGGATCAGTAAAGTTCTTAACTTCCTCTTCACTTATTTAATTGTATTACAAAATAAAACCAGATGTGATAACTAACAGGCATCTTTATTCTCAGTAAGGTTCTTTAGAGATATTATGAGTTTGTTACCTGCTGTAGCTCTCAAAAGAACCTCGGATGTAAGAATTAGAGACTAGTTTTAACCAGTTTAACAAGCGAATGGTTAATCTGAGCAGGCTCCAAACCAGAATAGGTCCAAACTTTACATTTTCACAGCTTTTCCACTGCATGACTGCTGCAGAGAATAGTTAAAAGGTCCTTAGTTACATGGATCTGGGATCTGGTACCAGCTAAAACCCGGTTCACACGGCAGGGACGTGTATGATTACTGTAATGACTCTGAAGACAATCCTATCAGATATTCCTACCATGTGTTGTGTTAGAAGAGCTCTGATCTACTCTGAAGGACGTCAGGAGGACCGCTCCAATCATAAATTTGGTCTAATTTTTGGGGACATATGAGTGTGCTGCTTGTTAAATATGACGTGTAGCCAATCAGAAAGTGAGGTGACAGAAGCGTGCTGCACACTCCTCCTACGCCGTGTTTGTTTACTCAGAAGTCACGTTTTATCCCGCAAGATGTTGGAAACCGCCAACAGTTTAAAAATCCTGCTGTGTGAACCAAGTTTAACTCTCTTCAGGTGGTATGTAAACAAGATTGCAAAGAAACTAGCTAATGCAAAATGAAAGCAGCGAAGAAAAGAACTAAAATATCTGTGTGGTTTAGTCTCATGATGGGACTGACATCCCGCTCTTCTACACTTTGTGTTTCACAGACTTCAGATCTGCACGGTCCTCAGAGTTCATTTTGATTGCAAATGGATAGAAATGGTTCACACTGGAGTTGTTTTAAAATTCCATCAAAATAAATGTCTTCAACCAGGCTGCAGACATCTTATAATAGTGCCTGCAGAAGGCCGTTTGGTTCATTTGGTGCAGAGAACACAAAGGGCAGTGTGGGGGGGGCACCCTGTCCCAACACAAAGCTTCAGTCAGACTCAAGTATGCAGCCAAGCTTGGAATCAGCTACTGCTGACAGACCTGCAGCACAGAGAAGGAGGAAGGTCAGAGGAATGGTGTTGGTCCTGAGAAAAAGGACAGATGGATAAAATAAGGAGGTGGGCGTGTAGAGTTAGCATGCTGGTTTTAGTCAGCCATTAGGGCCCATTAGTGCTGTGTGTGGCTTTAGTTTCTGGCTGAGATTAAAGTCTTAGGGGAGGGATACCTGAGAGACAGCTACAAGCTCCCACAAGACCATCACAGCCCCGAGGGCAAAGGGCCTGGGGGGGTAGAGGGGAGGTGCAGGATGTAAAAATGTTAAATAAGGTTTATATTAGTGGTTATGTGCTGTTGCTGCTCAGCCATTCACACTCATTCCTGCTAAACATTAAATCGGTGATCTGATTCCCTGAGAGGCTTTCAGAGAGCAACAGTCCCATCTTTTCTAGGTAATTCCCTCCTGTTCCTGCTGTAATTTCATCATGAAAGTGCTGACTGTTATATGACCACCAAAGCCAGCAGAAACCAAACGAATGAAAGGCCGTTGGAGCGGCGCAGCGACGCGGGCAGACAGAAACATCAGCTGCTACTGAGCTAAAAGAGACACGCCTGGGAGGAACAATGAAGACAGCAGTCCTGGAGACAAGCAGGCGTCCCGCTAGTCAGACAGGGTGTGTGTGTGTGTGTGTGTGTGTGTGTGTGTGTGTGTGTGTGTGTGTGTGTGTGTGTGTGTGTGTGTGTGTGTGTGTGTGTGTGTGTGCGTGTGTGTGTGATAAGTTGGCGCTGGTTTGACAGACGTTTATGTGTAAAGCTGCTGCTTCCTGTTCCATTTTGAGTGTTTCTGTCCAGATCTGTGAGCAGACGGAGAGTCTGCTGGTGTGGTACACACGTGTAGTTCTGGTGAGGTCCAGAAACATGATGCAGCACAAACTCTGGGTTGCAGGACCAGGGTTGACCTAATTTGGTTTTAGGGATGAACATTAACTTGTAGCTAACTGAGACATCTGAGACTCTTCTACTTTAGGAGTTTTATTTGAATATTCTGAGTGCCATCTGTCTCCCAGCCCTGCTCTTCCTCACCAAGAAGACTGTAATCTTGGCTGGAGCTCCAGCATCTCCTCCTAGCCCTCAATCTCCACCAGCCGTAATTATAGCCACACCAAGCGGATCGGCCTCTAAATCATTCAGAGATGGTTTGGCTTCCTCATTTCTTTATTTTTTCCCTCCTCTCTTTTGGGAATAAAGTAGGAGAGAAGTTCCATTTGGACCTGCTCTGAAAGCAAAATTATAAGTGTGCAGAGAGACGGAGCTCACTTTTTGATATTTTATCTTGTTCTATTTTGAGGACCTCAAAAACACCAAAAATAAGTCCAGATGAATGTGGAACATGTTGGTTACTGTTACAGCACTCGGGTCAACGTTTTTCCTTCTAGTCATTCAGTCTTAGAGCATTAGTAACAAAACCCTTCTGTTGTGAGTGGGTGGCTCATCTCTCATATGTTTAAGGTCCACTTTTCTCATTTTTCATACATCTGCAGTGGTCTCTAGTAGGAATGAATGCCTTGTAAGTCGTACTCTGGGGGAAAAAAGCTTTGGTGCGCCTGTTTGAGGATGGAAAAGTCAGGAGGAGAAAATAGCTTCAGATGACAGGATTTGGGGTCTTCTCTCCTCTGATTGGCTAACAGCAACGCGACTCTACCACTGACTCTGTTTGCTCTGCAACGTTGATGTTTTATCTCCACAAATAACACAAGGCTGGAGGAGTTCTGCTGTGTGGTGGAGCTGCTAATGCTAACAGTTAGCTTCTACTAGCGAAGACGTTCTCTGCTGTTTCCTGGACGCTAAACCAACAACTTCCCCGCCGTGAGTCAAGATGGGTGAGTCCATGAATGTTAAGTGACAGTGTGATGTAGATCTGTCAGGATTTTCTAATCCTAGAGTTTCTATTTTCTATCAGAAGCTGATGCAGGAGATAGGCGTAGGAGACTATTTTCACGTTCAGCCTGCATGAAAAACTCAGAGTGACTGATTATAATCAGAAAAAATCATTAAAAATAGTTTTTCAGTGAAGTTGACCTCTACGTTATGTGTCATATTTCAGGTTTGACCACCATGCATTGTGGGTTGTGATAAATGAACGACGCTGACATCAGAGACACTGAAAGAACATAAAGAGTGTTTTCTCACTTAAATGGTGAAAGTTCATTTAAAAAATGGCTCCTCTCAAAGCTGGGCTGTGGGATAGTGATGTTGACCTGTTAACCTGCTGAGGGACAGATGGGGGGCATAATAGAATAAAAATGAACATGAAAGAGGCAGAAGACAATAGGGGCGACATGAAACAAATCCTCCTTGTTTTCTATCTGCTGTTCATCAGTTTGTGATCTCCTGTAAATACATTTTGCTTGAGTTTATTTGGCCAGAGCGAATCCCCGTGGAGGGAAGGAAAACAAACTTCAAACATGGCTTATTTGATTATGGGGAGATCAGAGCACAGATTCTATCGTTCCCCTTTGCTTCCAAACAGAGTCGCGCTGGGCCAGCTCGCCCAGCAGACAGCCCCAACATGCTGGCTGGTTGGATCAAAGAGAGGTGGCGCTGGTGAGATGATCCCATCTCAGAGGACTCTTTAAGAAACAGCTGTCAAACAAAAACATGAGAGCTGAGACTAGGAGAAGCAAACTCTGACCATCAGACTCGTCAGTGCAGGCAAAACAACACAAACGCTTCATTTACATGAGTGTGTGTGTGTGTGTGTGTGGGGGGGGGTCATCAGGTGAGGCTGTTTGATCAAATCAACATGTCATCAACACGGAACCTGAACCTCGCTGACCTCTTGGCCTCATTCTGAGAGTGAGAATGTGAGAACAGCTGAGAGACAAACAGAAATAACTCCTTCTCTCTTCCTCCGATCTGATTTTGTTTTGAAATATTTATGAGTTACAAGAGAGGTTCTATTGAAAAGGTCCTGAAACCTGAATCCAGATGTTCTCTGGTACCATCATGAATATAAAAGCAACTAATCCTAGATCCTGTAATGTTTATGTTTCATTTCCAGGCGGTGGATTCAGCTCCATTTGTGTGAACTGAACTTTGAGCTCTAAAGTTTAAACTGTCAGCACTAAAGTTGTGCGTGCATGTGCAGAGTCCAAACAGCAGCGGGCCGCCACATCTCATTCACATGTTAAGAAGGTAAAGATGAGTGCATCAGAGAAATGGACTACAGGTTTTTTATTTGCTCTGAATCTTTTGATGTTTTTGCAAACTGAACCCTTCACAATGACTTCCATTTACAGCTGCTGCTGGCTGAGGCACTAGGAACGAAGGGACAAGCCTCAGAGGGATCTCTGAGGAGACTTTATGGGACCTCTCCAGCTGCTGCTGCTCCTCTCACTCCCTCATGGTCCAGCTCTGCAGCACAGAGAGAAGCTGATGGGTGGGTGGGGCCTCTACATATCATTAGTGTTCATTCATTAGCTGAAACATGCCAAGAGTAGTTCAGCTAACCTCCATTCACTCCTCCGTGTCTCTGACAGGGAGACAGGTTGTGTTTGTTGGTGTTGTAATGGGGTACACGACTCTGGGGGGAAACCTGGAGTTCAGAAACAGTTTGGAGCAAAATGAAAACAATGTAAACAAAAGTCCAGGAGGGCAACACAGCAGGTTATGTACACAGAAGCTGCCCATTCTGCTTGTGTCCCTCGTCAGCAGCAGAGCAGCAGTGGTGTGTTTTATGTGAGCATGTGGCAGAACAGTAGGAGGGAGACTGGAGTTCTTCTGTGTTTTACCCTCAGACAGACTGCATGTCAACAGCAAAGGTTCAAATGTGATTTTAGAAGGTTTAAAATGCAGCTACAGTCAAAAACACGTTAACTTCTGTGAACACTAGCAGCTGCCATCTCATCTACGCACATCTGGATTCATTCACTAAAACGTTTTCAATGGTCTTACTGTTCGCACACACCCCCACAGCCAAGGCTTTACTGAATGAACAAACAAAGCAAGGCCACGCCTGTCTCTGACTTTATCAGCAGCCATGCAGGTGCTCCAGGGTTATGGCTGGAATGAGGGAGATATCTGGACCTGCCCAAGGCCAGTGGTGACAGAATAGCTAGTGAGGGCATTTGTGAGCTGAGATGGCATCTGGAGACCCCCAAAAACATAACCCAGCAGAATGAGTGACCTAATTATGCACAGGTGAGTCCCATCAGCAGCAGTCACTACTGGGCAGGGCTGAGGGAGAGAGGAGACCCAACTCACCTGCTGGGGGGGTAAAAAGTGAGCAAAAAGGTGAGAGAGGAGCAGAAACGATGCAGAGTCTGCAGTCACAGTCTGGGGCTCCCAGACCACAGGGTGGGAGGTAAGGTCACTGCTGACTAGACCAGGAGAGCATGTTTTAGTTGTTTCCCTGCTCCAACACACTTGATTCACCTGTTCAGCAGCTCTGCAGGAGCCTGTTAATCACCTGATGATTAAAATCAGGTGTGATGGAGCAGAGGAACAACTAAAACTTGCTGGATAGAGGCTCTCGAGGACAGTGATTGCCCACCCTGCTTTAGACACATGGAGCCACTTTGTTTCACTAAAAACCAGTGTCATGTCTAGATCATGTGTACCTTGTCATTATGTGTCCCTGCATGCCCTAATTTCAGCCCCCATAGTTCCCTGGGACACCTATAATGAAGGCAGTTCAGAGAGAAGATGTGGAGCCAGTGGGATAGGCCCCAAGGCTAGCAGAGCTGATGACTCAGACTGGAACGAGGAGGGATGAACACGCATCTCTCTGGACTTTCAAATGCAAAACACATCAGCAACGTACAAACACACAGACCATCTCCTCCTCTGATCCTACCAGATGCAGGTCTGCAGATCCATAATTGGCGGAGGACTGTGGCTCTTAGCCCGAGGACCTGCAGGCAGCACATAGCTGAGCTGAGGCCACACCCCACCAGGAGCTGCACTCTAATGTCAGGGGAGCGAGGACAGACCCTACAGATTGCTGTGCAATTATCAAGCATGATGGGACATGGAGAGAGAACATCTGGCACCAGTGGACAGGGGTGGGTCACCCCCCACCACCACCCCCGTCACACGTTTAGTTTCTAATAGGAGAGCTTTTGCTTTGATGTCCAGCTGGAACATGCTGATCAATCCTAACGATGAGGATTGTCCTAGTAGGAGATTTCATCCTAATCTAGAGCCAAATGAACAGAGGTAAAAGTAGACGGCACATTCCTGTTGTATGCACACCACCTCCCTTTCCTCACTCAGACCCATTTTCCTCTGCAGCAATCAGCGGCGCTGCTGTCTGACTCTATTTATCATTTTACTAACAACAAACAGACAGGCGGGCTCCCAGATACGAGAACAGGGTTATAGTTTAACTTCTACTCTAACCAGGACTGGACTCTTCTTACTGGGGATTAGTCCACTGCTCAGATAAAAACAAAATGCTTCTTAGGCGCCTACATTCCTTATTTCAGCTCTAATAACATAAGAACCACCTCCGATCCTGTTTACACAGATGATCTCTAATGACTTACACTCAGAAGGGATGACGAGGAGGAAAAAGGAAACGTGTTTACCAGAGAGGATCTTTATCTTGTCATGTTGAGGAGGGTCTAGAGCCATGTGACATCATATTCCTGACTAGAAAGAATGCTGTGTTTGGTCCAACTAGGGATGTTGTGGAGTAAGATAATAGGAAACGTCCTTTAAAGAAAGAATAAACAATGCAAGAGATGGCCAAAAGGAAAGTTAAACAATGGGGGCTCTTAGAAGGGGGTGGGGGTCTGGATTAATAAATTAAAGGTTGAATATGGAACAATTTAATAAAAAGCTATATTTTAAAAAAATAATACCTCCACGGGACGTTTAGAGGTGTGCAGAATGAAGGTACAGTTTTTCCTTTAAAAGCTATATTAAAAAAAAATCAAATATTTATTTTGACAGGCACATCTACATCTACCAGCCACTAGAGGGCACCGTTATAATAAAAAGTCCGCTCAACAAGGCGAGGCTGGATCTGTGTAAAATGGCGGATCTGACAAGTCAAGCAGCTGATTCTGAGCCCAGTTCGCTGAAACACGAATGAATGTCCTGAAATTATTAGAAACCACGAAGCCAAATGCAAAGTTTTGAGCAAAACATTGACCCAGAGGTTTCCTGATCGAGCAGACACGTGAGAGACGTGGGAGACGGAGCGAGCTAGCCGCTAGCACTAACTGCTAGCGCTAGCCGCTACGCTAGTGACTTGACTAGTTATATAGATATGAAGTCATCTTGTTTCTTGTTTGAAAATATATCGATATTTTAAAAATATCTATATATTGCTCAGCCCATTTTCAGCAGTAGAGTAAGGTGTTAAAAAGACAAACACACAGCGAGGAGATAAGTTTCACTTTTGGTTTCACTAACGGACACTAGGGGGTGCTAAAAGCAACCCAAAACGGCATTGAATCCCTTTATTGTCTTTGGAGCCGCTTTACAATCACATATGTATGCCACGGTTAAAAACTGTATGTACGCATCTCAATGCATCGATTATTAATTTCCTCAGCTCTAATTCCAGTCAGGTGATTATTGATGCAAAGATATTTAAACTCAATTTTAAAAGCAGCTCCACCCAAAATGTCAGACTATTCACATCGTTTCGGTGTTGTGCCTCGCTGTGCCCCTGTAGCACATGTTAGCATGTCAGTACACTAAAGCAGTTGGTCTCAACTACAGGCCTGCAGTGCTGCTGAAGGCAAACAGGCACCAATGTGACCTTTAGGCCCCCTTTTATGAAGGAGAATGTGAGGAATGGTCAAAGAGCTTGGACAGGAAAAATTCAGCATGAGTCAACAGCCAGGTAGTTCAAATCCTCACCATTCCGTGCATTATTGTCTTCTAGGCAGGCCACACAAACAGGTAGTAAATTATAGACAAAAGGTTTGTTGAACACTCAATTACATCATGTTGTTTGTGTCTGTCACCAGGCCACAAATCAGACCCTCCCATAAGGCCACATTCATCATGTTGGGCTTTCTGAGAACCCATCTTCAGCCTCTCTACAGGGTCTCTCTCTTCTTTTGCAAAACACCAAAAAAGAAGCAAAAATATTTAAGAATATTTAACAGTAGAAAAAAACCAAAAATTTTAAAAGAAAGGGTAACACTTTATAATAACAGATGCTTATAAAGCATTAATTACACTTAATAAATAACGAGCTAATAATAAACAAATCATTTACAAACATTTATATAGGTTTAGTAGATGCTTTGTTAGTGTTGAACATTAGATAGTCATTATTGAATGATAATTTGAGGATTACAAACATTTAAATCTGTTTACAAAACCATTTATTAGAGTGGAAAAGTGTTCTACTGTAACCATTAGGGTAGCAGTAGTAATCGGAAGGTTGTAGGTTTGATCCCGGCTCCTGGTAGAGAATGCTGCTGTTGTGTCCTTGGGCAAGACAGTTAACCCACCTTACCTGCTGGTGGTGAGGGGCTGGTGGCGCATGTGCTCGGCAGCCTCGCCTCTGTCAGTGCGTCCCAGGGCAACTGTGGCTACACGATAGTGCAACACCAATGAGTGGATAGATGAATGGTAAATGGCCTGTATTTGTATAGCGCCTTCTTAGGGTTCTACAACCCCCCAAGGCGCTTCACAACACAATCAGTCATCCACCCATTCACACGCTGGTGGGGATGAGCTACATCAGAGCACTGACAGAGGCAAGGCTGCCGTACACTGGCGCCACCGGTCCCTCCGACCACCACCAGCAGGCAAGGCGGGTTAAGTGTCTTGCCCAAGGACACAATGACAGCGACAGACTGAGTGGGACGCGAACCTGCGACCTTCCGATTGCAAGGTGGCCACTTAACTCCTCTGCCAAAATCGCCCATAGATGAATGATTCACTGTAGTGTAAAAATGTTTACACTTTATTTATATACATTTTTGCATCTATTAATCTAACGTGGAAGCACCTAAAGGGAGCTTATTAAGCAAGTGTAACTTTTTGTAGTTTTTGTGCTGCCATTAGGGTCTCTACTGCTGCTATAAACACTCTAAACATGAATAAAACATCTATCTGTGCGTATGTGTATTGCATTCACTCGAAAAATATAACAGCTTTGTTTTTCTGAATTAATGAGATACAAAATAAATAATTTAAATAATCCCTCTGCAGTGTTTTATGAAAAGATGTTGTGTACTTATAGACATCATTAACTGGCCTCGCTGTTGTGAGCTGCTATCATGATAAGGTCTGGATGGAAGCGCTGGCCAACCATTAGCATCGGTGATGTCTTGGTGTGAGGCTGCGGTTGAAGCCGGTTGTTCTCCTCTCGCTCCCCAGGAACATGATTTACTCTTTGGCTTAGCACCAAGAGGACTGCTCAGATTTATTAAGAGCCCTCTGGCCTCTCGTTGAAGCGTTGCTGCTGCTAACTAGCTGTGGGCCACCATCCGCTTGCCTGGTGATTTGGGTAGATAAGAGGGTGTCATCATTTCCAAATAATCCATTTACTTGACTTCTAGTCAACAAATTTTAGTTTCAAGAACTGCGATCTTCCAGAGAACTTTCTGGACGTCTTTGACAGTATCACGCTGCTGTAATGCTGCTATGAGGTTTCAGCTGGTCACATCCACTGTAGATCAAGGTTGTAGTGAAAAATGTCATTGTAGGCTCCGCTGTCAGTTATAAAGGATCCCAGTGATTTATAAGAGTCCAGTAGTCACTGAGCAGAAAAGCTTTGGCAGGAAAAACAGCAATCTCAGGTTGGCGTTGGAGAGCGAGGGATAAATGGAGGACCGATTCCGTCAGGGACTTTATCTTGGTGGTGTTCCACGGGTCCACCGCGGTCAAAGATCTGCGAGGTCGCCGCTGCAGAATGGAGGTTTGCTGAGTTTCTGTAACATGCCTCTCCCTTTAACAGCGGCGGCCCTGCGATCAGAGATCTGCCGCTTCATCATTGCGGAGGCAGGGCGGGTGCCCGGCCTCTCCTGTCTCTCTGCCGGGAACAGCTACTACACACAGGTGGCAGCACGCTCCTGAGCTGAGACGCGTGGCCGCCTGGCTTCCATGCGAGGCTGTAGTTGCGCTGGTCGCCTGTGGAGCTCTCTGATGGAGACTACAGAAACACCGCAGCTCTTTGAGTTGATGTTGCTTCACTTTGGAGTTGCTCAGCCACGTTTCTCTCGCTAAACGCACCTGAAAACCCTACGTTAGCTTTGGGTGAGCGTGTAGCTAATCTCCCAATGATCTCCGACCATGATGGAGCATGACCTCACGTAAGCGGACAGGGCGCCCAGCTCCGATTGCAGCGGTCTGAGGCTCTGCTCGTATTTTAACTGTCTATATTAGAGCTCAGGACAGGACAACCACAGCCTTGCACGGGTCAGCAGCCCTGGAGCTCTGTTTTAGCTTCAGGGGTTAGCTCAGCTAGTAGCTACATTGGAAAATGTGCTCCCACCCTCAGCCCCAACTCTTTCCCATTTTTGGATTGTTTGGGCGTGACGAGACGTGTGACGGCCAAGATGGCGGTGGTGGGAGCCTCTCATTTTGAATCAGATCCGCATTAAATGACCAATGGGCGTTTATATGTCCACGTATATATATGTCGATGATTTAAACCTTCAGTTTGTGCTGTCAGATCCTCGTCTTGTCTTCCTGTCATGTCATCCTACCTTCCATTATTCAAATAAAGCAGTTCTATTTTCCTGCCAGTCTGCTTTTTGTGCTTGCTCTCCAGAACCAAACACCACCACTTCATGACACAACATGTGTATTCAGGTATTTGCATTTATTTGTGTATGAACTTTATTGTAAAAATGCATTAAAGAAAAAAGCCTGCACGGGATAGAAAAGCCATGTTACCATGTTATAACATGTTATTATCATGCTGAGGTGTTATGTTAACATGTTCATATAAAAATCCCATTTTTCCTGTTTTAGAAACGTGCTGCTCTCTCTCCCTGCATTCACCAGGCCTTTGTCCAACCCCAGCTCCTGGCCCAGTTCAGCCCAGCTCAGCGTATGTCCTGCTGAACCGAGTGGACTGACCCCGATCCTCAGCACATTCACAATGAACTCATTGAAAGGCAAAAATCAAGAGAAGACAATTTCTCTGGAAAAAGACAATGGGCGTTCTCCTCCATTTGGCTTCCCCTTTCATCCTTGGTTGTCCACAAGGGATGCAATTGTTTGGACACAATACGATACGGGGGCAAAGCTTTAGAAGACACATCGCTTTTAATTAACTGTTGGTAATGATCTCATTATTGGGGCTGAGTGGGTCCCTGGGGCCCAGTGTTGTACAAAGGGGTGAGTCTGGGGTCATCTTTCTGAAAGCCCCATGCTAACGGACAAAACATGGAGGAATTTGTCATGCCGCCATTGTACATCAGCTCAGACACTGCTGAGCTGGATCAGAGCATTTAGAGGTGAGGGGAATAACTCCCTAATAAACTACGACCTGAAAAATCCTTAAGGTGCTGGGGGGCTTCATACAGCAATACGTTTTAATGCCTCTACATTATGAAAGTAACATCTGGTTTATAAATGTCACCTTTTTAAGTAAAACTAAACAAACTACACAGTAAAAATGAAGAGTTAATGTTGCAGTGTCAACCTATTTAAACCTAGAGTATTTACAAGTATTTGAAGAGCAAACTAGGTCAAACAGCAGAGATATGCAGTGTTAATGTCTACTCCACAGGGAGTTTATTTCATTTACCTGCCTATTGCAATGTTAATTTTAACACTAATTTGAAAAAATGAATACTGAAAATGCAACACTGGCTGAAGAGTAAATTTTACTCTATTTTCGAGTGGGACCAGATGTTATCTGTATTTCTGAGAATAAACAATATTATCAAATAACTTCTTTAAAAATCCTCAGTCAGCTGAGAAATCCAGCCTCCTGGCAGGATTTGATGAAAAAAGGGATGTATTCTTGTATGAAAACATCTTTTTTGGACAAGGGCTTTGAAAATATCCTATTGTGACCAATATTTTAGAATACTTTTAGCCTGGCCATGACCCATAGACAAGAGCTCAGTCGTGGGGTGGAGTCTACAATTGTCTTTCAAACTGTCTCCACATGCTATTGGACAACAAACAACGTGACATACTCACCTTTATGGATGTCAGTCAACAGGGCAGTCTGCCATACTCTGTTGAAGAAGACACAAATACATCCTTTTTCTAAATCAACCTATAAAAGGTGTTAAAACTCTGTTGTGTGTATTTTAGTATTTTAGAGAGTCGATGCTGGGAGGCATGGCTAAAGTCAGCACACAGCTGGGACGTGTCTGTGAGACTATCTGACTCCATTATCAGGTCTCTGCATGCGTGCACGAGCACATCACCACCATTAACAGTGTGTGGTAGACATCTTCTCTCCAGTGGTAAGATAAGAGATAAACATGGCCAGGGTTCACCAAAAACCTCATCTCCAGCTGTTCACTGGTTTTCTAGATTACTTTACCCATATTCAAATACATTCAGCTCTCCAGGTGCAGTTTCTGAGCCACACTTTCATGAATCTTGTTTTACACAGTCAGTGACATGATACCATCTAAAACAACCAAAGCCACACATCTGTTCATCCCAAGAAGTGACTAGAGATCCATCACAGGCCAGACAGTATTTCACAGCATCATCAAACATAAAAATAATATCTGACAATTTTCTGAGAGAAAATAAGCTACGATCAACATGGAAAATGACTTTTACCTGATCCACAAAGGAAAGTGGACAATACAAGGTAAAGACATGAAACAGAATAAGTAAATGCATCCTTGAAGAAGTTCACCATTGCACTTTGTGATTTTTTATCTTGAAAGGCTCTACACAAATAAACTTTTCTTAAGCTTTGGTTCCAGTTGAATGGAATGGTCTGGGTCAGAGCGGGCTGTGGTGGACCAGTCGTACTCTCACTAGGTAGGCGGGGTAAACAAATAACACCTAAAATAGTAAAAATGGATACAAACATTCCAGGGTTTTATATAATAAAAGAATAAATAAAACTGCCAAGTAGTTCAATAGATTTAAAATACTGCTTGAGTTTAGCTTTAAAACTTTTAACATTAGATGAGCGTTTGATATCTAGAGGTAGGTTATTCCAAAGTCTTGGGGTCCGGATTGCAAATGCTCGCTCGCCCCGGGACCTATGGTTAAACCTAGGCTCAACCAATAGATCACAATCTGCAGAGCGGAGAGGTCTTTTTGGAACATATCTTATTAAAAGCTCAGAAAGATATGGTGGCGTTAGTCCTGCAAGTGACTGGAAAACATAAACAAAGATTTTCATTTCAGTGCAATATTTCACTGGCAGCCACCGTAGAGCATTCAACGCAGGAGATATATGCTCCCATTTTTTCACCCCATAAAACTCTCTTGTCCTTCTTCCTTCTGAACAGCAGGGTGGAGGTGTTATCTGCTGGTAACTGAACCACAGGACCCTCCTCTAGACTCCAAACCTCCCAGAGAAGAGCCAAATGAGTGGGTAGCACAGTAAATATTTGCTTTTATCTGCCTCTCTACTCTTCAGCTGACGCGATCATTTCTTCTTCCCAGTTTCCGTTTAGACTCTCCTGTGTTTACACTCTGGTATAGAATGTAGGCACAGAATTAGGAAGGCAAAACAAACTCAATCAAAGCAAATAAATAAAAATCTGAGTAAACAGGTCAAACAATCTGCACGATACCTAAATGAGACAGCTGATTGGCATTATCGACCACTTAAACGTATCGACATCCTAAAGGCCCATTCAGGACTCAACGTTTTAGCAAAATTGTGCAAAATGCTGTCCTTAAACTGAAATACAACTAATGTGTACCATGTTATTCAGAGCGTAGGTTTGTAATGTTGCTAAACTTTGAGTTCAGGTAATTATTTAATAATTGTAGATCCCCACACACCACATATAAAGTATGTGGTAGTGGCTCAAACATACCCAAGCAGCTCTTTCCCTGATAACTAACTAAAGCTAATTGATCATCTCTGAAAATGAGTTTATAATCACAAGGGAACAGAGCTTAGCTATTGGCCATTAATTAAATATTTGTTGACTGAAAAACTTGATATTTCTCTACAGATCATAAACGTAATGACTCGTCTACTCACTGGTCTTTGGCTCTTAGGGAGGAATCAACCTTATTCTCTTACGGAAAGGCTGTGTGGAAGTTCTCAAGCTAAACTAGACAAGCTAAGCTAGACATCAACGACAACAAAGAGAGGTGAAGATAACATAGGCTGAACTGGTCTCTTCAGATAAACTGTGTGAGGAGAAGCAGAGACAGGAAGGAGTGCCCAGCAGGAGACCTGGCTCATTATGATATCCTATTACAGTCTGGAGCAGCCTCCCAACCCTGTAGACACGTATGTGACTAGAGCAGGAATATCCTTCCAGCCCCTTCAGGTTCATGAAACTTTTCTTTTTTATCTTTGTTTGTAACTCAGCCCTGACTCTGACCCTTAACCCCACTGAAAGTGTTATTATGTGCAGGAGTCCAGTGTTTAATTGAATCTACTCATTATTTGCCTTTCAGTAAATACCATTCAAAGGCCAGGAGGACACAGTCTGAAGTCTGTCTAGAAAAATATTCACTGAGTCTTTAGAATAACTAAATCTTCTGTGGTCTCAGATGCAGGGTGACAGTAGAGACTAGTTTGTGGCACATGGCCTGCTTCAAGATGACTTTGGTTGTGAATTGGAGGTATTTAGATCAAATTAAAATGAACTAAACAGTCTAAAATGTACATGTGAGGTCACTAGGATACTCTAAAACCTCCTTATTGTGGGTGGACCGTTTTCTAACCTTCATGTTCCTGGAGGTCATCTGTCCATGTGCTGGTCCTGCAATCAAGTAGAAGGTTGAGCAAACTAGTTCAAATTCATTTCCAAAAATTGTTTACATACCTTTAATATTTTTATTCTGTCTCATCTTGGTGAGGCTGAAGCTGCAAAACATTTTCTTCCCAATCCATTATAAGAATTCAAATGAACAGTTGAAAATGTCTACAATTCTACAATCATCTATTTCCCTTGTTGAAATAAGCATTTTACAGATGAAGTCAATTATCTCATTTACAGATAAATAATAATAATATAAGAGCAACTCGTCAGCTACAAAACAAACAACAATATAAAACCCAGAAAACTACAAACGGTAGTTAAAAAGAGGGACCACTAGAAACTCAAACAGACCTAAAGTACTGCCTTAGTTTAGCTTTAAAGCTCCAAATTGAAGATTGCCTGATATCCAGTGGGAGTTGGTTTCAAAGTTTAGGGGCCAGAACCGAGAACGCTCTTTCTCCTCGTGACTTCCGCGTTGACCTTGGAACCACCAACAAGTCTTTGTCAAATGAACAGAGGGATCATGCAGGAACATAGCGCGTTAACAGTTCAGCAATGTAAGTTTGGGCCGTGTGGCATTTTGCACCATCTGCAGCTTATGGATTGCAGACTGTGTAAGGCCAGCATAGAGCAAATTACAATAATCAAGTCGAGACCTGTACCTAGCTGACTGTGTCTAGAACCTTTGGCTCTACAGTTACCAGCCTCTTGTGTTAGTTTGTCATATACCCCTATGTGACCCAGCCATGAACGTGTCAAAAGGTTTCTAAATGCCAATTAAGTGTGATCTAAGTGAAGATTTACTGAGGTTTTTACAGGTTTTTTGTCTCCAACTACTTGTCAACCCTCTCAGCCAGGAGACATCACCAGCAGCCTCTCTCACGTTGGTTCTGTGGTTGAAGGAAAGCATGTTTAAGGGGAAGCCTCTCTGTCAGTGCCAGTCACACCTCAGCAGGTGGTTTCTGTTGCTCTTAAACATGGCTGCTGTAGTGTTCATGTGCAAGTGGGCAAATCAGAAGAATAACTGTTTAAAACTTACGAAGATGACACACACCCTTGTGCAGAAAACAAGGAACCAGATGAAGACACATTCCTGGATTCTGCTGTGAGAGCGTGAAGCTCAAACCCAGAGTTACTCTGACGTGAAGCTGGTACGCTGAACCAGCTGGAATCTGGAGATCTTGTTAATTTCACTAGAGCTGATGTTTGCATGGTTTTAATGACAGAAAGTATCAAACTGAAATATTCATGAAGCCAGATGTGGTTTTTGTCTCTGAAGTTGACGACACTGAATCTTTCAACTTAAACCAGCTTGACTTTAAAGGTTTTTAGAGGAAGCAGATTCCTTCTGTGATGCTTTATTAAAGCTGAGGCCGTTAACGAGGCATCCTGTTTGGTTTTCCCTGTTTAACCAAACAGACGCTCCAACATGGCACCCGTCTGTTAGCCAGCCAGCGCCCAGTGTTTATGGACTTTTTAACAAGAGCATAAATTATGTTGTCAATCCCTCACGTTTCGACAGGATGGGCTTCTCCCAGTTTAAATAGTCTAAAGATGGATTCTCTGTTTAGGTTTGCTTCACAAGTAAATGCTAAGTAAATCTAAAGGGTGTTACAAAACTTATGTTTTTTATTTATTCTTCAATTTCTTTATTTACATTAATTTCTCTTTTTTTTCCACTATATTTCTGATTAAACACTAGGTTGGTTTTTAGACCTTTAGTTAAGTTGAAGTCCAGGTTCAGCTGTGGAACTGGACCAGTAAAGACAGAACCAGTCCCATCTGATCCATTACTATCAAGAAATGAATGGATGAGTGAAAAATGTCTAAACCGAGTCAGATCAGAATGATTTGGGTTCTCTGAGAGCAGAACTGTTGTTTGTTTTAAATCTGTTAATGCTAATGAGGTTAACAACCATTTAATGCCTTTTTCCTTGAGTCCATTCAAAGTTCTTTCTTTAACTTGATAACGTCTCATACTGCAGTCAAGTTTAACTTCAGATGATTTCTTTTTTTTTTTACAGCTTTAAAGAGCCCAGCACAACTCACTCACCTAAATCAAAACTGCCAGAAAATATGTGTTTCTTTTGGGAGAGTTCACTCAGTTGGTCTGAGTTAGGATTAGCCCAGGTACCATCAAAGCCTGGCCATACAGGGTCAGGCCTCCTGTCAACCCAATGGGACAAGAGTTAAGCCAGTGCTTCCTGTCAGGCTGGAGGGCTCTCATGTTCCACCTCCACCTCTGGCGTAGATTATGTCTGCCTGAACCAGACTCATGGGCCCACCCCCACCTTCACCATCATGCCCACATCTTGCTTTCAGCTTTGTCACAACTCCATGAAAGCAGGGCAGAAAGGAGAGCCAGATACTCGACTCAATCACAGATGGACTGGAGCTCTGCTGGAATTCCATCTTCAGCATAATGAACACATTTTCTTTAAACCATCACCATTAGCATGTGACAACTATTAATCCTGTAACTAAAATGGGACTACTAGTAATCCTAACTGGTGTTACTATTAGCATTCCTCTAACTAGTATTGCTACTACTAACAACTCTGCTGATGTCTCCTTGGACACTTAACCCACCGGTGGCGCCTGTGTACGGCAGCCTCGCCTCCATCAGTGAGCCCCAGGGCAGCTGTGGCTACATTGTAGCTCATCATCACCAGCTTGTGAATATGTGTGTGCATGGGTGGATGATACACTGTAGTGTAAAGCGCTTTAGGGTCCTCTGACTCTGGAAGGAGCTATACAAGTGCGGGTCATTTATCATTAACTAGTGACCCTCTAACTAGTATTACTAGTAGTGGCCTTCTAACTAAACCAGGACTGCTGCATCAGTTTTATTTATTTATTTATTTATTTATGTTTTATTAGGATAAAACCGCTTGAGATGAGCCGTCTCGTTTTCGAGCGGGTCCTCTTTCTTTACAAGAAATAAAAAGAAAGATAACCGAGTCAATGTATATATAACAAATGTAGATAAAAAATTATATTATGATAGTAATAATAAATATAATGATAATAGTTTTGATTCACACTAACAGATTGCTGGATTAAATTTGCAGTATCTTCATCTGTTAGCACAGAAGTTTAAAAGCACTAGTGAGTTAGTAGTAGTTTGTCCTAGAGAGGAATGGATCTGCTTCTCACTCTTGTTGCTCCACAGATGACCATCATCAGGACGTTCCTGTTTCCTGGACTGAGCAGCTCTCAGGAGCAGCATGGGCCGGTATGGAGTAGAAGAGGAGTGAAAAACAGAAATATAAAAGAAGGCCTGTGGTAAAAGGAATTTCCCTGAGAACCTCGTTGGGAATGAAATGAGCAAAAAAGAGGAAAGGGAAGGAATACCACAAAGATCTTGGGTAAAGGAGAAGCTTGGTTAGAGTGACCACACAAGCCTTAACTTTGAAAATAAAAGGAACAAATGAAAAACAGAATTCCTGCTCAAAGCTCAAGGAAAGATCCTCCCCAGAAATAAAACATTATGTTTAATTCAACATGTCTCTGGGCTAATTAGGGGACGAATGAACTAACATTTACATAAATGTGGGTGAATAAACAACATTAAACTAGAGCAACAGCCACAGGATGTAGATAATCAAAAGTGGAAGCCTAATCCTGAAACTCTAAAATGTCCTTTTGTGTCTTGAAGTCAGGAATCTGGTTAAAATAGTCTTTACTTGGCCTCGGGGTCGTGGGGCCCTGCTAGATATGATCTTCAGTGTGCCCACTGCAGGCTCACAGTGTGTTCTAACAACAATGGCTCCTCTGAGAGAGTCCGTAAACATGTGCCTAGGACCTTGACCCCAGCAGTAAACAGCCTTTCCACCTGATGATGAATAGCAGAGCTGGGTAGGGCGCAGAGGAAGGGCCTGCTGTTCTTTCTCTTCCTCTCTGCTTAGATCTTCTGACACAGCAACCGGATTTAAGATAGTGCTACACAGCTCCATTTCTGATCAGAAACATACAGCCACTCTGGGTTTTCGTCTGCCTAAAGCACGGGCCACACAAAGGACTGCTTCATGTCACATTAGCCCTTTTTATAAAACAATGCCGCCAATTTGCCGCAACGCCGATGCGGCATCAGGGAGCCTAAGGTCGTTTATAAGAGCTCAGACCGTGGCGGTAATGTTGCGCAATCATGTCAGTTTTATAAAAGATTACGCGATGGCGGCAAAAAGGAGGTATGGGGGCGGTCTCTGCACTGTCGCGGACTTCCGTGTATTTTGGACATAACTTGCTTTTTATTGCGATCGAAGCCGCGCTCCTTAAGTTTTTATTTTAACAACCAGCTACAGGTGTGTGTGCTCCACCATCCCTGTGAGCTGTCAGATGATCTGAGCTGCAGATCTAACGGAGAGAAGCTCCCGGAGCACCGCATCGGTCCAGTTAATCATCTCAGCTGATTCTGTTTACAAACGTGAAACTTAAGCGCGTGTTTACTTTCATTTTTAATAAAGTTCCCGGCCGGAGCGCAGCATTAATTCATCACATGGTCATGACACCTCCCTCTTTTGCGCCAAGGCTTAATGTGCGTTTATAAGACCGGCAAAGCCACAATATTACCGCAATATTACTACCAAGCGTGGCGGCACGAATGCCGCAAAATTCCCGCAACGTAATGCCGCCATAGCGCGTTCATAAGAAACACGTTGCGGTAATATTGCGCTGATTTGCCGGCTTGGTGTGTCTTATAAAAAGGGCTAGTGTGAGGACTCCAGAGAGGTGGCACACTGTACGGTGCAAGACTTCAGTGAGCCAAACTGCCCAACATCTCGCTCTAGGAGGATACGCTAACGCCACAAGTGTACGTCACTAAAGGCCGACAGATACCCAAGACAACAACGATGAAAAGAGAAAAAAGCACCACAGTTAACGTGTCTTTAGTTTTGACTCTGAGCCAAACTCCAAACAGGAGTTGTCCACATGTTCTTGTGCGTAGCCTCCACTGTTGCTAATGTTGCTAATGCTACACTCACAATGTACATTCGTCACAAATTTTTCACGTCACTCCCCGTGTGTATTTTCATTGGCTCGATTGCAGGAAATTCATAAATGTTGGTGGCAGTAATTCACCACATAGTGATGTGCCAGCCACAGAACAGTGCTAGCCTGAGCTACCGCTAATTCTAGACCGAGGGTGTGTTTGGCCATTTATCAGGGCTTCTGGGTCATTTTGAGCACCAACAAATCACCAATCACCTTGATTTAGAACCTCTTTAAATGGGGAAAATTTGACTAACTTGAATTTTTTAATAAATCTAATTTAATAGAATTGAATTACTTTCAATGCAATCATTTAACCTGAATCTGGATATGCTATCATTTAGATTTGGTGCTTTATGTAAAATGCCCTGAGATTACTTGTGTCGTGAACTGGAGCTGAATAAATAAACTGAACTGAACTGAACTGAATTTGACCCTGGGGGGTGTTTGGTAGCTTGATAGCAAGCCAGGCAGACCTGATAACCACAGGGTTATCTTGGTAGGCTACTCCTTAGCTTCCAAACAGGACAGAGCACAAATGGGCCTGTTTTGCTTTGACAGTTCTTTTATTTCATATTAACTGGAGAGCCAACAGGACAAGTGATATGCATTTCTGCATAACTGTCAAGGATCATTGATTCTAAAGAATTAATTCAGTAGGCTTTACTTGCTCTAATAGTGGAGAAAATGCAGTCTGGTAAGGAATCAGCACTGAATAGGTGCAAGTACTTAAACTAGGGGTGGGACTCGATTTAAAAAATAATTTAATTTAAAAATAAACCAATTAATTAATCTTGATTAATCACATTTTAATCGTTGAAGATAATTTGCCCCCAAGCAATTTTTTCAAATAAAAATAATGTCAGTGAGGTATGGATGACTTACCCACACTTTAATGAGTATATCTCTGTAACCACAAGGTCTATTTGATTACTTTGGTTTCATTATAAAGGTGGGATTGTGGGTGTAAATTGTGGGATTTGTTGGGATGTGTAAACATTAGTATATGTGTTATTGATGAAGTGTAAATAAACATGGAACATTGTAAATGTTGTGTACTGAACTGAACACTAGGTGGCAGCAGAGCACTGCTAATATACATAGAGGTGTAGTGTAGAGTTCAGGGGAGGTTCTGCTGAGGGTTACAAGATGAATGCTGTGTGTATGCTTGTCCCTTCTGCTGTAATAAAGTTCATATGGATAAAGGTACTGCCTGTCTGCTTTCTACCAACTAGAAAACATAACAGTAAAAATGTTGATTTTTTTTTTCTTTCCTTCATGAAGAGCGATTTGTCATGATTCATTTAATTGTAGGTTCAGTTGTGTTTGGAGCACATAAAAAGGTTTATATGGTTTTGTAGCCCAGGCTCTGCAGTTTTGTTAGAGGTGCAGCTTGATGATATTTATTGATATATAGGGCATAAATTGTGATGCTAAACTTTTTCGGGCCCCAATTGGGGGTCATTTGGCCTCAAGCATTAAGCATTAAGAGTTTATGTCCTTGAGGACTGAAGAGCTAATGGATTGACCTGTGCAAAGACCTAGTTAGGACATCCTACAGATGTGGTTTGGACCGACAGACTCAATATAGACAAGATCTGCACGTCCATGCGACGTTAACTGTTTGCATGGAGCCATCATAGCTGATCAGCTGAACGTAACAAAAATATTTACATTGAATCCAACATCAGCAGCCAAATGTAGCTTGTTGGGTTGGACAAGTGTGAAGATGACATGTTTTGAAAAAACTGTCATAGCGATTGTAAAAAAAACTAAGTCCACCCAAAATGGAAGAGTTACAAAAAAAGTCACCCCCCTCAGAGTTGTCATAACTGGTAATTAGACCTATTAGACCTAAAATGGTTTTTTGAACCAGGCTGTAAACATGTTTATTTCTGCTGTGGCATTTTGCTTGTTGGTGCCAGCCCCTAGGGGATATGGGTGGAACTGCAGTTTTTGGCACTTCCATGTTGGCTTCAGGTCTGGGTTCCCGCTTGATCGTCACACATTCTGCTAAGCTAGGTCGTTACTTCCCACTGACGATGGCGAGATTGACTCACAAGGCATTCATTTATACTAGAGACTACTGCAAATGTATTGAAAAAACAAGTCTAAATGTATTTGAGTACAGTACCTGAAAACAGTATTCAAGTAAAAAAAGAGACTTTCAAAAGTACTTGAAAGGTACAAGTAGAGTGAAATACTTAGTTACAGTAAAACAAGTAAATGCAGTTGTTTCCTTTACACCCCTGCACACTAAACTCTAAACATGCTTCCCTACTAACGATCTGATTAAATCTCCCAGAGCTAGTAACTGACTGGTTGATATTCGACCACCAGGTGAGGCTGAATGGCACAAACCAAGTCTCTGATGCAACCATACTGTATTTAGTCTTTTACTAGCTGTTTTCCATAAATCTTGCTGATATGAAGTCTGACTAAAACGTAATATTTACAGAATTCTCATGGTTAGTTTAGACCTAAATACACCCCCACATTCCCAAGGAATTGTTGTGAGGTGTTCCAGAAAGTGAGTTTATAAGTTCCAGCTATTTCCATCACTCCGACTCCCTCAGCCCTGTGAAGAGTTGAGACTTCTCAGAATGAGCATACACACAAATGCTGGCAAATTTTTCCTCAACATGTCGGACAAGTCAGCTCGATAATGCCAGAATAAATACTCCATGAAGAGGGAGTAGTAAAGTATGTTTAGATACGCAGGCAGCCCACAGTTTGGTCTGAGACGTTTATCAGGCAGAGATGCAGCAGATTCAGCGTCTTTTATGTCTGTGAAGCTGGTACAGAGCTGCGATTCATGTCTAAGAAAAACATGTCCTTGTGTTCTGAGGAAAGCTGCACCCTTAGGCAACAAAACATGAATAAATCAGAATTTAAAGACCACTCCCCATTAACCCAGTCATAAACAAGAGGGTCAAGCTGAAATATTCCCTTCTGAATTCTTTATTTTTCAAACTCAAATAGTTGATTTTTGAGACAATTTTAACATCTGAGCACAAATGTTTTCCACTCACTCAAGTCTGGCTTCAGCACCATAAATAACACAAAACAGGATCTGAGGAATGGTAGATGTTTGGTCAGCAACTCCCAAAAACCAGATACAACAACAAGTTTGAGAGGGAAGACAGTGACATCACAGTGGCTACGTGATTATCTTCTAACATAGTCTTGTTTGAAATGTTTATTTGCAGAAATCAAGATTTTATTGAAAAGGAAGAGTGCAAACAGAAAGATCGGGCTGTGCTGGTGTTTTCAGACAGACCTTCATTCTGACACAGAAGAACCGTGTCTGATGTATTCTACGCTCTGAGCTGCTACCACCAAACCACAGGTGACACCAACTATGTGCCTTTAGAGCCCTTCCTACTGACTGACTCTGCTCAGAGAGACAGAAGCTTCTCTGCTTTCAGCCAGTAATCCCAAGGATCTCCGCTCACAATGAACTCAAATTACCCAGAGAGCATCATGTCCCGAGGCCACCAGCTCCGGCTGCACATCTCTGTTAGGATGAGAACTCGGCCTGTTGCCAAGTCAGAATGCATTGTGGGAGCCATTATAATCAGACCTCTGTCTCCACACAAATACAAGGGGTTTGGGATTCTTAAATGTTCACATTGTCACTGAGCTAAATTTAGGTTTGCACACATTATTTCTTTAATAATCAAACCCATGACTCCATCCACTCTATGATGTGGATGCTAGCTCCCCTTTCACACTCCCGTCAGGAATTGTCTTTACGTCCTTCAATCCTTGAAAAAAAATCTCAGTTGCCCTGATGAATTCAGGTAGGCTAAAACCTGGTTCACACAGCAGGGTTTTTAAATTGCTGGGCCGATTTTCAAAGCATGAGAGATCACACATGATGATAAAAAAATCACAGATACTGAGATGGTCCTACAGGGTGTGGTGTGTGGCAACTTGGCAAATACTACACACAAACTGCTTTCACTCACGATGTCACGATCCTGGCACCTCTACCTCCTTCTTAGCTCTGAGCACCCCAGTCCTCCTCCACTCCAGACCCAAACCTGCCCAAGTTCACCAGAAATCAGCCTACATTCCTCTCAGTCCAACATCCAGACTTCATTACCCATCATGCCCCTCTACCCATCGTGCCCCGCACTGCACATCCGGAAGTGGGGATCACTAATCATGGCTCAGTCATCGTTTTGGTGTTCCGGCTCAACAAGCCTCCCAATCGCTACCAGAGCCGTACCAGAGCTATCCAGACCAGTCCAGTCACTTTCCGGTCCAGTTGTTGGCGATACGTAAGTCGCTCTTTTCATTTCTAGAACCACATGCGCTCTCGTCCTCATAAGAGCTACGCGCCGCGGCTTCCTATATTAACTGTGTGTCTGTTCGTTACCCAGTGTCAGTTCTCCGTGTTTGGGTTATACAACACGCCACAGTCCTACTCACGCTGTTGTGTATTCAGTCCAGTCCAGCCAGTTTGTGACACAGACATTCCCCGCTCAGATGGGAAATCTCCTTAGATAATACGTGACTTTGGAGTAAACAAACATGGCGGAGAAGGAGCATGCTGCGCGCTTTGGCCACCTTCCTTTTCCACTTGTTTGTCCTTGAAAAATGGACCAAGAAAATCCACCATGTTTGACAGTCTCAGTTTATAATCGGAGCGGTCCTGACGTCTTTTGAATGGACCAGAGTACTCGTAACACACCACAAAAGGTAGGATGTCTGAACTTGTTACGTTCATTCTGGGTTGATTTTCTGATTCTATATTTTTTTAGTTCTTTTCTATACACAAAGTAGTAGAGCTTGTTTTTACCTACTTGCTGACAGTTTCGGCTACCGCTGTTGCCTTTGTCAGAGCGTCACAGATGTTGGTGGTGTCATTTCCGTTTCCGTTTATCTGCGGGCAGTAAAGGACGATGTCGCCGTCTACTGCCCACGCCTTCCTTGTTGATCACCATGTCCTATGAATGGTCCAGTGTGTACACCTCTTTGTCCCTGTTCATGAGCCGGGCTGCACGTCTCCTTATTTCGATCGCTTCCTTTATCCATCTTTGATGGTGTGATCGAAATTTAGTAACACATGATTGCACCACATTACCAGCATAGACCGGCCACTTATGAACGACAAAAGGCTCCCTGAAGCCAGCTCAGCTTTGCGGGAAAGTGGCACGATTGTTTTCTGAAGCAGACGTGTGCAACACAATTGTTATTATCTAGTTAGCTTAGCTTGGTTTATAGCAACTTCATAGTGTATGAACACTTCCACGTATAAAGGCTAACTGAGTGGAAAACCACCAGGAATTTATCGTCATTGCTGCTGGGTGCGATGCAGGGGGAAGAACGCTCTGAAGAGCCGCTCGGACACCTGCCATGATGGCATTTTTAATTTCTCCTGCCTCGAGTGAGCCGGCAGCCATGTCTGTCTCTCTCTTCAGTTTTGACTGATCA